>CM031575.1:4046304-4433422 GCA_018467065.1 Ephestia elutella
ATTTGGTCATTAATCAAGCTAACTTGTCGTACTCTATCCACACCACATAAAGGATAAGGACAGCAACATTATTTTTGTTAACCTCTATTGTCCCACTGATGGGCAAAGGTCTTCTCCATGGGTTATTGTAAATTCCTCCCTAGAGTTAATTCGGTACTTTTTACTTTACAGGTAAAGTTTTTACTTTCTGTAAATTCGTCCCTCGTTGTTGTTTTTATATTAGTAAATTCGGTACGTAAGGTTTTCCGTACATATAGCAACAAAACTGAAGCACCCAATAGGATAAAATCAATGTAGGTATATTATTAAATACTAGCTGTCGCCCGCGGCTACGCCCGCGTAAGTTTCGCTTAGATGAAAAATCTCTCTTGGAGCTTTTCATCAGATGTTCCAGATCTTCAATTTTTATACGTCAGCAGAAAATGCTCATCAGGTTGAACGATTTTTGCTAAGGCGCCATTTCCATATATGTTATAGTGTAGTTGGTCTCTTGGAGCTTTTCATCAGATGTTCCAGATCTTCAATTTTTATACGTCGGCAGAAAATGCTCATCAGGTTGAACGATTTTTGTTAAGGCACCATTTCCATATTACTTATAGTTTAGCTGTTCCGTTATGGTTCTTCATCAGGTGTTCCAGTTTTCAAAATGAATTATAGCCTATATGTTGCCCAGGCTTAATAGCTATACAACAAAAAAAGTTTCATTCAAATCCGTCCAGTAGTTTTTGCGTGAAACGCGTACATACATACAGACAGACAGACAGACAGACAGACAGACAGACAAGAAATTCCAAAAAATTTTTTTTGCTTTCTATTGTTCTTTTTAGGTCTCCCTCTATCCATTTCAGTCAAAAATATTAAATGTACAGACAAAATATTTTTACTGTTTTATTATATGTATAGATTAATTTACAACAATAGCTTCATAATTTCTCTTACGTCTAGTTATTTAATAAAAACAGTCGGGTTAATTTTGATGCATATGCATCAAAAGTATGACAATTATTTTTATGTAATACAAACAAACTTTGATATAATCACAGCCAGCCAATTAGCTTGCGATGCAATTTTTGTTAATTGACATAGTTAATTTCTGTTAATTGACATAGTTTTCAATGATCACGTTATAAAATAGTTATAATTTTACATACTGCTCTGCTAAAAATCTGCTAGTTAATACTACATTGTGAGTCATCATTTTGCTGCTAAATGTACATTTTACAAAAAATAAACTTGAGTGGCAAATTTACCACAAAATATTTATAATTTTTATCGAAGTACCGAATTTACTTTGAATGTATGGAATATTAATTAGGTACCGAATTAACTCTAGGGACTAATTTACAATAACCCTTCTCCATCGTGTTCCGATCCAAACTCACACAATATTTGTCCAATTTTCCTAGTCCTATTATTCTTATTGCGCCATCGCGTCTTGTAACAACTATTTAAATACTTTTTTGTGCACTCAAGATGCAATTAGTACTGAAGCAATGATGAAAAATTGCATGCGAGCAGGACTTGGACCCGCGACCAGGTTGTTACACAAACTTGCTCTTAGCAAAGAAAAAATACACTCTTAGCAAGGTCTTTCTATCAATACATATAATAAAACTGTAAGTGGTCTGGGTCTGTACATAGGAGATATTTAAGAAAAAATCTAGGAGCGGTCTTTTTAGGGCCAAAAGAAGCCAAAACGATTTTTTTTTTGTTGTCTGTCTTTCTACCTTTCTAGAATTTTTGTCTGTCTTTCTGTCTGTCTGTCTTTCTATCTGTATGTTTGTACGCGCATCACGCAATAACTGCTGGACCAAATTTGATGCGGTTATCACTATTGTATAAGGTCTAACTTAAAATCTGGTGTAGGTTTCATCTCGATACGTCGCTTAGAACCAGAGATATAAACATACTAAATTACGCGCGAACGAAGTTCGCGAGCACAAGCTAGTCTATACATATAATAAAACAGTAAAAATATTTTGTCTGTACATTTAGTATTTTTGACTAAAATGGATAGAGGGACACTTAAAAAGAACAATAGAAAGCAAAAAAAATTTTTTGGAATTTCTTGTCTGTCTGTCTGTCTGTATGTACGCGTTTCACGCAAAAACTACTGGACGGATTTGAATGAAACTTTTTTTGTTGTATAGCTATTAAGCCTGGGCAACATATAGGCTATAATTGATTTTGAAAACTGGAACACCTGATGAAGAACCATAACGGAACAGCTAAACTATAAGAAATATGGAAATGGTGCCTTAAGGCCATGTCGTAGCACACATTCGAAAAAAATGTAATTTTTCATGAAGAAATTTTAATAATTACAGTTTAATTACGAAGTGGATAAATAATACAGGATAGATTATGATGTTTATTAAGGTTTCAATCGTGTACTTTTTAATAAAAATACAAATTTTCGGCTTAATTAATTCATAAAGGCACCGAAAATTTAGAAAAAATTTCAGCTTTCAAGTCATGTAACTTACAATTTTCAGCGATAACATATATATATATATATATTTATATAATTAGTTAATATATGGATAAATCCTTGGGGGAGGCCTTTGTCCAACAGTGGACGTCTTTCGGCTGAGAGAAGAAGAAGTTAATATATATACTATATTAAAGTTTTAAACGAGCACTTTTGTTATTAGACTAATATTTTTAAAGATATTTGAGAAATAGTTGCTAAATCAGTACAAAATCTGTTCGATCCTGCCAACGAAAGTAGAACATTGTGTTGTGCAGAAAACTATCTTATTGCAACGCGCACACGGCGCGGTTAAGTGCATATGAATTTTGTTTTTTGCAGCTCAGGTTGGACCTCGTCTTAACAAAAGTCGTTCGACCTGATGAGCATTTTCTGCTGACGTATAAAAATTGAAGATCTGGATCATCTGATGAAAAGCTCCAAGAGACCAGCTACACTATAACATATATGAAAATGGCGCCTTAGCAAAAATCGTTCAATTTGATGAGCATTTTCTGCTGACGTATAAAAATTGAAGATTTGGAACATCTGATGAAAAGCTCCAAGAGACCAGCTACACTATAACATATACGGAAATGGCGCCTTAGCAAAACTTGATTAATCTGATGAGCATTTTCTGTAGACGTATAAAAATCGAAGATTGGAACACAGGAAACAGTTTGGAATACAAAAAGACTTTTCATTAAAGCCAAAGTCACGCGGGCGAAGCCGCGGGCAACAGCTAGTATTAAATAAAACTTTTTAAATTGTATTTTTACGTGCCTGCATACTTTAGTACGAATTCAAATATCATGGGATCTTTCATTTTAAATTTAATGTCATATCGTGTGACTTGCAGCGTATTTTCCTTGAAGATTCCCATACCCCTAAGCACCTAAGATATCCCCTACCACAGTCACCATGAAGTTTAAGTTCAATGGAATTTTGTATTGCAAAAGCACAGCATTTTTGTACTCACGATGTCTCATTATAATATTTTACTAGGTACTTCTAACTCTAAACCCGTGTGGTTCCCGGGTTAGAATAGGACCACTCCATCTCATTCCATGGATGTCGTAAGAGACGACTAAGGGAAATGCTTCCGATGGGCAGCAGCGTCGGAAGCTCACAAAGCCAAAAAAACTGCGCTCGCCAACCCGCCTGCCAAGCGTGGTGAGTATGGCAAATATTGCCATACTACATATTATATTGGGGGGATTTTCGCAAAATATCCACTGCTGGATAAATCCAGCAGTGGATATTTTGCGGTTGTAATGATGATGATGATGAGGTACTTCTAGCAACATTCTTAACTTTAATGTTTGAAATGTCTATTTATAATTATCCATTACCTAGAACCTATGTGAAGATATATTAGGTATTTCGTATTGTAAATAGAAATATATTATTCTTTCTACAAAATCCGCTACAAAATGTTTGCTAAAAAGTACTATAGTAGTAGTACTATGCTAGTAAGTACCTATTTTAATGAAACGTAAAAAATTGATATGACTTAAAAGTTGTTAAATTATTATGAACAGACAAAGATCTTTTTCTTATCCATATGGCGAGTTTTTACACCAGACCTAATAAGAAATTGAAAAATAACAAGTCCATAACTCGATTGTATCAACCAATAAGTATCACGTAGTAAGCGCCACGGATTTCTCCCCTTACATAAACTTCCGACACCATTTGAAATTCATTCTTCAACGTGTGATGTTATAAAAATGGCGGCAGATATAGTAGTGGCTATGATAAATTATGCACCCCTCCATTTGAGATTGCTCGCTCGATGCATTACAGGTCCCTTTGATATTTTTTTAAAGGTAAATGGAGTCAAACATGCATGGGAAATGTTTTACTGGGCCTGCGATTATGAGAAAATTGTTATAAAAAATCTTCTTGGATGTAAGTCAAAACAGTTTTCAATCAGCAAGAAAGGCATTAATAATTAAATATTCAAATACATAAAGTTTATTAACTGTGTTCTACTCTTGTATGTGTGAAAATAGAACAGAATATAGGTATATGTATGTTGTTCGTGACAGCCGACAAGTGATAGTTTAGAATAGTATATAATTAGAATAACACTTACTGCTACAATTGATCTAGTCTCTCAAATTAAAACAAATATTGATAATAAAAAGTTTGGTTTAGGTGTATTTATTGGTTTTAAAAAAGCCTTTGATACCATAAGTCACTCGTTACTTTTAGAAAAATTAGAAAATCTCGGCATCAAAGGTATACCTTATGAAATTTTTCGGTCATATTTAACAAATAGGTACCAAATTGTTAAAATCGGAGAGTATCGGAGTACACCAAAAAGAATTACATGTGGAATTCCACAAGGATCAATTTTAGGACCCCTATTATTCTTAATATATATTAATAATGTCACTACAATCGGACTTACGGGTCATGTTACTCTATATGCTGACGATACCTGTTTATTTTATTTTGGATGTGACTTCTTGGATCTAGTACATAAAGCACAAATAGACCTCGATAAATTTAACTACTGGTGTCAATGCAATCTATTAACGATTAACACAAAAAAAACAAGCTATATGATATTTGTTGCGAAAAATAAAAAAATACCACCCTACCCTTGCCTTACTATAAATTCTGAGAAATTACATCGCTCCAATCAAGAAAAATATTTAGGACTACATCTTGATGATAAACTTACCTGGAAACCTCATATTGAATATCTAAGAGGGAAGCTGGTTTCCTTATGTGGCATCTTGCGGAGAATTAGCTCATATATCCCATTTAAAATTAAGCATATGTTACACAACTCGTTGGTAAAATCACACCTCGAATATCTCATTGAAATTTGGGGTAGTGCAAATAAAACTAATATGAATCTGATACAAAGATCTCAAAATAAAGTAATAAAGATGCTATTCCATTTTGACTATTTAATGAAAACGACAACTTTATATAATAAAACCAAAATATTCAATTTGAAACAATTATATACATACAAAATGTGCATTCTAATTAGAAAAATCCTAACAAAAGAAGTCCATACACAAATAACTTTTCCCATAAGAAAATATAAACACCATTTGAGAAATACCAACAAAATAAAATTAACAACACCTAGAACAAACTATGGTAAGAGTGATATATTATACTAGCTGTCGCCCGCGGCTTCGCCCGCGTGAGTTTCGCTTAGATGAAAAATCTCTCTTGGAGCTTTTCATCAGATGTTCCAGATCTTCAATTTCTATACGTCAGCAGAAAATGCTCATCAGGTTGAACGACTTTTACTAAGGCGCTATTTCCATATATGTTATAGTGTAGCTGGTCTCTTGGAGCTTTTCATCAGATGTTCCAGATCTTCAATTTTTATACGTCAGCAGAAAATGCTCATCAGGTTGAACGATTTTTGCTAAGGCGCCATTTCCATATATGTTATAGTGTAGCTGGTCTCTTGGAGCTTTTCATCAGATGTTCCAGATCTTCAATTTTTATACGTCAGCAGAAAATGCTCATCAGGTTGAACGACTTTTGTTAAGGCACCATATCCATATTTCTTATAGTTTAGCTGTTCTGCTATGGTTCTTCATCAGGTGTTCCAGTTTTCAAAATCAATTATAGCCTATATGTTGCCCAGGCTTAATAGCTATACAACAAAAAAAGTTTCATTCAAATCCGTCCAGTAGTTTTTGCGTGAAACGCGTACATACATACAGACAGACAGACAGACAGACAGACAGAAAGACAGACAGACAGACAAGAAATTCCGAAAATTTTTTTTTGCTTTCTATTGTTCTTTTTAAGTGTCCCTCTATCCATTTTAGTCAAAAATACTAAATGTACAGACAAAATATTTTTACTGTTTTATTATATGTATAGATATAGATGAAGGAGCAAAAATGTTTAATGACTTACCTAAAGATTTAAAAGATATTAATACTTTGACTTTGTTTAAAGTAAGATTAAAACAATTTATTTACAATAAAATTATATAATTTAATTTCAATTTTAAAAAAACTACACTGTTTATGCGATCATTAAGTTTATATTTGTAAATTTAGTTTTAAAACTCATTATAAGTGAATTTGTATTCTTTATGAGTTAATAAAGATTCTTTAAACCAAAAAAAAAAAAAAATAACATAGGCTAAGTTGTAAATAAAATATCGTATAGTTCGTCTTTTATTCCCCTTAGTTATAGTAAATAGGTTAAGTTAGTATAGATTATAGTTAAATAAGTCGCCAAATAAAGAGATAGTCTTGTGTGACTTTTATTTTCCCGTACATAGCATACAGAGATATACAACTTAGCTTATGATAAGATAACAGTTTTCTATAGATTTTTTTATGTAAATAGATTTCTTAATAAGATATATAGATAGTTTATGATAGATATAGATTAATAGTGATAGTTACACATGTAATAACAGTGTTTATAGTAAATAAATGGCTCATGTACATAGAGCATGGGCGACGGACGGACAGAGGGGCGCGCGGGGGGTAGGTCAACGCCGCGTTCCTATTGGCTCGACTGGCTCGCGCATACATATACAGAGTGCGCTCGCCATTTTTGAATAAATATACGCACAGCACCATCGCGTCTACAGTTCGCTCCAGTTCTCCAGTGAAGAAAGAAGAAACAGAAGAAACAGAAGACAGAAGCAAAAGAAGAAAGAAGCCTGAAGAATAGTGCTGGGCTCATAGTGTATAGAATAGTGCTCTGTCCGTACGCTCGTTTCGTCCACGCTCGACTGTACCGCTGGGCAATACGACCGAATATTTTGTTTCTTTGACCGTCCGTTCATTCTATCCTGTTTCTTTGTGGTACAGTCTCGAGCGCCTACCGCGCCGCGTTTTACCTGAGCCCAGGTGTGGAACAGAGGGACGTAGGTTCGACACCCAGCGCACCGGTGTACGGTTCGTCACGTACATGTGTTAAATATTAAATGAAATTTAGTTATTGTTGAACAACTTAGTTATTACGCTTTTGACTGGTTCTAAGGAAACGATTTTTTTTATCAGCTTGCAAAAATTGTCTTCTCTTTTATTTAAAGATTCACCATGCTTCCCTCTTTCTCATTTTAGTGCTACATAAGACTTGAAGTATGTACAGGCACATAAACTTGACCTCTCTGAGACAAGATTCGGTTTGATAGGGGTTTTATCTGCCTTCGACTGTACCTAGTTTAATGAGTCTTATCGAAATCGATTTTCCTAATGTGTACCTAACCATAACACATACATGATAGTAAGTAATCTGTCAATTTGCATACCTTCAAACTTGCTTCGAGTGCCTACTCAGCTATCAAATGTAGCATGTCAACAAATAACTTAATATAAGAAAAAAACATGATGTACGGAACCATTAAACGGGTACAATAGGGATAACGAGATGCAAAAACCTCAGATTTCCGATTAGATTCACGATTGGCTGACCCTCAGCCTGCAATGCTAATATTAATCAAACGCCTTTCATGCTTACAATAGGAGATTATTTCACGTGACTTAGTTGATTTTGCCATCGAAGAAACATCGCAATGCATATCTTATTTTACCAATCTACCTAGCTTAATAATTGAACCAGGTAGATTGGTACCTATTTATGTGAATTTGTCCATATATATTTATTATATATACCTATATAATAGGTATGTAGATGAATAGTAGATACGACACAATGTTAAAAAGGGAGATATTAGGAGCACCCACAACCATAAAGCTAGATTTTTTTTTTAATTTTACTTAGAGACACTAGAGTTAGAGTGAGAGTTTTTACCTATGTTGGTGAAGGACAGGTAATATCTTCTGTGAGGCTAATTTTTGTCAAGTTTGACATTTTTGGTGTGTTTTGGTTCCATAGAATTTGTGAACAATCTGTAAAAATAATTGAATTTGGAGCACACTCTGCACTGTCTGTGTCTGCACATTATGAACGTTTTTGGGTCATTCTACTTTTTTAAGAAGAAAAATAAATAAATAAAATTCTCATGATTTTTTAATTATTTTGGCTTTATTTTATTAAACAATAAAAACAATGATTGTAAAAATTACAAACAGAGATCGTTACGCAATAGTTTCCGAGAAAATGACCAAAATTTAAAATAAGCGGCTAACAGGAATGATGCTGTACATAACAGATATGATGATTTTGTATGTAAGTGGTTCTTAGCAACGTTAAAAACAAATTATTATTATTTTAAAGTATTGATACCAAAAGCAAATTAACAAAAACAAAGTAAATCAAAATCAAACTAATGTATCAAAAATAATAAAAATTCTAAAATTTTGATCACAGAAATGACGTCACATACGTTATCCTTTGACTGTGTCACACTTTCCCGGTCCTTTCTTCAAGTTTTTCTTGTGTCAACTTTTGTTGGTGCCATCTCATAGCTTGCTTTACTTGTTCTTAACGAATTGTACGTTTTGCTTCATTATTTTCTTTCTTTTTTTCGAGTGTGAGGAGCCAAACTGCAGCGGAAACTATCAATTAATCAATCCTGTGATCACACGATCACTTCTGTTATCGAGGTTTATTTATATAAATGAAAACTTTTTATATGAAAAAATCATAAATTTACTATTTTTTATTTAATATATTGTCAATTAAACCATGAACGATACTTAAATTAAAATATATATATATATATCATAACAGGACGTGACGATCACAGAAATGATAAAATTTTGAAATACCCGCTCAATCGGATTCAAAGTAGAGTTATTACCTGTTTAACCTAATGTGTACATAAATAAACATTGAAATCAATGCCGCCCGTGTATTATTGTTTGAGATTTTTTTTAAACTTACCTTTTTACAGCTTGAACAGAGATGACACACAAACTTTTACATACCAATTATTACAAACAAAATAGTTTTTTGTCACAAAACAAATGCAAGCCCCGTTTACTTTGCAGTCGTGCTAAAAATAACAGATAATGTAGTATTGTCACCGCATAAAATTTTACCCATAAGTAAAATGTTAATAGCTTTTATTTACGAAATTAGCTAGGATCACAGAAATGATTACAAATTTGTAACTAAAGTAGAATCGCGTAAAAAGTATTGTTAAATGGCATCGGCATTTATTTTGTTGGCAGTACCATGAATTAGATTATAATAACGCCATATTTGTGATATAAAGAATTCCCTAAACTCAAACTTTATATTTTTTTTTGGTATCGCAATGTGATAACCTTTGAAATGCACAGATAACAGAACGTGATATTTACATTTTCAAAAAAATAAATAAATATCAATTTTCGTTCTAACACCTTTTATTAATAAACCAGAAGACAAAAGACATCTATTTCTCATATTTAATAAAAAAAGAAACCGAGATTAAAATTTATTTTTGCATGTTTTTTGAATTGCACACTTTTTTTGCAGTAGAATAGAATTACCCTTTTGGGCTTCATTTGACAATCAAGTTTATAAGTCTATTAAAGAATGATATTTTTTTCTATGTCTATGTCCATAACCGGCGAGCATGTATAAAGAGAGTGATGTGTGTAGAGGAAGCGAGAGAGATCTGTAAGATTCGTAGCAAGTGGAAATCGCTAGTCCCTGCCAACCCTCACGGGAAAAAGGCACGATAATATGTACTTATGTATGTATGACACAATATTGAATCCTAATACAAATTGTATCCTAACTCTGCGGCAGCAAATCATCAATAGGTAACAAATATTTTATTCAAGTCAATTTACGCTATTTTGCAGTATATATGAAAAATTGTTAAATCACAAAATGCTTGCTATATTTTGTTATGAAATTACATAGTTTCTGAATAATTTTGGGATCGTTAACGACAAGACACGACCGCATAAAGTCATCGCGGCGATAAATAAATTTTCACTCTATTAAGTGCGGGTGATTCAGCAAAGTGCTCGAATGAGGTGAGGGTGCGTGTAGTCTGGGGGATGATCGCGATGCCAGATAAATCTCTCGTCTGGCTCGTGATCTACGTCTCATAGCCGATGGTAGGGGAGACAATGGCTTCTAATAAGTGTGACATGTCCTGTTTAGACGAAGAGATTTATTGGAGACCGATTTCTGGGCCTGGCGCAGGAAAATATAATGGTTAGGTACTTTCTGAGCAGGGATAGTGCAAAAATGAACAATCTGAATATTATAATTAGTTCAAATTTTCTGAGCCCGGAAAGATTTTGGTAGCTATCTAGCCATCACTTTAGAAGAGACAAAAATAACCCTATCTGCCTTACCATGTTTATCCGTGTCGACAAATGTTATGCATATTCGCTCTGTACCTATATGAAATTTATCAGATTCAAAATATTATCCGTGTACCAAAAGTGATTGACCACCTACTAAACATCCATCCACTTTTCAATGTTTTTATTTAGTGTTAATTCCGCCACGCGCTATCTCATAACTTGTTCATTTGTAATATTGATTTTACCTTACAATATACACTGAAAACAACTAACCAAAGCACGCAAAACTCCTTATTTTAACCCTTAGGCAGTTTAGTACAATGTCACAATAATCCCAGCAAATTAAGGCGATGTCTTCAAGGCATTACAATGGTCTTCCGCTTATAAGGTCCGGCGCCACGCCTAAACGGCGAGTCCCGAGGTGGCTCCTAATTTAAGAACAATGGCTGCTTTAAAATGGTGGTTAACAAGTGTTGCCAGAAGCAATACATTTTGATAACAAGACATTTCACGACAAATTTTTGATAAGTGTACTATATGCATCTGACTGAACGTTTTGTGAGTAATTCCAGTCGCTAAAACAACAAAAAATTAAATTCAAAAATCCGTTGTCTCGGACCGCGGGTCGAGTGAGCCTCGTCCCAGTTACCGGAATCCTCTTCATCTGGGGCCCTATTTTTGAAAGTGTGACTCACCAAAAAAGCGTGAGCCGAATGATTTTTCATTCGATATCCATTATTCCGTATTTTTGAATTGTCTATGTCGAATAATTCGCAACGAGTGGTCTAGACCACTCGTTTTCGTATGATTTGGTGGTCGAACGTTTTTTACGTCAAAATCATGAATGACATAGACAACCGGATACGGATATAGATGGAGTCTATAAGAATTTTCAATTATGCGTTCCGTTTAACGCTTACGTTCTCTTTGATTGAAAATTTACGAACATTTTTTTTACGATTCGTTACCGGTTCGGTTTTCGTTACGTAGAATGGACCAGAAATTATTTCTCGCATTATTTTCATATCACTGGCAACATTGCTAGACGAGTGATTTCAAAAATACGGCTTTTATGTTTTTAGTGACATAGTCGGACAAGTGCGACATAATAGTCTATTCGTTTTCAGCGGTATGTCATACTTTCAAAAATAGGGCCCCTGGTCTTAGCAGCTACAAATGGTATCTTTAATTAAAGGTGCTCCCTCACCGAATCTTCCCGGTTAAAATTTAAAACCTTAAAATTTGACACCTGAATTTTGTAATTTTGAAAACGATCAACGTTACAAATGTACCCTTGTAGTGAGATTGCCGAGCCATCATCTGTAAAAGTTTATGAAAGAGGACTTTACCTGCTGATATAGTGCGCTTCACTTCACCGACTCTACGTGTGACCTAGTTTTGTATTTTATGTATTTTAGATTAAGGTATTTATAAGGGCCTAAATTGTTTTTTTTATTTTTATTGCTTGAAATGTATCAATAAATAGTTAAAAAATGAAGTACGAATGATGAACTTAATCAATTGCACCTTACATCTTACATCTTACTAAAGGGACTCATGATAAAATAATAAATCATATTAAAAATGTCATCTTAAAACCCACTATTTTGTTAACTCATTTACTCATCCCTATAGAATTAATCTTCGGTAAGCTATGTTCTAACTTAAATCTCCGATAATACCAAGCTTTGATCACACGATCTCAAGTAATCGTAGATGGTGCAGCTAATTATAACTTTCTTACTAACTTAGATTCTTAGCTTCAAGATCCTTATAAATTTAAACTTTATTAATATTGCACGAGAGATGGATATCCTCTGTCAAAGTTTTAAAAGGCATTCAAGGATATTTAAGTTAGTACTTGTAATGGAAACCTAAGACTTTGTTTTCTGTTCTTTATGTTAGGTTAATGAAATAGTCGGGAATCATAGCAAAGTTTATTATAAGAATAGAATAAATAGGAGCGTGTTCGTTAATTTATTTGTAAATCATATTTCTAACCAAAATCGGCTATCTTCGAATTACATACTGCCATTATTTTGTGCCAGTATTTTTTGAGTGTGATATTGAAGTCTGTTCAATCTTCAAATTTAAATTCTTTAAAAAATACCATTCTATTGTGCCAGTATTAAACTTTAACACTATTCGAACCAAGTATGCCTCGTTGTTGCCAACCTTTTAAACTACTGAAAACATTAAAACTCGGTATATTTGGTTTCCATTACTCCCCCACACCTCACCTATCGCCGCGGGGGGTGGATTATGATAATGTGCGATAATCGCACATCCACAGACGGGGATGTTTGAATGTCGTTTGTTTTGTTTTTAATATTTTAACGTTCCGTTGTTACGCAGATATACGTCAAATGAGTTGCTGTGAATATTCGCTCAGACTAATGAAGTATGAATTTGGCGTATTCAAGCTGTTAAAAACGGTTGTGGTAAGAAGTTTGGGTAACATTATAATTATTATGTGGTTTCCATATAAGTACTATAGATATTTTATGTTAAAGTTTGGGTAAAATATAATTATATATGTGGTTTTCATATATTACTGGACATTAATTTTACTTGTAAAAATTTAGTTATAGCTATCACAAACACCGGTTACTGTTATATTTTATCATTTATTGTAACGTAGAATAAAAAATACACTTACTCTGATTTTATTGACTAATTTTGCTTTGCTTGCAGTTTAATTTTTAAAAACTAACAATATACTTACTTAAAACTAAACTAAATAAATAAACACAATCTCGTAGTCAAACGTGCAAACTGTCTCAAAGTTAATATTGTTATGTCAATAGAAGATAATGAATATTTGCTTAATGTAACAGATCCAATTAGCAATCAAAACAGATTTTACATGTACAATCATGCCATTGGTTTAGTCAACTTTCGCGAAAAGTCTGATCATGGGTAAGCACTTAAATTTAAAACAATAAATAGTACTTAATAATAATTAGAATATAACAGTGCCTAAGTATTCTTTTAGTCCAATTTAATAATTTAGTGGTTTAGCAAAAGTTCAGTTAATTTCAATGAACATGATAAAACCACCTCAGTAAACATTTTTGGTCAAAATAAAATAACTTATTTATACCAAGAATAAGTAATTTTATTATAATTTCGACCAAAAATGTTTGTTGGAACAGACACGACCTACGCACGCGGAGCATTTAATCTACGATTTAAAAAAAATTGGATCATTAAGAAATACTTATTAGAAAAAAAATTTGTCGACGATTGAATTTCTTTTGTTAGTTATCTAGTCTTAATTAGTAGTCTTAGTTAGGTAGTTTAGTCTTAGTTACGTAGTTTAACCTTAGTTAGGTAGTTTAGTCTTAATTTAGTTTAGTTTTTGACAACGACTGTCCAAAAAAAACTTAATTAAATCTGAACTTAATTTAGATTTTTTTGAACAACGACTTGAACTTCCTGAGACTTTTATATCGTCACCAACCAACCATTATCAATATTTTGTTAGCAGAACTAATTGTATCAAACATGAAAGAGAGGTACTTACAGCATTAAGCGCTTCCATTTCCATTTGGCTAAGTTTGTAGGACGCTTCAGACCCCACCAGTCTTGGGGTGGATCTGAAAAAAGACATAAGATAAGTGATAAAAAAGAATCTTTATAAGAAGATCATAAATTAGAAACAATATAAAACAACATCCACTATCATACCCAGGTATCGATAGAAATAAATCAGTAAGTTTTTGTCATGTGTCGGTTTTATGAATAATTGATAAACTTATTATGATACTATTTCACATTTACACATTCAAATTCAGAGATCACCTAACAAAAACGTGTGCACATCTTTGTATTTTTTTACATTATGATAAAATAGATATTTCAAAAGAAAAAAGTCATTACTAGAAAAGAAAAGAGACGCCATCATTATTTAAATTTTAAGTTATATTATAAATGCCTATTTTCGCTTGAATAACACTTTTCCTAACCCTCATTAAAAAGTAATTTAATATCTCATACAATTAATGGAGTTTGGTTATATGAAAACTTAAATTTGAAGCAAAAAATGACTGATTGTCTACTTTTCGATCTAGTTTCAAAGGACATTTGTAATATTAGAAAAGTTAATAAGAGTAATTTAGTTCAGTAGTTAATTACAAAATTGAAAAAGGAATGTTAAGATAGTTTGGGCATGTTGAGAGGATAGATGAAAAGATATTGACGAAAGGTATTTATAATGCAGAGGTGAATGGAAGAGTTGGTCAAGGTAGACCTCGAAGAACGCACTCCAACCAGATCGCGGACCTCCTTAAAAAGGGAGATATTAGGAGCACCCATAACCGGAGAGCGTGTATGAAGAGAGTGATGAGTGTAGAGGAAGCAAGAGAGATCTGTAAGGATCGTAGCAAGTGGAAATCGCTAGTCTCTGCCTACCCCCACGGGAAAAAGGCGTGATAATATGTATGTATGTATGTTAATTACAGTTGCAAACCCTTGACATATTATACCATCATCCAATTAGGTACAAAAAGGCCCTAGGAGGTCCTTACAAATCTGATATAGGTAGGCCTAACTAGGTACATGTGAGTTAAGTCATGTAGAGCGATAAACCAAATGAAAATAGTTTCAAGTAATATTGTGAACTAGCGTGTGCCGTTAGCACGCTAAAACCCCGTTTAATTGTATCATTCATAAATGTTCGTAAGTGAATTTATGAATTTATACCTTTCAGGGTATGGCTCCACTGTATGCGGTATCAATATTGAAGAGGTTTTGAATAATTTGTTCCAAATATTTGTATAGTGGTGTTGCATGCTTGTAACTATGAACTGACGGGATTGTTTTCGCACAGATGGGTTAATACAACCGACCAGTCTTTTTAATGTTTATATTAGATCAGATAAGTCGAATGTGCAACGCCTAGACAAACCATGACATGGTTTTAGGCGCCATAGCGTATCATATTGTATTGTTTTTTGTTTTTTGGCTAAATAAATAAAAAAAAAAAAAAAAAAAAGTGAAGACCGATATTTATTTATTTATACTTTACTAAATTATCAATAGGTGCTTCTATTACTTATCTTACGTACGCAATATTTTCGATATCTTACAGGAAATTTATGCGAGCGTAGCCAAAGACAAAAGCTGGGTAGTTAAATACCTACTATAAAAAATATCAACGCAGAAAAGATTCCGCTGAACGTAGAAACTGGAATATTTCTTTATTTTCTTGTCTTTCCTGACTTTGATCCGTCAACAGCGAATATTTCGTAGATGGGAACGGATGTGACTTGTAAATTAAAACTTGGTTTTGAATTCCGGTTGTATGGCACGAAATTGTAAATGTAATTACGAATATATTAAGTTAGGTCTATGGGAGGCAGAAGTACAATCCACAAAATACCACTTGAAAAGAGGTACCCAATATTTTTGCAGTTGTCCATGGGCAGCGGTGATCGCTTACCATCAGAAGACCCGCTTGCTCGTTTACCGCCCTTGTTATAAAAAAAAAGAATTTTGAAAATTCCACACCTAAAGAGGCGAAATGAGTAAAAAAGTTGAGCCCCGGGACTTCGTTATCATGGGAATTTCTGGATAAAAAGTATATTTTGTGCTTTTGGCGTGGACAAAAGGAGGCTTATATCCAGAGTAAGTCATGGAAATGTGCTATTCCTGCTATTTTTTACCCATGTATCAAACTTCCAGTCGATTTTACGTGATTGGGTAACAAACATACAAACTCACTTAAATTTCACATTTATAATTTTAATAGGATAGGAGGATCTGAGACCACGCCCTACACAGGTAAGACAAATACGCTCATTTCCCGTAGAAAACATACAGCGACCACGTCCGCAGGCTACAAATTACACACATACATACATGTATATGTACTTTTAATACACATTTGAGACTTCATACATGGAGTTTCAGCAATGGGAATTGTTTTCTTAGTTTTTAACCTTTGACATTACGATTTTCATACGGATTAACCTTTGCCCTTTGGAATTCTGGATTTCAATATTTTTTTACATAAATCTGGCATCTATTTTAGGAACAATAACAAACAACTATGTCTTTAACATTTTATCGGACAGTACCTAATTGAACATACAAAAATAATTGTACTAACAGCTGAAAAAGCCTTTAACACTTGATTGAATAAAAACTGTTAAAATACGCACTTTGTAAATGTAACATACATACTTACATACATATTATCACGCCTTTTTCCCGTGGAGGTGGCAGAGACTAGCGATTGAAATGTAACATGTTCCTAAAATCGTATTTTTGCTCAAATCCACAAGCAGTGCACGCTAGTTCTGACCCTAGGGCTTAGGTAAATGAAATTTCGGTTCAAAGTTTACACTTAGGTAACTCTGCGCCAGCCTAGGGTCACCTGAATAATGTAATAACCCTGAAATTATGAATGAGCTCCGCAGCTTCGATAGTTATGAGCTCAATATAATATCATATTAAATCCAAAAACTAGGTACTATATTTGGTGCGCTTGAAAATAGATGCGCTTTGAGGAATACCTCTAATTTTCAGGCGGCGCATCTAATGAAACGCACCTTTTATTATCACCATCATCACATATTTAAGAACTATTTTCTTGTCGGTGGAGCATTCCATTTGCATCTATCTTCCGCCATCGATTTAACCTCCCTATACGACACAACCCTCGCCTTCTCTTTTATTTGGTCTATAAATGCCCTTCTTGGCTTTCCTTTTCCTTTCTTAGCTTCGACTTTTCCTTCGATCAGGTATTTCATAAAGTTGTCGTGTCGTATAAAGTGGCCAAACATTTTTCCTTGTCTTGTCTCATTCGCTCGCAGTTTCTCTTTAACCATATCCAATACTTCTTCATTTGTCTTCTTATCTATCCATTTGATTCTTTCCATACGCCTCCAACACCACATTTCAAAGGCTTCCTAACGCATTCGATCCTTCTTCAGCAAAGTCCATGCTTCACTGCCGTACAATGCAATGCTCCAGGCAAAGGTTTTTATATTTCGTTTCTTCTGAGCTACCTTCATTTTGTTCGAGTTTTATTAGCGCTAATAAAATCAATTAATATAATGTTACTAGCCGCGCCCCGGGGCTTCGCTTCCGTGGGAATTGCGGGATAAAAAGTACCCAATGTGCTTTTCTCGGTATTTTCTAACCGTATACCAAACTTCCTGTGGCAAATGTGTGTGTGTGTGTTCAAATGGCCTGTGGTGTGGCCCTAGAATAGCACCAATCCATCTCTTCCCGTGGGTGTCGTAAGAGGCGACTAAGGGATTTAAAACACCGGAGGATGGGCAGCAGAATCTTTCCGCGTAATATGCCATCACACTGCGATCGCCAACCCGCCTGCCAAGCGTGGCGATTAAGGCAAAACCCTCCATGGATGAAATCCTTGGGGGAGGCCTTTGTCCAACAGTGGACGTCTATCGGCTGAGAGAAGAAGAAGAAGATACCAAACTTCATCGAAATCCGTTTTTTTTTGCGTGATTGAGTGGGTAACACACATCCTCACAAACTCAGATACAAACTTTAGTAAGGAAGTAGAATAAGTAACTTTATTCTTCGAAGAGAATTAATTGAGATTTTGTTTTAATTGTGTTTTCACCGTGACTTCGAGGAATACCTCTCATTTCGATTCTTACTAAGCAAGTTACCTACATACGAGTTCACGGTACCAACAGCATACTTAGAACTTTCTGTCGCTACCTATACCTATCAATCATTACAATACATCGTTGGCCTCTCGAACTCGATCGATCCATCGTTGTGACATTTGGTATTCACGTTACGAAACCTACTTCTCGTCTGCGAAACAATGACAGCATGACAGGAACCAATCGTATTTGATATGATACCTACCTACTCTACAAAGTATTCGGTAGGTAACTTTTATAACCAAGTAAGAATACGACGCATATAAAAAATGTGTCAAATATTTAAAAATTAAATTTTCGCTAATATTTTGAGACAGAATTAAAATAAGTAGTTCTAAAATTTTCAACATGTTTTTTAGCTGTAAATGTTATAACACTCTTCAATAATATAAAGCAATTCAATTTTAAATTTCTCCATACAAGGGACTATAACCATAAAATGTATGGAGAAATTAACACAACTTTGAAAAAATATTTTTGCGATAAAAAAAAATTGTAAAATTTAAAATTGAATTGCTATATATTATTGAAGAGTGTTATAACATTTACAGCTAAAAACATGTTGAAAATTTTAGAACTACTTATTTTAATTCTGTCACAAAATATTAGAGAAAAATTATTTTTTGAATTTTTGACACATTTTTTTTCTCAAATCTTACGTGATGGAGGAAATTTATAATTTGACCTATATTCCACACGTACAGATCTATCAAAAAAACCTAGTAGCTTTGAGGGTATAAAAAAAAATAAAAAATTTGTAAACTAGTGTTATTAGTAGGTCTGAAAATGTATGTCTGACTAATAAGGCAATCCCTTTATTAGACCCACTTAGGTAAGTTCTCTGTTAACCCCAAAAGTCGACTGTTAGATAATGCTTTCCTATTGTGCCGTACATTGTATTTGTGCAATAAAGGTTAAATAAATAAATGAATGAGGTAAACTGTGGACAATACCAGATTGACAATAAATGATTTTTGATGTCAGTTTGACATTATCATGATCTTAACTTTTGTTTTCAATTATACCTACGTTCATCCAAAACTTTTTATATGGAAGTCAAAACTTTCTTTATAATGCGTGAAGAGGTAATAAACAAACAAACTCACTTTTGTATTTATAATATTAGTTAGGATAGCCTTTAAATAATTTGGTAAGTACATCAAGAGGAGCGGATTGTCAGTCGTGACGTCATACATCACGACTTCGTCAACGACAAATGATGCATTGCAACATTTTCTCACGATTTGGACCGTTATGACATGGTATTGTATTCGTTACTAGCATTTAGTAACCTTTTATAGGTTACAATTACAATAATAAGGCAGATTTTTAACTCGCATCACTTGTAACTAGGTGTTTAACAAGGTTACCACTTAAATTGGACATACAAATTCCTCTCAAAGCACCAGCGATTGGAATAGCTCCTACTTCAATAGCTTACCATATAGCATTACTAGCCGCACCCCGGGGCTTTGCTCCCGCGGGAATTTCGGGATAAAAAGTACCCTATGTGCTATTCCCGGTATTTTTACCCGTACACCAAATTTCATCGAAATCCGTCCAGTAGATTTTGCGTGATTGAGTCACAAACATCCTCAGTAGTCAGTCCTCACAAAGTCACAAAGTTTGTAAATTTGTTTGAAAAATCCAAACTTTCGCATTTATTATAATAGTAGGATAGTAGGATAAGTAGGTGTAGGAGTACATCCTGTACTAATAATAAAAACGATTGGACTTGGTAATGAGGGCATTAGGCTCTGAACCTTACAAAAAACTAATTATTAAATAAGTCTATGGGTTAAACCAAGGCTTGAAGTTTAAAAAGCCTCAAATATCCTACTAATCCTAATATAGGTATTATACATGCGAAAGTTTGGATGTGAGTTTATGAATTTGTGAGGATGTTTGTTACTCAATCACGCAAAATCTAATTAACGGATTTCGATAAAATTTGGTATACGGGTAGAAAAATACCGGGAATAGCACATAGGTTACTTTTTATCCCGAAATTACCGCAGGAGCGAAGCCCGGGGGCGCAGCTAATCCATACTTAATATTATAAATGCGAATGTTTGGATGTGAGTTTGTGAGTTTGTGAGGATGTTTGTTACTCAATCACGCAAAATCTACTGGACGGATTTCGATGAAATTTGGTACAGAGGTAGATATTGACCTGGAATAGCACATAGGCTACTTTTTATCCCGGGAAAAAGCAATGTTCCCGTGGGAAATTCACGCGGGCGAAGCCGCGGGCAAAAGCTAGTTTTAAATATTTTTGACCTACTTTTATTCCGAAATACCCAGGGGAACAAAACGAGCCAATTCATACAAGTATAACGCTATCAGGCCCAATTTCTTCGAATTGGGAGAGTGTACTTCTCCCGAGGGTCTCTGTAAAAATAACCGCCACTCCAAGGCCAATACCTAATGTGAAACCGATACTGCTCCTCCAGGATTCACTATCGTGTGTGCCATGCCATCTTTATTATCTGTGATAACTAGATTTGACAGAAATATTTTATCGTCACTTTTTCGTGGAAACAGCTTGATGAAAAGTTCTTTGTTTTTTTTTTTATCGATCGTATCGATATTTGTAAGATCTAAGGATCATCGCAAGTGAAAGTGACTTTTTTTATAGAATAGTAGGCAAACGAGCATGCGGGTTGCCTGATGGTAAGCAATCACCTTTGCATACCTTTCATAAAAAAAATGGCTTTAATAGAATTATTGTCTTCATATTCATTTTTAACTTACAAAAGAGGGATGTAGGTGTCTGTATATCTGTATGTTTCCTGTGGATCGTAGCTCCTAAACTGAGTGTTCCAAGCCATGATTCCATGAAATCGGTTTAGCTGTTTAGAATTACCTGATCAGCATTTTTAACTAGGGTTTTGTGTAAATTTGTAATTTATATTATACTAGCTGCGCCCCGGGGCTTCGCGCCCGTAGGGATTTAGAGATAAAAAGTACCCTATGTGCTATCCTGGTATTTTTCTACCCGTATACCAAATTTCATCGAAATCCGTCCAGTAGATTTTACATACTTGAGTAACAAACATCCTCACAAACTCACATCAAAGCTTACGCATTTATAATATTAGTAGTATATGCCTTAAAATGACCATTATTATAATATGATTGTAAAATAACTAAATGTGAACTCCCTTTAGATCATTCAGGCAAAACCGGGTGAACCACAAGGTAACAAACTGTCACTATAATAACAGTAGTTAGCCGTGTAAATAATCTGTTTTGACAGATGTTATAAACTGTTATTTTTAGAACGCGGCCGGAAATATCCACTTCACACTGATAACAAAAAATTGTTACAGAGAGTAGAAATTTAGGTAAGTTTCAAAGTTTGTTTTTATAAGGGCGGCCCTTGTTATTTCAGTCCTATATGGCCTACTGATATTATAAACCAGCTCTTTCCCGTGGCTTCGCCCGCGTGTTTTTTTAGGCATTTTTAATTTTCACGTATTCATCTAAAGGCTTAAACCCCAGTTAGTATCGTCATCATCACATACCTATTTAAGAACTATGTTCTTGTCGGTGGAGCATCCTCCATTTGCATCTATCTTCTGCCATCGATTTAACCTCCCTATACGACATAACCCTCGCCTTCTCTTTTATTTGGTCTATAAATGCCCTTCTTGGCTTTCCTTTTCCTCTCCTGGCTTCGACTTTTCCTTCACATAGAAAAATTAAATGCTATTTTGTACGTCAGTATATGAATGAAAGATTATGAACAAGCTAATTATTAAAAAATAAAAAACTCACATCGTCTATGTGACTCGAAGGAATGCAAGGAATCTAATAATAACTCTAACATCAAAATCTGTTTGGCCGTTCAGGACTTATGGTGGAATTAAGAAACTTACATACATACATACATGAACCCTGAAAACATAACACTCCTTTTTTTGGTCAGTCGTGTAAAAACAAATGTTTACTTGCAAACAGTACAAGCCATAATAGTCTTAGTACACCGTCTAGTATGTCTGTGAGTACAGCGAAGTCTAAGTCCACTACTCATCGTGTCAGCTGGATAAATGACCGCCATTCTCAACGTGAGAACCATAGAGAAAAATATAATAGGGTATTACACCATTTTTTAAAAACTGTTTTAAATTAATCCTGAGATCGTAATGAACTAGTAGAAATTTTGTTAATTTTTTTTAAAACCGAAAATCGCCTTAAAATCTGTTTTTTATTTATGATTTTGAATTTTCGCACGGAAACGCTAGCCGCCATGCTTTTTCATCTCGTGACGTCACTCGGTTAGTAAACAATACGACTGCGAAAGACCAAGTAATAAGATTCGTGAAAATAATGAGTTATCATTGGTGTCTTGTGCCTGAATGCAAAAATACAAGTGTAAAAACGCCACAAAAATTATGGATTCAAGTGCCAAGTGATGTAAAAATGAGAAATACTTAAAGTAGTAACCATTGGCAGATTTGTACTTTCTGCTTTCACAAAACCGTCTTCCATAGTGAAATAAAGGCTAGAAGTCTACAAACGTGTTAATAACTCGTAAATTTATCAAAATAACAGCGCACAACTTATTTTCAGTAGATTGTTTACTATCGGAATGAGGTCACGGCGGGATCCAACATGGCGAATGGCGTTTTAGACATTTGAAAAACAGATTAGAAAAGACGATTTTTAAAATGGAATTATAAAATTAAAATTGCAATTTTATGAATAAATATCGACGTTTCTTGTTTACTTTTTTCGAAATCTATTATGAACAAACATTTTTATATTTTTTCTTACATAGTGTAAAATACCCTATTGTAGAAGAATAGACCGATTGGAATTTAAGTAGAAGTTGGTGAAGATCCACCAACAGTAAAAAAATTACTGTAAGTGGATCTTCACCAACTGATCAGATTACTAACTAGCCTAACATACAGACAGAAAGACGGACAAAAATTGTAAAATAACTGTTTTGGCTTCTAATAGCCTTATAAAGACCCCTCGTAATGTATTTTTCTTAGATATCTCCTATATACAGACACATACCATGCAGTTACAGTTTTATTATATGTATTGATTGATGATGTTAATTAAATCACAAAGTTTAGAGTAGATACTTAACTATATGCCATACATTTAAATTTTTTTTAAGTCAAATACCGGAAGTAATGGATTTTCTCAAACTTACGGCCAATTTTTATTGCGATTTTCTTCTGATTTTCGATGTCAGCACAACTTTTCTGATCTTGTTTTATGCATATCATCGTGATGTCATATGATGTAGTATAGGTAATTCAAGGATGGGCAATGGGACAATAGGTCTCAAATTGAGATTAAGATAAGAATAACCATGATTTTTAATTCTATGGAATGTGATAGAAGAATAAGTGAAAATTGAGAAGTATTTCAGAGAAGTGTGGGTGTAATACTCCACCGACAAGAGCGGCTCTTAAATAAGAAGAAGAAAAGGAATGGGGTAAAAACATAGGTTATGTTACCGACTGTTTATCTATCATAGATATCTCTGTGTAAAGACTTGTCTGACTTCTCTCAAACAATAACCAGAGTCATTTAAGCTCAGAACGGCTTAAAATGGCACTTTACACTTAATAATATTTTGTTATATATTTCATAATAGCGACCTGTCTCAGCTTCTCAACGGTATGTATTGTATTGTAGGTAGGTACTTTCAAATCAGTTACGTATTTTAAAAGTTCTAAGGGTAGAGACGCGGAAAGCGACTTTATTAATACCTATGTATGTACTGAAGGTGCCTAATTAATGTTCGCAGGGTGTCGATTGAACCATAATCGTGTGTTAATGGTTTTTCAATAATGTTGGTTTACCAATAACAACACGTTTTCTACAATTTTGGGACAGCTTGCAGAATCTCATGAGCTCTTGTTAGATAGGGTAGAAAAATTTGGAAAATTTAAGAAAAGGAAAGTTAAAAATAGAAATAGGCAATCACGCCACCTAGAGGCTGAAAACCAAACCATATGAAGTCTAGTGCAACGCCCTCTGAAGAATTGTTGTGAAACAGTTTTCCCGGTTTGTTTGGAGTCAGTGGCGCCGCTGTCTCACCGTACTTTTAGTGCTTCCGTTGTTCAAGAGATGGCGGTAGTAGATTTGTTATGATAATTTCTTTTTTTACACGACTGACCAAAAAAGGAGTGTTATATTTTCAGGGTTCATGAATGTATGTAATTTCTTTATTCCATCATAAGTCCTGAACGGCTTAACACATTTTGATGTGAGAGGTATTTTTAGATTCCTTGCATTAGCCCGAATGACATAGGCATGTGAGTTGTAAGTTGGGATTTTTAATTAAAAAAAATAATTAGCATGTTCTCTATCCAAATAAAGTGCCATACATCGATATGAAACATATCCATATATATGGTGCAGTTCAGGGGGTCTAAAAGGCCACTTTGACATTTCAGAATATGATCCATTTCCCATTTCCTAGATATTTGAAAATGAATTACATTACATTACATTTTCAAATATTTAGAAAATGGGAAATGGATCATATTCTGAATTGTCAAAGTGGCCTTTTTAGACCCCCTGTTATCGCTTAATGCACAAATATGCCATGTGATCATGACTCCTATATGCTTCAGAAACATCGTAGCAATATTTTGTGAACTTGTACATAGAGATATTATGTATGGAACCTGTATAATTTTTTATAGGAAAAGCGATAACGTTTTTTCCTTTCGTAGACAGTCCAATTTTCATATTTTTTTGAAATGTTATAGATACCGTAAACTGCTGCAACTTATCCAACTACACACAAATTTGCCTATTCCATTTGAATTACGATATATCGCATTCGCTTGCTTTATTCTCGTTTTCTACCACTCTGTAGTAACTATTCATTATTTGGACAACACATTTTTAATTTTTTATAATTGTAACTCCATTAATACTCTGTCAGTTGTGCGACAAAGATCGGTGGGTGAGGCAGCATTTTTTTTGCGCTCCAAAACTTTTGAATTTTAACTATTAAAAAGCTGTGTTTTCGCACAGGATTAACTGCCTAAGGTAGGATAATTGATGGTTAAACAAACTTACCTTAATGAAGTTTGACCATAATTATACAAGACGTTGCTTCCGAAGATATTTATTCAATCAATTCACTATGCAGCTCGCTCTGCTATGTACTAGGCATGACACAATTTTTAGGACCTAGGGATAAAATAAAATAAGTCCAAAATTTACATCCGACTCTCGTCCCACCCTTACCTGTCACCGGCGGAGGCGCCATACTTCATTCCTTTAGAACAAAATTTCGAAATGTGGCGCTTGGGATATCGCGTAATATGTATTTAACATATTGATTGGGACGGGCGGGTTATAAATATCTTCGGAAGCAACGTCTTGTATAATTATGGTCAAACTTCATTAAGGTAAGTTTGTTTAACCATCAATTATACTACGACGTTGCTTCCTCGATATTTATTCAATCAATTCACTATGCAGATGTTTAGAACCATTGCGAAATTTGCAAGATTTTTATTTTTATATCATTATAATAATATTAATTATTATTATTCTTTAATGTGAGCTATTAAAAGTGGATCCTTAGATACTTTGATATAGGATGGTTAATTACATGAATAAATACAAATGTAGTTGCATCTACGATTATCTTCCAAAAAGATATTAGTAATAAACAAAAAAAAAAAAATACGAAATTTAAGCAAAAATTCTTCGAGTAGGCTATGTGATGCAATGCCATTACGGTTTTTTCATTTTGTAATGCAAAATGGTGAAAAATATTAAAGCTTATCAAATACAATGTTTAAGTTCTGTAGGATACAGACTTTGGTTGCTAGCCTTGATATTTTGGGAGAAAAAGAAGTTAACAAGAAACAGATTAAAAGTTCTATGAGTATACCTTATGGGACAATAATTAACATAACCAAATTAACACTATCATAGTTATTTCCTGTGAGACAGGATATTTTAACAGGCTTATTTGGGAATAGGATATGTTAACTTTAAAACGTAAATATTTACTAAGAGAGATGTGATGAATGAACATTTTTTAGTCTGCAATAGCAAACTCAACGCAGGCAGAGGTGCTTGCTCAGAGTTAATTTTACGAATAGCGACTAGAATTTTGACTACCTAATGTTAGAAATCTTTATTGTATTGATTATGAGCATACACTTCTAGATGGTTAATGTGTCGAGTTGAAAGGACACTATACTAATTCAGGATTCTTTCTATAAGTACTCGAGGAATATCTTCACCTGACAAATATACGTATATTAGTTTGCAAGAGAAAAAACATGAATATGCAAATTTGAGGTCGGTACATTTCTGCTGAAATATACTGTTTATATAAACTACACTGTTTTTATAGACTGTACTTAGCCGAATATATAGGTGAATTGGCTACAGTCATAGAGTATAAACTATAGGTAGTATTAGGTACCTACCCACAGTACGATGATTTTAATATAACTTTTGTTATGAGTACGTACTCGTATGCACGAGCCTTTAGTTAGAACTATTAACGAAATACTGAATTCAACAAACGAAATTCAAGTGTACTTTCTGTACAAGCTTATTATGTTTCCAGTAACAAATACATATTATAAAGAAAATAGTTATGATGCTTAGTTTTCCAAAAGAAGAATCTAAAAGTTCTGTAACTTATAGGCAAAGGCCGTGTAATGACAAGAGAGTCTTTAATTGTGATTAGATTCTCGATAATAGATTACTTCCTTGTTCCAAATGGTAACTTACTCGCGCAAGTCGTTGCAGATGACCTTGGCTAGGAGTTATTTGTAATAAATACAGAGTAGCTGTAGAAAGAAAAGGTCCATATTATACTACTTTACGTCATCTTTTTTTTTTTTTTTTTTCAAAAAATTTGCATCCAAATCACTAAGATAGATATCTATAATTATGCATCCAGTTGTTGAATTAAATTTGCGGAGGAAATTGAATTATTAATAGAATGATGGGGATATTAGTTCCAAAGATTCGAGTTTACGTAGAGTATTCAACACATTTACGATCAGAAAAAAAAATCCATTGCCATATTGGCTATTTGAATAAATCCCCATAGACAGAAACTAAAAAACAACATACTGAGTATCTAATATTGTTCAGTACTTGCTTGCTCAAGCTAGAGCTAAGGGCTAATGTCTAGTTCTTAAGAAACAAGTGCTTTGTTATCTTACTTTAATTTGCCCAAAAAAGAAAGCATTGCTCTTACTGGCTTAAGGCACTTATATTACATTTATAAGGTGCTTTAGAGCGTTGCTATTGTACAACTATAGTGAGCGTAGAAGCCGGTTAATTGGATTGATAAGCTTGATCATATGTAAGTATTGAAATAAAGTATGTAATAATAAGTAAGTACATAATCTCAGTTTGTATTAGGTATCATTACTTTGGATGGATTGGATGCAATCTGCAAAAAAATCAGTCAAGAAGCTGAATCTTTATGTATTATAATCTTTATGTATAAAACTTTATGTAGGTATGTGTTCTTTATGTATAAAGATACATGGGCAACTGTCAGTGAAGCGAGTTGCTAATTATAAAAAGATAAAGAGACCGGTATCGGATATTGACCCGATATTGGGTGGTTCCGGAGTCACTCGGACTGACAATGAAAATATTTCATTATACAAACTTTTAGGAGAAAATTGATCGCCGGAACAGTTTATTTAAAATACTGTCAAATTTGACGCCATACTCAATAGTGACATAGAATACCTGTTTAATATATGAAATATAAAGGCAATAACTGATTGATCGATTGATCAGTCGATTTATTAAAAGTATTGAATAAATGTACCAGACGTGTATATTGTAAATTATCTAAATTATGTATATTTGGCGAATAATCATCTCGATTGATGAGTGGATTTCCTTTCCTCAGTTTACCGAACTCCGTTTCCCAGCTTTCTCTTGGGCTCTATCTGCTCCCCAATGTTTAGATATTTGGTATGAGTACATACCTGTTATGATGACCAGCAATGGTCAGCGATTTTCATCAGTCCTGATGTTCAAACATTTATAACAACAGATACATACAGATAATCTGTCACTACCAAGAGTTGAGACTCGAAGTCCGTGTTTAGCTGAAATGAACAGAGCTGAGTTAATACTGACAGTGCATGGTTATAACATCATTATAGTTCCAAGAACTTACGCAGCCAGAAAAAATAATACTTGACTGTATCAGTCTAGTAAAGTTTTAATAAGTATGAGATACTTAAAGGGTGTTCGAAATGTATAGTAAGATACACACTTTTGTTACATGGTTATCATCTGATAATATTACTATTTGCATAGTTATACTTCGGATAATAGTTTATCTACGATAGCTTGGGAGTTCTATTGCGTATATCTGGCTGATAATGTGTATATTTGGCCACAATCGCATTGTAGTTCTGTTTATGCTAATAAAAGTGTGTATAAAATAAGTAAGTAAGTAAAAATACTTATAAACCAGACTACGATCGCGTCGTAGTTCTAATGGGTAATAATGTGTATACCTGACTACAATCGCGTTGTAGTTACATAAGGTAATAATCATCATCATCATCTCGAGTCGAAATGGCAAAAATTAGACTTATTAAAATTACATGTGCACACGCGACTACAATCGCATTGTAATTCTGTATGTGCTTGACTATAGTGTAAAACCCTGATTACAATCGCATTGTAATTCTAAGGGTAAATGTGTATCCCTGACTACAATCGCATTGTAGTTCTATTGGGCAGTGCACACGCGACTACAATCGCATTGTAGTTCTATATGTGCTGTTATATAGGTGTAGTATATAAACTAGACTACGATTATATCGTAGTCATATTGGGTAATACTTTACTTTGCGCGAAGATTTTGTAGTTAGGCCTCTTGATTGGGCCCATTTTGCGTAAGGAAACTGGGCAGCTGCATATCTTCTGCGTTGTTGTTGTTCTTCTATCGGACTTTATGTGCTTGACTATAGTCGCTCTGATTACAATCGCATTGTAATTCTAACCCCGTCTACAATCGCATTGTAGATCTATTGGGTCGGAGCACACGTGACTACAATCGCATTGTAATTCTGTATGTGCTTGACTATAGTGTAAAACCCTGATTACAATCGCATTGTAATTCTAACCCCGTCTACAATCGCATTGTAGATCTATTGGGTCGGAGCACACGTGACTACAATCGCATTGTAATTCTGTATGTGCTTAGCACAGTCCACACGTAGATCACTCGTAGTCCGCCCGTAGATCACTCGTAGTCCACCCGTAGTCCACCCGTAGAGTACCCGTAGATCGCCTGTAGACTCCTCGTTGACTACCCGTAGACCAACCGCCATCATCATAGCTATTTTAATATCCCCAATATTGGGGCACTGTCCTTCCCATGGATGGGTAAGGAGGATTAGGGCACCAAGTGGGCCCAATGGGGTTTGATGGGTTTTTAAGACTGTGAATACAGCTGAGACAGACCCATCCAGTCACTAACGAAGTAACGTTAAAATCGAAAAAAATCGATTGCGTACAAAATAGGTACGTACGTTTTTATCACAATAAACAATTAAGCAATTGACGTAACGGATAAAAGTTTAATTTTAAATGTTGCAATGATGACAGCTTATGCTTGGCTAAAATCTTGTTTACACAATTATTCCAGGGTCTTCAGTATAGAATTGGACCCAGACTTATTCTGAACATACTTGTTATATCGTAGTTCAATATGATTAATCTTTCATCAACAAATAACCCAATTGGGCCTTGCGTTTAACTTTTTAACGACGGTCAGAACAATCAAGGAATAAGAAGAAAATTATCAATACATATGTAGATTCGTGTTTTGCCACGAAAAAATGTTTTTACAAATGTAAGACTTAAACATGTGACGCATATTATGGTTACGATTCATGTAAAATCGCAACTCAGGACGCGAGATACTATTCGCGATATTGTATTATGCAACATCATGCACAGACAATTCCTAGATAAAAGGAAGGTAGGTGCATAGTTGGGTCAGCGGAGAAAAAATAAAATTCAATTGGTCTAACGACCGTTGTTTGTTGAGTTTATGATTAAATGTTATCAAAGTACCCGCAGGGGCACACAGGTGTGATGTAAAATCACGATTACGTACGAGTAATAGTAGCCAATGCAACATAAATACGTAGTTATCTAACATTTTGTTAGGCATTATAACTTTTTCAAAGTATCGTTAATATTCAAACCAGATATTCAGGTAATGAAAAAATACTTACATTGTTTGTTGTTTACGAGTGAAATGAATTTAAAGTACGTCATTTTCCACTGACACTGAGGTTATAAATTAATTTAAAGATATTCCAGATACTTGGAATATAAAGAAAATAAAAATATTGTTGTAGTGTGTGTGTTGCCATGCCCGCACACAAAAAGCGAATGAAGTATGGCGCCTCCGCCGGTGACAGGTAAGGGTGGGACGAGAGTCGGATGTAAATTTTGGACTTATTTTATTTTATCCCTAGGTCCTAAAAATTGTGTCATGCCTAGTACATAGCAGAGCGAGCTGCATAGTGAATTGATTGAATAAATATCGAGGAAGCAACGTCGTAGTATAATATTGTCTTCTTCTAGTATTACTTGTTTTTTTACGCAAAAGATAGTTTTTTATCAAAAAAACTTAGAAGGCAATCATGTGTAGTGTTTTGAAAACTTGAGTGACATAACTATGCCTAGGTCTAGGGTTGTCAAATTTTGTTAACTAGCTTTTACTCGCAGCTTCACTCGCGTGAATGACATTATGCTTACAAATTTATTTTAGATTTTGTTTTCTCTAGTTATATTAGAAGTGCTCGTAGTAAATTTGTAAAACAATATTCAAATATTTTTTGTAGAAATAATTGTAAAAGAGATTCAACACTTTGTGTACTTTTCTTTTATACTACAATCAAAAATTAAGATTATTAATAATTGTTGATTAAAATGATGAGACATTATTACCAATAAACATTAAAATTATGATTTTTTAATGAAAGTAGCCATCTGGTTTTTTTCTTTTATAAAAAAGTATTAATAATAATCTGTATTCTTTTGGACAACCCTAATAGTCAACGTCATTTTCGTATGGAAAGTCTGTAGAACCTGCTACAACTTGGCCTAGTAGCTGTATTTAAAAAAAATATGCAGTATCACTGATTAAATTGGCACGGACAAGTAGGTTGTCTCATGCACATGAAAAAAAATTTACGGAAGCGATAAGTACAATAAGTATCGAATTATCCTTCTAGGCAAACTTGTGTCTTTTACATACAACTTTGCCTACGACTTTGAGCCCTTGTAATTCAGAAAATTGGTGGAAATTAATAAGATTTGGGGTCTCAATAGCAAGCCAATATATCTGTCTTCCATTTAAAAACAATTGAGAGTCAATATGATATATGAATATGTTCCGAGAAAATCGCAAAAAACGTCAAATTCCGTGCAAAGTTGCAGCAGTTTACGGTACATGTGCGTTTTTATTTTAAGAAATATTGCTAACAATAAAAGTTATTAGCTAGCAATCACATAGAGGTCCATCAATCAATGATATTGATATTAAATTCTTCCGTTACTGACTGAGTGACTGACAGGCATCGCACAGCCAAAACTACTTGGCGTAGGAAGCTGAAATTTCGCAAATGGGTGCCTTAGGGACTGTAGAGCGTCAACTAAAAGTATATACGGTCTTTCGTTAATGACGCCAGTCGCTACGACGGGCTAAACATCTTATCGGATACAAAATTATATGAAAACCATTGAGAATGGTCTCTTGTAACGTCGATATCAGCGTAACGTTGAGGGGAAAGAGCGACGAGTGGGGAGCGGCTTTGCAGCGTCTCGGATTCTCGACGTAGTAGCTTAAGATAGGACTTCCTAAAATTCCCACGGGAACAAAGTCCCGAGCCCATACTAGTATAGGATATGTTGACATGAAGTTGACTACACGTTTGCAATCATACAATCATGAATTGCATCGCAATGCACCCTCGGTACAAACTGCATTCTGACACGTCGCCGGGCAATTACACATGCGCTCGTACCCCTGTTATCCACCCTCGTTGAGGGGATCGAGAATACAGCTTACATTGGTTGAGCTCACTCGGCCCAGTAAAGTCTCTTCTGTAGGAATTTTGCCTGTTCCCGGGACGGGTGTGAACTATTTCTTATCTGCGTGGGAACAAATATTTGCATAGATAGATAGATAGATAGATAAACACTTTATTGCACTATTTACATAAAAAACATACAAAGTAGAGACAAAAGTAAATACAAAAATGAGCGCAAAGGCGGGCTTATCGCAAATGCAATTTCTTCCAGCCAACCTTTGGGCATATTATATGGAGTATGTATTTGTTCCAATATATTGGTAAATTATGATGTGTCGTGGAAATCGCTAGTCTCTGTCTATCCCCACGGGAAAAAGGCGTGATAATATGTATAATTTGAAAACCCATCAAAATATTTTTTTCGAATTGTGCAATCATCCCTAAGAGAGACATAAGGACGTAGACAACGTGAAAACCCGTCAATTTGATTTCAAATTGTGCAATCTATGGAAGTAATAAGAGTACTTATTACTTCCATTGATAATAGATAAGATTCATTCACATTCCATGGATAAGAGTACTTATTACTTCCATGGTGCAATCATCTCCGATTAGAGACATAAGGACGGACATCTGACTCTAGTCAGAAATGAGGTTTGAAAATCAATAGTTATTTCAATTTTACAGCATGGATAATGAAAAAATAGAACATTTTCACCTTAATACATGTCATGCAGAAAGGGGACAGATAAAACCTGACCCCCTACCTCACTGAATCCTATCTCAGGGGGTCAGGTATATCATCGCCTTCGACTGTAGGCGAGCGCTAACTCTCTCCACTCGGCCAGTGTACAATTAGTTCAAGTTCAACATTGCACACCATCTGAGATGAGTGTTTAAGTTGTTGAAAGTGGCTAGGGATGGATTGCCGTCTGATAAGATATATCTAGCTATAATATACTCCTATAGATGCAATCGTAGTTGGTACTTGCTGGAATCAGGTGCTAAAATGAAAGCAAAAATTCTTTATAATTTCTTCCACATTCAATATCAAGCGTCATGCGTCATAAGTGCAGTCATACCTCGAAGACCTTATTACCTTGCCTAGTTTTAATGATCATAATGCCTTGTAGATTTGATCTGACTGCACTTTTGACTCTATTAGATTTTGAGATACTGGTGTCTGAACTAAGCAAAGCCTGTGTTAGTACACCAGCCAAAGCAATGATGATAGGTTTCCGAGTTGAATTCATTGGAGCATTTACAGAAAAATATGAATAAATTATGGCAAAAAGAAATACAAAAACGAGCGCAAAGCCGGTTTTATCGCAAATGCAATTTCTTCTATTCAACCTTCGAGCAAAAAAGTAAGAAGTGAAAAATAAGAGTGCAGCATAAAATAATTAAATAAGTGAAATGATGAAACGGTAGTGGACCACCGAAGGGTCTAGGTTCAAAGCTTCTTCTTGCCTTATGAATTTGTATACCAATCAGACTCATGTATAGGTCTCCGCTAGCTTACGGTGAAGGAAAACTCCGTGAGGAAATCTGCACTCCAGTTAACAATTTATCAAATAGTGTGTAAATATAAGTGAAATGATGAAGCGGTGCTAGTCGACCAAAAGGTCCCAGGTTCAAAGCTTCTTCATGCCTCGTGAATTTGTATACCAATCAGACTCATGTATAGGTCAACCGCTTGCTTTCGGTGAAGGAAAACTTCGTGAGGAAACCTGCACTCTAGTTAACAATTTATCAGATAGTGTGTGAAATAGTAAGTAAAGGAAATAGCAAACGACTCAATTGGGGACCGTACAAGGTATATAAGAATTGTTAAAAACTAATTTATTAGAGCTTGAACTTTTTGGGAAAATTCATCTTCTACGTGTGACGTCATATGAATGTACGTTAAGTTTAGTTGGGGCGTTTAGTTTGGACAATACTGTTTACAATTGTGTTTTGATATCGTCCAAACATCGCTTAAAAATGTGAAATGTTTTTCGTTATATCCTGGGAAATACTTTGGTTACTGAAGTGACTGTACTGATTTTTTCACTGATAATTCTATTATTGTGAGATAGTTCAAAGTAGTACCTATATAAAAAAAGTTGTCCTGTCCCCTATTATATCTGTCAATAGAAGTCATGACTACGCCTGTCAAGTCATTGAAAAATAACACCTGTTAAATAAAATGTTGCAAATTCTCAAAGTACTTGCGAACATTTGAGATGGCTACATTTTACTCATTCAATTCTGATCCTGTCGGACACACGTCCGGTGCTTTTGATCTAACACGTGGATCCTGTGCGAATGCTAAACAAGGAATGCCTGTTATCGTTTTTTTTTACTTCTATCATGCCAGTATTCCACCAAGTTTGGCAATCACAAAGATATTAAAGATTTCTTGCGTTATATGTATAATTTAAATAAAATTAGCAGAAATACCTACGGACTCAAATAAACAGGCGTCGAAGCTGCGCCTCACTGATCATCCATAAAGCAGTAATATAATGTATTGACAGCCTACCTTTTATATATGACTTTGCTGCAATACACCATGCGCAAATAATAATATTTTTTTTATAATAAAATCAATACAGGTTGACAATCAATTGAGGTATTAACTTCCAAGAAAACAAGGGTTTCATTGGCTTATAGAATTAATTTACTTATATTTTATGTTTGCCGGTAAATCCTATTAATTTTATAGATGCAAAAGTTTGGATGTGAGTTAGTGAATTTGTGAGGATGTTTGTTACTCAATCACGCAAAATCCACTAGACGGATTTCGATGAAATTTGGTATGCGGGTAGAAAAATACCAGGAGTAGCACATAGGGTACTTTTTATCCCGAAATTCCCACGTGAGCGAAGCCCCGGGGCGCAGCTATTATATAATAAGATCATAAACAGATTTAATATAGTGCATAAAGCGTTGTCAAATCGACGATAAAATTCCGGCACGTGTGCAACGTCTGTGCGCAAACGCAGCGTACAGACACAGGAACCACATGGCGAGATCAAAGCGCAGGCGCAGGTATCGGACAACGGACGCAGTTGCCACAGTTTATGGGTATTTCGCGAAATTAACAATATTGTTCTTTAGAATCATTTGGAGTTTTTATTAACACAATTAGTAGGTCAATCTGATATCCTCAACGGTTATTATAGGTCCTCTCCTTCCTTCCTTATCAGTTCCTTTTTACACGACTGACCAAAAAAGGAGTGTTATGTTTTTAAGGTGCATGTACAAATGTATGTATATATATGTGTAAGTTTTTTTATTCCACCATAAGAACTGAACGGCTTAACAGATTTCTATGTGGGAGGTATTTTTAGATTCCTTGCATTTCTCCGAGTGATATGGGCTATGTGAGTTGTCAGTCGTGTTTTTATTTTTTAATAATTCGCTTATCGAAGTCAACAGAAACTGACCACTGTGCAAATTGTGCAATATTATGTGTTAAGTGTTTAACAATATTATATTACTTATGCCAATTTCTACTACAATGATGACAGATTCGAAAAACTTTTACTTTACAAATTACAAAAATGTAAAATACCTATTTGTCTGTTTATAGCTTTTTCGCTCTACCTTCTACTACTTTTTCTGCATCACCCATTTAATTGACTACTAGAAAAGCACTCTGGAGTTTTTCTACTCTAGGGATCTTTGTTACACAATTATAAAGGGCGATCTACCGCCTTTTACAATTATGTAACAAATATCATCAGAAAAGAAATAACTTCCATACAAATTCCATATTTTATCTCTCAAAGAACAACAAGCTTTTGTTCAGTAACGATCGAGACCTCTATACGATCAATTAATTTATTTATAACAGTCACCACCTTGTTACATATTTATTGTTTATTCATAAGTGGCTTTATTAATCTTATCTGAAGAATGTCATTAGGGTGCCATTCGAAATACACATCTTTACTTGGAAGAGTAATGCCGCCAATAGCACAGATCAGGGGGCACGGCAGTGCCCCCGCCAAGTCGAGCGCGAAGCAAACACTGCCGTACCATCCTTTACTGGAACCATTTCGCCGCATTTTCAGGCCCCTATTTGAGAACCTCTGGATAAGACCAGAACGAAGAAATTTTTGTCATCCAGTAAGCTATAATTACATACTTAAAATCCAAAATTTCAAGTCTGTAGGTCATTTAGTTCCGAAGTTAAGCGAAAGCAAAGTTTCGCATTTTCGACACTCACTCACTCATGATCATCAAAATAGAACTAGTACTTCCCATAAACTCAGAGAGCTGAAATTTGGTACAGAGTTAGGTTTTAATGGCCACATAAAGGGAAAACTATAAAAACTAGGATAATCGAAGATCTGGAGTACCTGGTGACCCTGATTAGAAAACACAAGAGCCCAACCAAACTATTAGAGATCGACATACTGCTTTTACAAAAAATATTCAACTTGGTGGGCCGCTTCATTTGATGTCAAAATCGAAGGTCTGAAGTATCTCATGAAGAACCCTCAGCTGGTCTCAGCTGTATTAGAGATTACCATATCTCTATGGCAACGCCCCCTTCTATTGCTACATAGAAAAATCGACTGTCATTGCAAAAGTCCAGCGTAGAGGGACACATCTTCTTATTTAATCTAGCCTATAGCGTCACACTTTTGAGCGAAAAATCGACTGTCATTGCAAAAGTCCAGCGTAGAGGGACACATCTTCTTATTTAATCTAGCTTATAGCGTCACACTTTTGAGCGAATGTCTCCCCTTCTGCTTAATCATAATAAAAGAGTAATTACATTTTTATTAGTTTTATTACTACCATAATAATTACATTTTTATTTTTAGTGCTTCTTCGTCTAAGTATTAGTTTTAGTGCTTCTCCATCGGATTCTGTCCTGGGCAATGCACTTTGCTTCCGACCAGGAGAGAACGACTGCCTTTCCGCTGCAACTGTACGCCGCCGCCAGGTTTGCTTGGGTCGACCAACTTTTCTTTTGTCCTGTGGTATCCACTCGAGAGCTTGCCTAGTATATGGGTCTCTTCGAAGCGTGTGGCCGATCTACATTGTGGCCGTTGCACATTTCTCAGAGCTCACGCTTGGAGATGATCTCTGGCCAGAAAATGCCAAGTATTTGCCATACGCGTTACCTCTATAATACGTTATAACCGTACATATTCATCGGGATATTGTACCCAGTTGTATTTCGATTGTACTTAAAAGACAAATTTTTCGTTGTTGTCTGTTTTCATTTTGCTTTAAAGAGTTGCCCGCTTCTTCAAAAATTACCCTAAGTTCAGTATGAAAAATTGAAAATATTATGCCTCCTAATGCTTGATGACGAAAATATAGTTATCAACTTGCATGAGGCCCCAATTATGTCGTAAATGGGTAATGATTATGGTGGTTTAAATGATATTGTTACATTAAAATTGTCGAAGTGCTGAGGAATGAATAAAAAATACTCATCAAGTATATTTTGGCCCTTAATTTAGGGCTAAAACCCTCAATTTGATAACACTGATCAAGTGTCAAATAAAAAAATCCCTACATATCAAATTAACAAACGAAATTTTATTTACTTTTGTTTGGGGTAAGCCACAAGTTGGAAACCCTGCTCGTGATAGGCCAAGAATGACAGACAATAACCATTTTTTTTAAATTTATTTGGTCTCTGGTTTTTAGAACACTGGCTGTATTATTGCATGGGAAAAATAAAACTTCGATGAAGTTCTTATTTTTTCTATTATTCCTTACAATAGTCCATGGAAGTAATAAGTACTTTGTACAACGGTATGGTTCATCTCATAAATGTTGACTTCAAGAGTATAAAAGCTCAAGCTTCAGCGATCACCGAATACAACCGGGCGTTAATACCGCTCCGATCTTACAGAAATGAAACGGTCTGAACCGTCTAAAAGATTAAATAATGAACGCGAATGGGCAATACGAAAAACTGTTGCTTACTGTACAAGAATCAGAACCGGAAAAAAAGAAAAGAAAGATTTGTAATAATAATAAAACTACTCCTAAAAAGAAAAAAAACTGTGTCAAATAAGAAAATTTAATAAAATAAATCAATATGTCCACGTTTCTACAAAAAGAAGTGAAATCCCACCAAAAACATTCTGTAAAAAACTAGCCAAGTCTCGATGGAGCTGTTTGTTTATCTCTAAAAAGTAATGAAATCTAGACAAAGTCGTTCCAAGTCTAAGGTTCCTTACTGCGATTTCTTTATTATTATATTTAATGTTGTGTGACTTGGCCGTTGAACATTCTTTATACGTTAGTGGCTTTATCAAGCCTACAATTGACTGGTTATTGAATCAACGTTTTCCAAGTGGCAATTTTCCATCGTCATTGGGTAGCGGTTTTGGCGACAGATTAGTGCAATGGTGTCATGGAGCACCGGGTTTTGTACCCTTGTGCACCCTTCAACGGCCAAGTCATACAACATTAAATATAATAATAAAGAAATCGCAGTAAGGAACCTTAGACTTGGAACGACTTTGTCTAGATTTCATTACTTTTTAGAGATAAACAAACAGCTCCATCGAGACTTGGCTAGTTTTTTACAGAATGTTTTTGGTGGGATTATAATAAGGACTTTGATAATTCCTTTGATCTATTACTTAATCAAAATAAAACTGTAATTGGTCTGTGACCGTACATAGGAGGAGAAATTTATGAAAAAAACACCATGAGAGGTCTTTAAAGGGCCATTAGAAGCCAAAACCACATATTTTAGAATTTTTGTCTGTCTGTCTTCCTGTCTGGACAAAAAAAAACTACTGGACCAAATTTGATGCGGTTTTCACTATTGTATTGTTGAAAGTCTTACTTAAAATATGGCGAAGGTTTCATCTTGATACGCCGCCGCTTAGAACCAATAGTTAATAACTAATTTAGGGGTTTTCATGGCAAAAGTGAATAGGCATATTTTGAGATTGTGTGTACCACCCTCCCTAAGACCTTGCTAAGACCACATCGTTGCTTCCCATCAGGCAAGATTGAGGTCAAACACACTCAAATTTTTAATAAAAAAAATAATAATGCGCGAACGAAGTTGCGGACACAGGTTAGTAACAAATAAATTAATTTCATGTTCTTAGCTGCAATACCAGCAGATACAAACTAATTGGACTTTAAAACAGTCTTGTTTCAATTGCACGACGACGTTGCACATATATTCTGGTAAATAATTAAGAAGTCGGAGCTAGCAGACCTGTGGGTATTGTCCGTGGAACGGCTTTATAATGCTGCTTCAATGGTTAATGCAAAATGAGGAAGGAAGATGTCGGAATGAGTGGATAAGGTATTAATAACAGGATATTGTAACTAATATTATCCTATCCTAACTAATATTATACTACGACGTTGCTTCCTCGATATTTATTCAATCAATTCACTATGCAGCTCGCTCTGCTATGTACTAGGCATGACACAATTTTTAGGACCTAGGGATAAAATAAAATAAGTCCAAAATTTACATCCGACTCTCGTCCCACCCTTACCTGTCACCGGCGGAGGCGCCATACTTCATTCGCTTTTTGTGTGCGGGCATGGCAACACACACACTACAACAATATTTTTATTTTCTTTATATTCCAAGTATCTGGAATATCTTTAAATTAATTTATAACCTCAGTGTCAGTGGAAAATGACGTACTTTAAATTCATTTCACTCGTAAACAACAAAAAATGTAAGTATTTTTTCATTACCTGAATATCTGGTTTGAATATTAACGATACTTTGAAAAAGTTATAATGCCTAACAAAATGTTAGATAACTACGTATTTATGTTGCATTGGCTACTATTACTCGTACGTAATCGTGATTTTACATCACACCTGTGTGCCCCTGCGGGTACTTTGATAACATTTAATCATAAACTCAACAAACAACGGTCGTTAGACCAATTGAATTTTATTTTTTCTCCGCTGACCCAACTATGCACCTACCTTCCTTTTATCTAGGAATTGTCTGTGCATGATGTTGCATAATACAATATCGCGAATAGTATCTCGCGTCCTGAGTTGCGATTTTACATGAAATGCGTCACATGTTTAAGTCTTACATTTGTAAAAACATTTTTTCGTGGCAAAACACGAATCTACATATGTATTGATAATTTTCTTCTTATTCCTTGATTGTTCTGACCGTCGTTAAAAGTTAAACGCAAGGCCCAATTGGGTTATTTGTTGATGAAAGATTAATCATATTGAACTACGATATAACAAGTATGTTCAGAATAAGTCTGGGTCCAATTCTATACTGAAGACCCTGGAATAATTGTGTAAACAAGATTTTAGCCAAGCATAAGCTGTCATCATTGCAACATTTAAAATTAAACTTTTATCCGTTACGTCAATTGCTTAATTGTTTATTGTGATAAAAACGTACGTACCTATTTTGTACGCATTCGATTTTTTTCGATTTTAACGTTACTTCGTTAGTGACTGGATGGGTCTGTCTCAGCTGTATTCACAGTCTTAAAAACCCATCAAACCCCATTGGGCCCACTTGGTGCCCTAATCCTCCTTACCCATCCATGGGAAGGACAGTGCCCCAATATTGGGGACATTAAAATAGCTATGATGATGGCGGTTGGTCTACGGGTAGTCAACGAGGAGTCTACAGGCGATCTACGGGTACTCTACGGGTGGACTACGGGTGGACTACGAGTGATCTACGGGCGGACTACGAGTGATCTACGTGTGGACTGTGCTAAGCACATACAGAATTACAATGCGATTGTAGTCACGTGTGCTCCGACCCAATAGATCTACAATGCGATTGTAGACGGGGTTAGAATTACAATGCGATTGTAATCAGGGTTTTACACTATAGTCAAGCACATACAGAATTACAATGCGATTGTAGTCACGTGTGCTCCGACTCAATAGATCTACAATGCGATTGTAGACGGGGTTAGAATTACAATGCGATTGTAATCAGAGCGACTATAGTCAAGCACATAAAGTCCGATAGAAGAACAACAACAACGCAGAAGATATGCAGCTGCCCAGTTTCCTTACGCAAAATGGGCCCAATCAAGAGGCCTAACTACAAAATCTTCGCGCAAAGTAAAGTATTACCCAATATGACTACGATATAATCGTAGTCTAGTTTATATACTACACCTATATAACAGCACATATAGAACTACAATGCGATTGTAGTCGCGTGTGCACTGCCCAATAGAACTACAATGCGATTGTAGTCAGGGATACACATTTACCCTTAGAATTACAATGCGATTGTAATCAGGGTTTTACACTATAGTCAAGCACATACAGAATTACAATGCGATTGTAGTCGCGTGTGCACATGTAATTTTAATAAGTCTAATTTTTGCCATTTCGACTCGAGATGATGATGATGATTATTACCTTATGTAACTACAACGCGATTGTAGTCAGGTATACACATTATTACCCATTAGAACTACGATGCGATCGTAGTCTGGTTTATAAGTATTTTTACTTACTTACTTATTTTATACACACTTTTATAAGCATAAACAGAACTACAATGCGATTGTGGCCAAATATACACATTATCAGCCAGATATACGCAATAGAACTCCCAAGCTATCGTAGATAAACTATTATCCGAAGTATAACTATGCAAATAGTAATATTATCAGATGATAACCATGTAACAAAAGTGTGTATCTTACTATACATTTCGAACACCCTTTAAGTATCTCATACTTATTAAAACTTTACTAGACTGATACAGTCAAGTATTATTTTTTCTGGCTGCGTAAGTTCTTGGAACTATAATGATGTTATAACCATGCACTGTCAGTATTAACTCAGCTCTGTTCATTTCAGCTAAACACGGACTTCGAGTCTCAACTCTTGGTAGTGACAGATTATCTGTATGTATCTGTTGTTATAAATGTTTGAACATCAGGACTGATGAAAATCGCTGACCATTGCTGGTCATCATAACAGGTATGTACTCATACCAAATATCTAAACATTGGGGAGCAGATAGAGCCCAAGAGAAAGCTGGGAAACGGAGTTCAGTAAACTGAGGAAAGGAAATCCACTCATCAATCGAGATGATTATTCGCCAAATATACATAATTTAGATAATTTACAATATACACGTCTGGTACATTTATTCAATACTTTTAATAAATCGACTGATCAATCGATCAATCAGTTATTGCCTTTATATTTCATATATTAAACAGGTATTCTATGTCACTATTGAGTATGGCGTCAAATTTGACAGTATTTTAAATAAACTGTTCCGGCGATCAATTTTCTCCTAAAAGTTTGTATAATGAAATATTTTCATTGTCAGTCCGGGTGACTCCGGAACCACCCAATATCGGGTCAATATCCGATACCGGTCTCTTTATCTTTTTATAATTAGCAACTCGCTTCACTGACAGTTGCCCATGTATCTTTATACATAAAGAACATATACCTACATAAAGTTTTATACATAAAGATTATAATACATAAAGATTCAGCTTCTTGACTGATTTTTTTGCAGATTGCATCCAATCCATCCAAAGTAATGATACCTAATACAAACTGAGATTATGTACTTACTTATTATTACATACTTTATTTCAATACTTACATATGATCAAGCTTATCAATCCAATTAACCGGCTTCTACGCTCACTATAGTTGTACAACAGCAACGCTCTAAAGCACCTTATAAATGGAATATAAGTGCCTTAAGCCAGTAAGAGCAGTGCTTTCTTTTTTGGGCAAATTAAAGTAAGATAACAAAGCACTTGTTTCTTAAGAACTAGACATTAGCCCTTAGCTCTAGCTTGAGCAAGCAAGTACTGAACAATATTAGATACTCAGTATGTTGTTTTTTAGTTTCTGTCTATGGGGATTTATTCAAATAGCCAATATGGCAATGGATTTTTTCTGATCGTAAATGTGTTGAATACTCTACGTAAACTCGAATCTTTGGAACTAATATCCCCATCATTCTATTAATAATTCAATTTCCTCCGCAAATTTAATTCAACAACTGGATGCATAATTATAGATATCTATCTTAGTGATTTGGATGCAAATTTTTTGATCAATAAAAAAAAAAAAAGAAAGAAAAAAAAAAAAAAAAAAGAAGACGTAAAGTAGTATAATATGGACCTTTTCTCTCTACAGCTACTCTGTATTTATTACAAATAACTCCTAGCCAAGGTCATCTGCAACGACTTGCGCGAGTAAGTTACCATTTGGAACAAGGAAGTAATCTATTATCGAGAATCTAATCACAATTAAAGACTCTCTTGTCATTACACGGCCTTTGCCTATACGTTACAGAACTTTTAGATTCTTCTTTTGGAAAACTAAGCATCATAAATATTTTCTTTATAATATGTATTTGTTACTGGAAACATAATAAGCTTGTACAGAAAGTACACTTGAATTTCGTTTGTTGAATTCAGTATTTCGTTAATAGTTCTAACTAAAGGCTCGTGCATACGAGTACGTACTCATAACAAAAGTTATATTAAAATCATCGTACTGTGGGTAGGTACCTAATACTACCTATAGTTTATACTCTATGACTGTAGCCAATTCACCTATATATTCGGCTAAGTACAGTCTATAAAAACAGTGTAGTTTATATAAACAGTATATTTCAGCAGAAATGTACCGACCTCAAATTTGCATATTCATGTTTTTTCTCTTGCAAACTAATATACGTATATTTGTCAGGTGAAGATATTCCTCGAGTACTTATAGAAAGAATCCTGAATTAGTATAGTGTCCTTTCAACTCGACACATTAACCATCTAGAAGTGTATGTTCATAATCAATACAATAAAGATTTCTAACATTAGGTAGTCAAAATTCTAGTCGCTATTCGTAAAATTAACTCTGAGCAAGCACCTCTGCCTGCGTTGAGTTTGCTATTGCAGACTAAAAAATGTTCATTCATCACATCTCTCTTAGTAAATATTTACGTTTTAAAGTTAACATATCCTATTCCCAAATAAGCCTGTTAAAATATCCTGTCTCACAGGAAATAACTATGATAGTGTTAATTTGGTTATGTTAATTATTGTCCCATAAGGTATACTCATAGAACTTTTAATCTGTTTCTTGTTAACTTCTTTTTCTCCCAAAATATCAAGGCTAGCAACCAAAGTCTGTATCCTACAGAACTTAAACATTGTATTTGATAAGCTTTAATATTTTTCACCATTTTGCATTACAAAATGAAAAAACCGTAATGGCATTGCATCACATAGCCTACTCGAAGAATTTTTTTCTTAAATTTCGTATTTTTTTTTTTTGTTTATTACTAATATCTTTTTGGAAGATAATCGTAGATGCAACTACATTTGTATTTATTCATGTAATTAACCATCCTATATCAAAGTATCTAAGGATCCACTTTTAATAGCTCACATTAAAGAATAATAATAATTAATATTATTATAATGATATAAAAATAAAAATCTTGCAAATTTCGCAATGGTTCTAAACATCTGCATAGTGAATTGATTGAATAAATATCGAGGAAGCAACGTCGTAGTATAATTGATGGTTAAACAAACTTACCTTAATGAAGTTTGACCATAATTATACAAGACGTTGCTTCCGAAGATATTTATAACCCGCCCGTCCCAATCAATATGTTAAATACATATTACGCGATATCCCAAGCGCCACATTTCGAAATTTTGTTCTAAAGGAATGAAGTATGGCGCCTCCGCCGGTGACAGGTAAGGGTGGGACGAGAGTCGGATGTAAATTTTGGACTTATTTTATTTTATCCCTAGGTCCTAAAAATTGTGTCATGCCTAGTACATAGCAGAGCGAGCTGCATAGTGAATTGATTGAATAAATATCTTCGGAAGCAACGTCTTGTATAATTATGGTCAAACTTCATTAAGGTAAGTTTGTTTAACCATCAATTATAAATGCGAAATTGAGTTTGTTCATTTGTTTATTTATTTGTTTGTTAACTCTTCTCGCTTTATCTACTGAACCAATCTTCCTGTTTAACAAACACATAGTTAGAAGTACTAAGAAGGACACAGGCTACTTTTCATCCCGGGAAAAAGCACTGTTCCCATGGGAAATTCACGCGGGCGAAGTCGCGGGCAAAAGCTAGTATAACAGAAAATTTGTGCCATTGGGCTAGCGTAATTACGTTTGATAGATCAAAACGTGGGCATTTTTGGAAATCGAACTAAAAAATGGAGATAGGCCTTACATAGTTGGAATGGAATTAACGGCTAAAATAACTAAAGAAGCCTTACCCAGTTGGAACTAAACGGCTAAAATAGGTAACAAAAAAAAATCAGAATATTTGAGATAGATTTTACACATCAATTCCGATCAACACGACCAAAATCAGCTGCTTTTTCAGTCTTCGTCAGATCACCAGAAGGCAAAAGACGCGCTTGGCTGGAGAACATAGAAATAAGTGAACTACACACTTACTAACGTTTAACAGCTGTTTTACAGAGCAAAAAGAATGTCGCGAAACGGGGCCGATGATTGTACTATTTACAAACGTAGATGCCATGTCTCAATTGTATCTCAAGAGCCAAAAAAATTGAAATAATGTGACAAGATATCTGTAAGACTTCTGTATTTTATTACGATTTCTTTGACTTTTGAGACACAACGGAAGGCGTTTGTAATTTGTAAAATAAAGGACCTGAAATCCTACGTAATTCAAGAGACTGCATTGAAATAAGTAGTTCAGTTAAATCAGTACCACGAGAGAAGCGACCGACGACGGATGGGCATACGCTATCCTCTTCTTTTAGTCGTATTCTTCGTGACTGAGGGTCGTGGTGAGTTGGAATGAAATACACACAACGACTATCTTGGCAATGTTATTGGAATGGTTTGCCATTACCTTCTAAATTTCACACACTAGCTGATAATCATCAACCAGAGCGAAACGCTATAAAGGATTGTAATTATCGTATACCGCACCACACACAACGACTATCTTGCGAAGTTAATGGAGTGGTTTGCCATTGCCTTCTCCATTTTACACACTAGCTGATAATCATCAATCAGAGTGAAACGCTATAGAGGATAGTAATTATCGTATACCGCATCTACAATTACCGTTCTTGGACTATTCGACCCGGCTTATGATGGCACTTGTATGTTACCAGGAGCGAGTTGCATTTTTAAAGAAACCAACAATACAGGGAATGGATACTCCACTGCAGCTCTAAGGCTCCCATTGTGAGGGCACGCTCCTAGGAGGACTTTCGATAGATTCGCTTGTTTCTGATTTTTTTCTTTTCTTTTACAGAATTGTAACGTCTTTGCAGTATGAATTGGCCTGTTTTATGTCTTTGTATTTCTTTCTTGTTCATGTTTGCAATCTTTAACACTTTTAATGACCAACTTATAGAAAATAAAAATTTTGGGAATCCGCCTCTACCTACAGTCATATTTTGATCGACACAACTAAATAAAATACTTCTCTATTTTAATTTTATTTATTTTAATTTTATTTTTTCAAAGAACAACAGCCTTTTTTAAGTATTTTACCAAATAACTTAATTGAGTCTATACATAACCGGCCAAAACGTTGTTCGTTCACAGTAAAAACCATATTTAAGTGTAAAAATACGTTTCAAGGATTTGCTTTATATACTGTTTTTGTTTCTCTTAAGTTACAAAATTGTGATAAAGGTTGGTTTTATTATGAACTGAAATAACCTGCCAATATAAGGTTTTATAATAGAAAAAGTCCATTTCCCATTAATTTACGAATTTTGTTTATAAATTTTCAATGTCTTAGCGCCAAAAAATTAACGCGAAAAAACAAGAAGAGAAGTTTTGTAATTTTCCAGGACTAGGATAACATAAAAAAAGGTTCAGGCTATTTTTGTCAACGTGTTATTAAATTCTTTCAAAATATTGTCATGCGCCTAAATTATTCATCGCTTTTAATTTTACATCACGCGTGTGCCTTCTAGTATAAATCACATGTGCGCATGTGTTATAGTTTGCTGTCATCGAAAATGCACCAGTTTTACATTACAGGAAGAATAATGTTCTAGCACAGAAGTGTCACCTAAAAAATATATGCCCTTGTGCAAAGTAAACTGATAGTAAAAAGATACGAATAAATACGGTATTTTAGAACTAGGTGACATGTGTTTTGAATGAATAAAGAATAAATAAAGAAATAAATAGCAGAGATACAAATTAATAAAGGATTCCCTAACACAAAATAGGTACTATGAAAGTACTTATATGTATTATTGTTCTAGCTGATTTATTTATTTATTGTATTGTAGTAGTCTTTGTCTGGAAGGGTTGATGTAAAGAACCTACTTTGTTGTACAAAGTAGGTTCTTTACAGCAACCCTATTTTTTGCATATGTATGATATTTTGGATATAGGATAAAAAATAGGATAATGTAATCAAAAAGTTGATTTTCCACGTAAACCTTACTATGAATTTACTCGCATACATAGGTTGTTCTTCTGTACTCTTCGTGTTTCGTAATATGAGCTTTATTTTTTAGGTGTATCGTTGAAACGAAAATATTTATTTTTATGCTCTGCTGCTGCTGAAAGGGCCGAGCATCTGGCTAATGACTGCCAAACGAGTTGCCGTTTTAGGTAAATTTTAGTTCAAGTTGGAACTTTAACGAGGAATTGAAATGTTATATTTCAGTAACTAGTGGTTCGCCGCGAAGTTTAGACCTCGCGATTATTATTTTAAAAATATGCGTATATCTCAAAAACGGCTAAACCGATTTTGATGCGCAACGTACTTAAAAATTCTATGGATAGTTGCTACACGTATTTTTAATATAATCGAAATTAATTCAACGGTTCGAGAGTTATCGCGGAGCAAACATTCATACACAAACAATGTGTTTTCGCCCCAACTTGAGTTATAGCCCTCGCTCGCTTCGCTCGCTCGTTCGGGCTCGGGTATTTTGTTACGTGTCTTGTAAAAATTTACTATTAAAAATAATTTTCACAAGCTTCCCTAACAAATAATTTGCGGTAACCGCTTTCCAGCAGTTTCATCATATTTCCCGACTTAGTAGTATAATAAAAAACTTGATTTTGCGCACACAACGTCGCACTTGATCGCACTAAAAAAAGCACCTTCCTCGCACTGTTTTGTGTAAAAAACGATCAGAAATCTTGGTAAGTGATACTGTTGTGTCGCGTGTAATTCGAGAAGGTATTCGAGACTTACTAAATTCCAACTAATAATTTAGCCGAAACCTGACGATCCTTGCACTTGTAAGAGTGCAGTAAATAAATTGAAGAGGTCTGGTATCAAGTTGCATGTAGAGGAGTTAGTCCAAGTTTTTGGATTGTATGGATTATATTTTTATGTACGGTCAGCTGCAGAGGAACCTGACCCATCTTACCGAATCTGTAGCTGACTGTACATATTACTTTTGCCCGCGACTTCATCAGCGCGGAACTTACTATTTTTACTATCTCAAGGTAAGCTGTGCTGGGTTTGGGTTGTTCCCAAAGTACTCCATTCTTTTGTTCTAAAAAGATAAGAATCTCATACATGTGTTCCCAAGTTACTCCACGAAATTATGATTATTTAAAATACTTATTAATTTGTTCCCATTCTACTACATAGGTATTTTAATTTATTCTCAATGTACTCCGCAGATTATTGGATATCAATTCTCAAACTACTCCATCTAAAAAATTATAAAATATTTCACTATGTTCAGTCACAAAATCGGTAAACAATATCGTGATGATTAAAGTTCTGAATAAGATTCTAAATTAAGGAGAAAATAGTTAAAAGGAAGTTTGAATTGAAAATGTGTATTACTTGTTAGATTATTAAAATGGATGTAAAACGAATGTGAGTCGCAACCTAGCCGCTAAGACGGAAATTGGATGTTTATTTTTATGAAAATGAGTTTTTTTTTTAAATATAATTTCATCAGTTACTTTTTGAGTTTCCCTCAAGTCACAGTAACAGAGCAGTCTATGTCTGTGTGTGTAATCTCTATTACCACATATTTTGACAAAGGTGTAAGTAGAGTTTATGAAGTTAGAGTTTGTAAGAGTTAGGGCGTGTAGAGTTAGAAGCTCGGCAGTACATGAGACCTAATAACTTTTTGACAGTGCGAGCCATATGGTCTCGTCTTGGCAACATTTAACATGAAAATGTTTTTGGTGGAATTAAATTAGAAACACTTTAAACCAAACTAAGGTTTAAAAATGTAACAATGTGTAAATTTACAATATTGTCTGGGGTATAAATCCTGGAAACATGTGTAAAATTTAACAATAAATGTTACATCTCAAAACCAAACTGTATTTGAAAAGTGTAGGTATAAAGTAAATTTACAATATTACCTAGGGTATGAGCCTAAAAACATATGTAAAGTGTAACTATATGTAAAACAATATTACCTGGGGTATGAGGTTTCCTTGGCCGGCGGCATAGGCGTGGGGATCCGCCGCCCGCCCTTCATCCCGCCACTCATCGCGCAAGCGATTGTCCTGTGAAAAAAAGCTAGTAAGTACTGGCCACAAAGAATTTTTCTCATAAAAGCATGACGAAACATTTTAAGAATGTTTCGTCTTTTTTTCTTTTACACTCTTTATTCTTAAAATAAACTTCACTATTCACCACGACATTTCTCTCGCTACCTTTATTTCTTTTATGTACTTGGAACATAAAGTTTTTTTATAAATCTGTACTATTATTTACTTATAAATCTGAAGAGATTTTAGTTTGCTTGAACGCGCTTACATACCTACCAAATTGTTGCAAATCTCACAATCCCTCAGAAGTGGACATTTTAAGGAACATTCCTCTTGTACCGATGGGTAAAAATCGGTATCTTTTTTTTTTTGAAAAAAATGTGATCTTTCTTACAAAAAATAAAAGAATTATCCGAGGAGACTTTTCCGCCCAAATACTAACGTCATAAAGTTGACACGTAAAGATCATAGCCCTATCTCTACTCACGACTAATAATCATGGAAAGCAAGATGAATAACAAGCAGACAACTTTATCCAGCACCTCTCCTTTCACCCTTAACACAGTACTATAAGGTTGACATTACGACGAACGACTGATAATATAAATTTGCCAGGATTGTAGGACGTATCCTCCACAGTCATTGTAGCTCTCAAAGCACTCTCGTACGCCGTTGTTTTACCCAACTGCAGTGTCAAAGTAAGGTTATGTATGCGTGAAAACCAGCTCTGATAAGCAAAGTTACAGAATTTCACTCACAAAATATTATTTCTCAGGAAAAGGCTGAAGGCTTTTTACATATAGAATTTTTCACAAAAAACAAGAAGTAGTCGTAGGTAGTCATTATTAATCTGCGGTTAAATGTAGAAAATAAAAATGTCGTAAAAAAGACTTAAGTATTTTAATTAATATTTTCTTTGTACATTTTAAGCATTTAGAATGTACCAAAACTAAAACCCTACTACTGAAACGTATAACTCTAAAACGCATGAAATAAGTATAGCAATGGTAGTATCTCATTATTTTGTTTGGAAAAAAGTTTTAATATCATCAAATCTTGTAACTTTAAAAGTTGTAAGTTACAAATAATCCGAACGAGATAAAAACATGCGAATGTAAATCAGATGGTGATGATGATGTGTGTCCGATCGATTTCAGTAATGGCGACCTCTTCAAGGATATGAATAGAAGTGTCGAGAAACTGGCACTGACACGTCCCAATATGAGAGAAACGATTATTGATGGTTAAACAAACTTACCTTAATGAAGTTTGACCATAATTATACAAGACGTTGCTTCCGAAGATATTTAATCAATTCACTAAGCAGCTCGCTCTGCTATGTACTAGGCATGACACAATTTTTAGAACCTAAGGATAAAATAACATAAAATAAAATTAGTCAAAAATTGACATCCGACCGTCGTCCCACCCCTACAAGTCACCTCCGGCGGCGGCGCCCCGCCCGCTTCATTCCTTTAGAACAAAATTTCGAAATGTGGCGCTTGAGATATCGTATTATGTATTTAACATATTGATTGGGACGGGCGGGTTATAAATATCTTCGGAAGCAACGTCTTGTATAATTATGGTCAAACTTCATTAAGGTAAGTTTGTTTAACCATCAATTATACTACGACGTTGCTTCCTCGATATTTAATCAATTCACTAAGCAGATGTTTAGAACCATTGCGAAATTTGCAAGATTTTTATTTTTATATTATTATAATAATATTAATTATTTTTAATATGAGCTATTAAAAGTGGATCCTTAGATACTTTGATATAGGATGGTTAATTACATGAAAAACTACAAATGTAGTTGTATCTACGATTATCTTACACAAAGATATTAGATATAAACAAAAAATTACGAATTGGAGAAAAAAAATCTTCGAATAGGCTATGTGATGCAATGCCATTACGGTTTTTTCATTTTGTAATGCAAAATGGTGAAAAATATTAAAGCCTATCAAATAAAATGTTTAAGTCTGTAGTGTACAGACTTTGATTTCTATCCTTGATATTTTGGGAGAAAGAGCAGTTAACAAGAAGCAGACTAAAAGTCCCTATGGGACAATAATTAACATAACCAAATTAACACTATAGTTATTTCCTGTGAGACAGGATATTTTAACAGGCTTAATTGGGAATAAGATATGTTAACTTTAAAACGTAAATATTTACTAAGAGAGATGTGATGGATGAACATTTTTAGTTTGCAATAGCAAACTCAACGCAGGCAGAGATACTTGCTCAGAGTTAATTTTACGAATAGAGACTAGAATTTTTACTACCTAATGTAAGAAAGCTTTACTGTATTGATTATGAACATATACTTCTAGATGGTTAATGTGTCGGGTTGAAAGGACACTATACTAATTTAGGATTCTTTCTATAAGTACTCGAGGAATATCTTCACCTGACAAATATATATTAATTTGCAAGAGAAAAACATAATTATGCAAATTTGAGGTCGGTACATTTATGCTGAAATATACTCGTAAAACTACACTGTTTTTATAGACTGTACTTAGCCGAATATATAGGTGAATCGGCCACAGTCATAGAGTATAAACTATAGGTAGTATTAGGTACCACAGTGCGATGATTTCACTATAACTTTTGTTATGAGTACGTACTCGTATGCACGAGCCTATAGTTAGAACTATTAACGAAAGACTGAATTCAACGAACGAAATTCAAGTGTACTTTCTGTACAAGCTTATTATGTTTCCAGTAACAAATACATATTAAAAAAAAATAGTTATGATGCTTAGTATTCCGAAAGAAGAATCTAAAAGTTCTGTAACGTATAGGCAAAGAACGTGTAATGACAAGAGAGTCTTTAATTGTGATTAGATTCTCGATAATAAATTACTTCCTTGTTCCAAATGGTAACTTACTCACGCAAGTCGTTGCAGATGACCTTGGCTAGGAGTAATTTGTAATAAATACAGTAGCTGTAGAAAAAATAAAGGTCCATATTATACTACTTTATATATATATATACACATGTTTTTTATTTTTATTTTTTTGATCAAAAAAGTCGCATCCAAATCACTAAAATAGATATCTATAATTATGCATCCAGTTGTTGAATTAAATTTGCGGAGGAAATTGAATTAATAATAAAATGATGGGGATATTGGTACCAAAGATTCGAGTTTACGTAGAGTATTCAACACATTTACGATCAGAAAAAAACCATTGCCATATTGGCTATTTGAATAAATCCCCATAAACAGAAACTAAAAACAACATACTGAGTATCTAATATTGTTCAGTACTTGCATGCTCAAGTGCTCAAGCTAGAGCTAAGGGCTAATGTCTAGTTCTTAAGAAACAAGTGCTTTGTTATCTTACTGTAATTTGTCCAAAAAAGAAAGCACTACTCTTACTGGCTTAAGGCACTTTTATTTCATTTATAAGGTGCTTTAGAGCGTTGCTGTTGTACAACTACAGTAAACGTAAAAGCCGGTTAATTTCATTGATAAGCTTGATAAGTATTGAAATATAGTACGTAATAATGAGTAAGTACACAATCTCAGTTGTTTGTATTAGGTATTATTATTTATTGAATTTGGATGCGATCTGCAAAAAATCAATCAAGAGGCAGAATCTTTAAATATTATAAATCTTATGTATATGAAGATACATGGGCAACTGTTAGTGAAGTGAGTTGCTAATTATAAAGAAATAAAGAGAACGTTATCGGGTATTGACCCGATATTGGTGATTCCGGAGTCATCCGGACTGAAAATAAAAGTATTTCATTATACGTACTTTTAGGAGAAAATTGATCGCCTGAACAGTTTATTTAAGATACTGTCAAATTTAACGCCATACACAATAGTGACATAAAGTACATGTTTGGCTATGTATATACGAAATATAAAACAAATAACTTATTGATCGATTGATCAGTCGATTTATTAAAGGTAAATCCAGGGTGTTTCGTTAGTATAATTACTTACTATGAACGAAAAAAAAAAATGTAAATTATCTAAAATGTACATTTGGCGAATATTCATCTCGATTGATGAGTGGATTTCCTTTTCTCAGTTTACCGAACTCCATTGCCCAACATCCTCTTGGGATCCTTACGGTATACCCCAATGTTTAGATATTTGGTACGAGTACATACCTGTTATGATGACCAGCAATGGTCGGCGATTTTTATCAGTCCTGTTGTACAGACATTTATAACAACAGATACATACAGATAATCTGTCCCTGCCAAGAGTTGAGAGATTCGAAGTCCGCGTTTAGCTGAAACGAACAGAGCTGAGTTAATACTGACAGTGCATCGTTATAACATCATTATAGTTCGAAGAACTTACGCAGCCAGAAAAAAAAAAAAATACTTGTCTGTATCAGTCTAGTAATGTTTTGATAAGTAAGAGATACTTAAAGGGTGTTCGAAATGTATAGTAAGATACACACTTTCGTTACATGGTTATCATCTGATAATAATACTATTTGCATAGTTATACTTTGGATAGTAGCTTGTCCACGGAGTTCTATTACGTATATCTGGCTGATAATGTGTAGATTTGGCCACAATCGCATTGTAGTTCTGTATGTGCTAATATAAGTGTGTATAAAATTAGTAAGTAAGTAAAGATACTTTATAAACCAGGCTACGATCGCGTCGTAGTTCTAATGGGTGATAATGTGTATACCTGACTACAATCGCGTTGTAGTTACATAAGGTAATAATCATCATCATCATCTCGAGTCGAAATGGCAAAAATTAAAATTTCATAATAATGTGCACACGTGACTACAATCGCATTGTAGTTCTATATGTGCTATTATATAGGTATAGAATATAAACTAGACTACGATTATATCGTAGTTATATTGGGTAATACTTAGCGCGAAGATTTTGTAGTTAAGCCTCTTGATTGGGCCCGTTTTGCGTAGGGATACTGGGCAGCTGCATATCTTCTGCGTTGTTGTTGTTCTTCTATCGGACTTTATGTGCTTGACTATAGTCGCTCTGATTACAATCGCATTGTAATTCTAACCCCGTCTACAATCGCATTGTAGATCTATTGGGTCGGAGCACACGTGACTACAATCGCATTGTAATTCTGTATGTGCTTGACTATAGTGTAAAACCCTGATTACAATCGCATTGTAATTCTAAGGGTAAATATATATCCCTGTCTACAATCGCATTGTAGATCTATTGGGTAGTGCACACGCGACTACAATCGCATTGTAGTTCTATATGTGCATAGCACAATCCACACGTAGATCACTCGTAGTCCACCCGTAGATCACCCGTAGTCCACCCGTAGATCACCCGTAGTCCACCCGTAGAGTACCCGTAGATCGCCTGTAGACTCCTCGTTGACTACCCGTAGACCAACCGCCATCATCATAGCTATTTTAATGTCCCCAATATTGGGGCACTGTCCTTCCCCATGGGTGGGTAAGGAGGATTAGGGCATCAAGTGGGCCCAATGGGGTTTGATTGGTTTTTAAGACTGTGAATACAGTTGAGACCCATCCAGTGACTAACGAAGTAACGTTAAAATCGAAAAAAGTCGAAAGCGTACAAAATAGGTACGTACGTTTTTATCACAATAAACAATTAAGCAATTGACGTAACGAATAAAAGTTTACTTTTAAATGATGCAATGATGACAGCTTATGATTGGCTAAAATCTTGTTTACAAAATTATTCCAGGGTTTTCATTATAGAATTGGACCCAGACTTATTGCGAATCTAAATTCTGAACATACTTGTAATATCGTAGTTTAATATGATTAATCCTTCATCAACAAATAACCCAATTGGGCCTTGCGTTTAACTTTTGACGACAGTAAGAACAATCAAGAAATAAGAAGAAATTTATCCATACATATGTAGATTCGTGATTTTGCCACGAAAAAATGTTTTTACAAATGTAAAACATAAACATGCGACGCATATTTAGGTTACGATTCATGTAAAATCGCAACTCGGAACGCGAGATACTATTCGCGATATTGTATTATGTAATATCATGCACAGACAATTCCAAGATAAAAGGAAGTGTCGTGTATAAAAAATAAAAAATAAAAATAACAAGTGTATGTTGGACGGTGTGCGCAGGGGTCTCCAACTATTTGAAGCGAAGACGGGCAATATCCCTGCGCAGTGCGATTATACACGAACACTTACTTTACAGAGAGCCGGATGTAATGCTCAGGATAGAGCCTCGTACTTTTGAAGTACAAGGACCTCTTGTCTATTAAGCCTTAAGTTCTGGGAGTCACGGGCAGGGTGATATCATTAATACAATATGGTTGGGATAGAATATAGCATTTTATTCCATAAACACACTAGCCGCTGAGGGCGGGCACATGTTATACTAATACCAAAATCTGATAAGTCTTTGCCGCAATTAAAAGTTAAAATTAACATAAACCAAATATAAGGTACCTGGCCAGGTCCGTACACAAACGTCTGTGCGCACTTATAACGTTGTTCCGTTCACCATTATGATCCGTTGGGTTCGAGCACTGGTGCGGGTCGCGTCATCAAAGCGGCGCGGCGCTCCTGCGACGCTCCGTTGTATGCGAGATAGTAGACGCTGGCTGGACCTTCCGAGGTTTGCGCTGAGCCACTACAGGGACATCGGATCGGAGGCGGCGATGCGGCCTTTGGAAATAAAGTTAGGATCCGTGTGTTGCGCCTTGGGGTCGCCGACGACGGGGCCTGCGCCGTGGCATGCGGTCCACGGTCCGGGAGAACCGCACCCTCTGGTGATGGGAGGACACTCCAGGAAGCGTCGATTCATATGGCCGGACAGGCACGTGGACCTCAACAGCTCATGTTCCCGACGACTTCGTGGCGGCGAATATCCCCTGTGTCCTTGCGCGTATCGCGGATTTTAAAGCTAAAGGTTAAACTATAGTCCCATGACGGGAAGCCGAGGGCGGCGAAAGTGAAAAAACCCCAAAAATTTAATGATTTTGCTCAAGCCATGTTAGTCGTGGCGCCTCTCCAGGAAGAGAGCGAATCGACTCGACTCGATTTGACATTCCATTTTGTCGCGCTCCGTTTCGCTTAATTCGAACGCACATCAAACCAACTTTTAAATATTCTTTAAAAGAACTAATGTTTAAATAAGGTATCTATTCGTTGAATATTATAATAATCTAAGTCGACGATATTAAAGGAGAATAATTAAAATTCTACAACAATCCTACCATGATTTCTTATTTTTTTATGATAAGAAAGGTTTGTTAGGGCCCAAGACGGAACGTGTGTCACTAGCTGTCAATGTCAGACGTCCAACTCTGTAGATCTCAGTTGACAGTCTAATCTAATCGTGGAATGTTTTGTTATGAATGTTTAGTTTTCAATATAATTCCGTAAGTACACAAAATCGCGTCGAGTTATTGCTACCAATGGTTTCGGCGTGACTCAAAGAACGTTTTGATGTGCGGGTCTCCCTGTTTTCTTAATAAGTATTGTAAAAACAACATATGAAATTTGTGTACCGGTGTGTCACTTTCCCATTCAATTTGTCTGGAGACTAATGGATTTGAATGCCTGCTATTGTGGTGAGTCGAGAGCCTATCATGCAGGTAATACGCCATAGGAATAGTATCCCAATATATCAACTAATTCACCTAAAATATGACATGCAAGGTTGACCAGTTAGGAGTTCAAAATAATTCTGTAGTTATCACTACAGAAGGTAGGTGCATAGTTGGGTCAGAGGAAAAAAATCAATTGGTCTAACGACCGTTGTTTGTTGAGTTTATGATTAAAATGTTATCAAAGTACCCGCAGGTTTACACAGGTGTGATGTAAAATCACGGTTACGTACGAGTTATAGTAGCCAATGCATCATAAATATGTGGTTAACTAACATTTTGTTAGGCATTATAACTTTTTCAAAGTATAGTTAATATTCAAACCAGATATTCAGGTAATGAAAAAATACTTACATTTTTCGTTGTTTACGAGTGTAATGAACTTAAAGTACGTTATTTTCCACTGACACTGAAGTTATAAATTAATTTTAAGATATTCCAGATACTTGGAATAAAAAGAAAATAAAAAATAAAAATATTGTTGTAGTGTGTGTGTTGCCATGCCCGCACACAAAAAGCGAATGAAGCGGGCGGGGCGCCGCCGCCGGAGGTGACTTGTAGGGGTGGGACGACGGTCGGATGTCAATTTTTGACTAATTTTATTTTATGTTATTTTATCCTTAGGTTCTAAAAATTGTGTCATGCCTAGTACATAGCAGAGCGAGCTGCTTAGTGAATTGATTAAATATCGAGGAAGCAACGTCGTAGTATAATCTGCCTGGTGCTTGTGTAGTGTACGTACAGCTACGAGTACGTCATCTACGTAGTGTGACAACACATGACGTTACTCGACATCGATAAATATTCTATTACTTTATATCTCTACGTACATCTACTAGTGTAACGTCACACGACCTCAATAAATAAAGAATTGTTTTAAATATTATCTTATAAGTTAAATGTCATGTGACGAATGATGACGCTGTGAAAAACTAGTATATAACCTCTGGAAAATCTATAATAAAGGAGTTCTGTACAGTTCGTCTTAGTTGGGAAGCCAGCTCCTACAAGTGTTGAGTTTTATTTATAACACTCCGTTGCGCCACATATTACACTTGAAACCAGTAAATAAAATCTTATACTTAGTGGTAATCGATGTTAACTATTACAGTCAGTCAGCAGTCAGTAGATTACATATCAGCTAGTGTATGAAATGTAGAAGGCAATGGCAAACCACTCCATTATCATTGCCAAGATAGTCGTTGTCTGTGTTTCATACCATATAATGACCACGACCCTCAGTCACGAGGAATACGACTAAAGTAGAAGGAGTACAGGCAGATGCGGAGAAACCAATAACTTTTTTTTTTATTATTAAACTAGCTGTCGCCCGCGGCTTCGCCCGCGTGACTTTGGCTTAGATGAAAAGTCTTTTTGTGTTCCAAACTGTTTCCTGTGTTCCAATCTTCGATTTTTATACGTCTACAGAAAATGCTCATCAGATTAATCAAGTTTTGCTAAAGCGCCATTTCCATATATGTTATAGTGTAGCTGGTCTCTTGCAGTTCTTCATCAGATGTTCCAGATCTTCAATTTTTATACGTCAGCAGAAAATGCTCATCATGTTGAACGACTTTTGTTAAGGCACCATTTCCATATTTCTTATGGTTTAGCTGTTATGGTTCTTCATCAGGTGTTCCAGTTTTCAAAATGAATTATAGCCTATATGTTGCCCAGGCTTAATAGCTATACAACAAAAAAAGTTTCATTCAAATCCGTCCAGTAGTTTTTGCGTGAAACGCGTACATACATACAGACAGACAGACAGACAGACAAGAAATTCCAACAATTTTTTTTTTGCTTTCTATTGTTCTTTTTAGGTGTCTCTCTATCCATTTTAGTCAAAAATACTAAATGTACAGACAAAATATTTTTACTGTTTTATTATATGTATAGATATGGGTGCTCTTGACCACAATCTTGTCCGAAGACAGAGATGAGGATCTAATCAGAAACAAAGGACACTATCTTCATTAACAATTTAAAAACATTACTAATCTCAAAAGCATATTACTCTGTCGAAGAATTTTTAAATGACAAGATAACTTATGGTTGAAAATGTCTCAATCGCACGCCGAAAATAGAATAATTAAATTTGACCTCATTTGACTAATTTTGACTGTAAATAATGAAAGATTTGATGAAATAATTTTAATTTTAAAGACATCGTTTTATAGTATTTAATTTTGAATTTAATTTAATTTTGCTACACCCACACTGGGTACATGCGTTTAACTGCACATTTTTTTGTCATCTATATGCTCATGTTTTGCAAATAAATGAATTATGATTATGAACCTGACCTCCTTGTGTCAGGATTCGGGGGGGGAGGTCTGGTTTCTTTGTATCTGACTGTACATTAAAACAAAGATTCCTATGTAAAGAGCTTAAGTACTTTTACCAAAAAAATAATTCAAATTTTACTCGAATCGTGCAAAGCCAGTCTCAAACAGATTATTTTATTGCAGTACCGTTTTTGTCTGTGCAAGCAGAACTTACTACGTTAAGCCATCTCATTACTGTTGCGATAAATAACGGAGTTTTATTAAGCCGCCTGTTTAAGACAGCGTTTTTCGAGTGACTTCCAACGGCCCCGGCGGGACGTCCCCGGTGACGGGGCATACAAACTCTTTTTTTAATTTCATTTCATGTTTAAGGTCTACAAAATAATACACAATTTCCCACCCCTTTAAACACTACCGGAGCGTATGCTATAATTTTTTTATGCTATCCGTCCCATTTAATAAACACGCCGGGGCCGTTGGTAATTTTTTTTTCCAACGGCCCCGTCAACGTAAAATCCGGGCCCGCCGGGACCGTTGGAAATTTTTTTTCCAACGGCCCCGTCACCGGGGCCTTCCCGCCGGGGCCGTTGGGAGTCACTCCGTTTTTCTGACTAAAAACCTCCGTAAGCCAATTAGACGCTTGAAATTTACCACACATTGAACCTTGTTTGATGTTTATTTAGTTTTTTATTTCGTTTTTTATAAATCACGTTGTAACTACGGCAATTTCTCAATTGGTTGCCTGGAAGAAATTGCATACAGCGATAAGGCCGCTTTTTGCGCATCTTCCTCTCTTTTTTTTTAGTTTTATGTTACTTTATGTATCTATAACATGTATTTTCTTGTATGCAAATAAAGTATTCTTGTTGTTATAACTTTTGACCGCGGCTTCACCCGTGTGAATTTCCTACGGTAACAGTGCTTTTTCCCGGGACGAAAAGTACCCTACGTCCTTCTCAGTACTTCTAACTATGTGTATGCGAAATTTCAGGAAGATAAGATCAGTAGATATAGCGTGAAGAGGTAACAAACAAACAAACTCACTTTCTAGTAGTAGGGATTATTTCACGGTAAATTTTACCAACTGTATTTTTTCTGTACACTGCATTCTTTACACTGTGAGATAGCAAAGCATGCTTTGCTTTGTAAGCTGTACTCGGCATGAGAACAAATGAGCATACGACGTGACTCAAGCTAGATCCATCTTGATCACAGATCTTGGTGCGAAAGCCGAGAATATGCTGATCGATTTTTCTTCTTCATAAGATCATTTATCATTTAAAGTACGTAATATTAAAGTACTCTCATATAGAAATTAGATTACTTTTTACTGTTTTTTTTTTTTGACATTTAGTACTTATTGTATCTGAGATGCACAAAAATCCAAAAATAAGTATGTAATATTGTTATGTAAATCAATCTTTTAAATAAAAAAAAAACATTCTTATATCATCACTAATAATTTCATTAGAAAAAAATAATTATACATGCTGGCAAAAATAAAAGAATAAAAAACCCTTTAGTACTAAAAGTTTAAACTGAAATTTCAGCTTAAGTACATACTTAACACATTCACTGCGGGAATTTTCAAACATTTTTTTTTTACGTCCGAATGCGCTAGGTGGCATGTTACAGTGGTTAAATTAACGACACCAGCACACGTGTATTTTTTGCGAAATATTTATGTTTATTTAATTTATTCCTACAATCAATTTCGAAGAGTTTATTTTAGTATTCATAGTCAACTTATTATTACTGGTATCTATGCAGATATTTTATGGTTCTCTCAACAGAAATCGAATTATGTATTTACGCGAAAACCGGACAGATTTCGATGAAATTTAGCATACTAGAGTATAACACATAGGGTATTTTATCCCGAATTTCCCACAGAAACGCTCTAGTAACTCGCCGCTCGCCCCCGGGGTGCAGCTAATATAAAATACATTTTTTAATTATTTCCGATATTAGATAATGGTCTGCCAAGTTGTGACAACAGCTGGTTGATGAATAAACTAACTTTTTGCTTAGCAGTGGGAATTATTTAATTTAAATAAAATTGTAGCTAGCGTTCGAAGCTACCGTTTATTGGAGAGCGGTAATGATGTTTTATTGATCTTCAGACAAGAACCATCCGTGAATCTCCAGGGAAATGTGGAAATTGCAGGCTTTTTTATTGCTTCGACGTCGAATTAGCTTGATAAAATCGAATACTCGCTCTGAATAGAAATACTAGCTGTTTTCTGAGATTCTAATGAATAGTTCTAGGATTAAAAATATTCCGTGACCGAATTTCGTAGAATAAATTCAACAAATGGTCGGTCACGGCTAGCAACATAAGTATTGGTATTAAATTCATAATATTTACATTGCTTAGTTAGTTATATCTCGTGTCAAAGCTTAGCTATATTAAAACTTAGCAATGTACGTTGATTTAGGACTCCGCCACGGAATGTCTAAGTACAAAACATCTATGTACGTTAGTTCTAAAGTATGCAAGTGCGATGTACGTCAGATCTAAAGTATCTTAGTACTACGTATTCTAGTGCTAAAGTACCCAACGTTGAAGTATGCGAGTACAATGTATGTTAGTTCTAAAGTATCCGAGTTCTACGTCATGGCCCCATATGTAGAGCGAGTATAAAGCGATTTAAGGCGAGCTCGTACCCCACATTCGAAATAATTGTAATTTTTCATGAAGAAATTTACCTAATTAGAGTTTATTTACGAAGTGGAAAAATAATACAGGATATAGATTATATGATCTCTATTAAGGTTTGAATCGTGTACTTTTTAATAAAAATACATATTTTCGGCTTTATTAATTCATAAAGGCACCGAAAATTTAGAAAATATTTCAGCTTTCAAGTCATGAAACTTAAAATTTTCAGCGATAACATATATATTTTTTTATATAATTAGTTTATATATATGCTATATTAAAGTCTTAATAGAGCACTTTTGTTTTAAAACTAATATTTTTAAAGATATTTGAGAAATAGTTGCTAAATCGGTACAAAATCTGTTCAATCCTGCCAACGAAAGTAGAACATTGTCTTGTGCAAAAAACTATCTTATTGCAACGCGTACACGGCGTGGTTAAGCGCAAATGAATTCTGTTTTTTGCAGCCCAGGTTGGACCTCGTCTTAAGTAGAACTATATTTTTCTATTTTCTTCGTTAGTCTATGGGAAAATTAGTTCGGTATCGTAAATTTTGCCATAAAATTGTCTCAAAGGTAGGACACTCAAAAGCATTTTAAGTAATGAAGTCCGTAGTTCTTGTCTTTTCTAGATAATTAAATTTTTATTATCGTTTGGCAGCACGAGGGGTCATTATTTAAATCATTTCAGTATTTGGACGTATTTGATTATTTCTGGGGGTATATTATGATTGTTATTTTTCGCTCATTTATTAATGAGTCGCATTAATTTTGGTATTCCAAATTAGTTGAATGAATAGTTAACTAATATTATTTACGGAAGTTTATTCCGTGAGCGTCACTTTAGATACCTATTATCTACCACTTCTTCTAAAGATGCCTCTTCAACTAGCGAAGGTGAAGCGATTAACATGCTCAAGTCCTTCTTGTCCTTAATTCTGCGGAACAGCTCAGCAGCATTCGCTATCCCGGTCCAATCTCGGATGTTTCGCAACCAAAACTTTTTCCGTCTTCCGACCTTTCTCTTTTCAGCGACTTTGCCCATCATTATCAGCAGCAGGAGGTCGTATCGCTGATATCTAAGAACATGACCCAGGTATGAGATTTTCCGCGGCTTAACAGTAGGCATGAGCGTTCGTTTTATCTACCACATATTATTATAATCAGCACACACCATAAAGTTTTTGTTGGAGCCTCAGAGCTACATAAAGGATATCTACCCGCTCACTATAAGAAGATAATTTAACAATACATTTACGTATCTAAATCAACACACATACATATTTACCAACCAGTGTAGGAGAATCCGTGAAATCTGAGCGCGGCGTGCAAGCCGCTAAGGATTTAGCTACTTGCATATGCTGCAGTTGCATTCAGGGTGCAAGATGTGGGTCTTATCGTCTGGGCCATCGGGACAGGTAAACTTCAAATGTAAGTCGGTCAGCTCGGAGGCTGAATATTCTATTTTCTATTCAAAACGAAAATTCTTAGAATTCATACAAAAGTTCTTTCGTTTTCATTTTCTTAGTAGAAAAGGGATTTTTTTAGCTGTTTATTTACTAACTGGGGAGACGAGGGCTTACAGTAGGTATTTTAACAATCAAATATTTATAAGGGCTTTATACTAGGGATTCCTAGCAACCTGTCACTTTATCTGAATCTCCATTCCATCAAAAAGCCCACTATTCGACTAAGCGTGGCTTTCGAGTCTCACGACTCTTGGCTCTCTCTACCCCGTAAGGGATAACGACGTAATTCTATGTATGTATGTACGTTTATTTATATTTCACAAGTATATTCTACAATAATTTACTTTAGAACGAAATCAACTGCGGCTAAAGCATGGGGATGGGAACTGAGCGAAAACACTTCTTGTAGTGCCTCTCCAATACTGGAGGTTAGCCATCTTCGCAAACTCCTCTCTGTTCGTCGCTAATCAAAACCTTGGTGACTCCGATCCACTCCCATATATTTCCGTATTTGACACGAAACGTCATTCAAATTTAATACATATAACAAAACTGTAACTGGTCTATGTCTGTACATAGAATTTTTTTAAGAAAGAAAACTATGAGGGATCTTCATGGGCCAATAGAAGCCAAAACCATTTTTTGTACAATTTTTGTCTGTCTATTTTTCTGTCTGTATTTTTGTACGCGCTTCACGCAAAAACTTATGGACTAAATTTGAGGTCTTACTTAAAATCTAGCGTAGGTTTCATCTTGATACGCCGTTTAGAACCTGATATACGCGCGGACGAAGTCACGGGCACGGGCTAGTTTTGTTATAAAAAATTAGATATATTAATGGACGTTCTACCAAAATTTGTTAACAGCTATTTAGCTTTAACCACTCGCCTAATTACGGAGATAGCTCCAAAGCAGTGATGCACATCACGTCCCGACCTCTCCATATGATTGGAGTGCATTTACACCCCCTCCTTAATAGGGGTTAAACATGACTGTGCATAAAATCTGTATTATGCAGGTGGTTGAAGTGTTAAATTAATTAATCTCTAATTAACTTAGAATAACAATTTGTTTCATCTTATGTCAATGCAAATTATTTATCTACTAGCTTTTGCCCGCGGCTTCGCCCGCGTGAATTTCCCACGGGAACAGTGCTTTTTCCCGGGATAAAAAGTAGCCTATGTGCTATTCCAGGTCATTATCTACCTCTGTACCAAATTTCATCGAAATCCGTCCAGTAGATTTTGCGTGATTGAGTAACAAACATCCTCACAAACTCACAAACTCACAAATTCACAAACTCACAAACTCACATCCAAACTTTCGCATTTATAATATTAGTATGGATAGCATCGAGAGAATTGTTAGTTATAAGACTAAAAGATTCAGTTCGGTACAGTACATTTTAGTATAACTTAGACCTCCCGATTATTTATATCTCAAAAACGGCTGAACCGATTTTGTTGCGCAACGAACTTAAAAATTCTTTGGATAGTTGCTACACGTATTCTTAATATCGGTTCGAGCGGAACAAACATATACATACATACAATGTGTTTTCGCCCTAATTTGATTATAGCCGCTTCCCTCGCTCGGTCAAAAATATAAAGCATTCTCTAACCACCTTGTGATATTATTATTATCATAGTAAATTGGTGGAAAATTCAAATTTATAGAGAAAATTGCTTTTATCGAGAAATTTTCGTTTTATAGACTACTAGCTTTTGCCCGCGGCTTCGCCCGCGTGAATTTCCCACGGGAACAGTGCTTTTTCCCGGGATAAAAAGTAGCCTATGTGCTATTCCAGGTCATTATCTACCTCTGTACCAAATTTCATCGAAATCCGTCCAGTAGATTTTGCGTGATTGAGTAACAAACATCCTCACAAACTCACAAACTCACAAATTCACAAACTCACAAACTCACAAACTCACATCCAAACTTTCGCATTTATAATATTAGTATGGATTTAAAAGTTAGTTAAATATTACCTCCGTAATTTTATGGCTAAGTACAGTGAAATCATTGAAGCTAACTGGTTCGAGTATTGACAGACAAAAGTAAACAAGGGGGTTGCAGTGAGCAAATATTTTGTGCAGACTTTGCTGATTAAAACGCTGATTCGCTTCATTTGAATACAGTCGAATCAATGTTGTATTGTGTAAAAAATAGTACTTTTTTGGCTCTTTACTTGCATGCGCATTTAGAGGAATTTTATTTTTAAAGTCAATGTCAATTGTTTTGTATTGAAATTGGCTTAAAAATAGCACTTTTAAATAGTCATATACTAATAAAATAGATAAGTTGAAGTCAGAAAATTACATAAAGCTAAGGTTACTACTACCGCCTCCAAAGCGCAAGTGGAGAAGAGACGGCGCAACAAACTCCACTGCTGCATTTTCTCCTCCCAGGATCGAGTATTTTTCGTATTATTGTATAATAATCTACCCTCTCGATCATGTATGTCAGTTCTCATAAACCAACACTTGCTTCAGGGGAAGGAAAATCTCGTGAGAAAACGTGCACTCTACGCGCGTTTACATAAAACATTCACTCACTCTCTCTCTCTCTCTCTCTCAGCCGAAAGACGTCCACTGCTGGACAAAGGCCTCCCCCAAGGATGAAAGCCTCCCTCACTCACTCTAGTTGATGAAAATTGATGATATCAGTTAGTGTGTGAAATGGAGAAGGCAAATGTCAAAAATCAATCCATTAATATTGTTCCTTGTGTGTGTTTCATTCCATATAATGAACACGTCCCCCAGTCATGAGGAATACTACTAAAGACAGAGAGAGAGAGAGAGTGAATAGGAGAAGGCAAATGGCAAAAACCACTCTATTAACATTGACAAAATGTTCTTTGCGTGTGTTTCATTCCACCTGATGATACCGACATGAGCATAGCTCTTAAGTAGGTAGTAGAAATGACATTTTTATACGGAGCCGTGGACAAAAGTTGCTAAAACAAGGAACAATCTCGTATGTTCCCAACCGATCCTGTCACACTAAATTACTATGGTTAATTTTATTTTTCCATAGTAGGTATACATAGTCAGTATTAGTAATAGAATAGTCGCACTACAATAGCCCAACACACCCTTGACTATTAAAAGAAGACTCAGGGTCAATATAATAAATACTTATACTGAATCGAATTACTTCTATAACTCTTCGAATTATTTATTTGTGGTGTGTTATTCCCAAATTATTTATTTGTGGTGTGTTATTCCCAAATTATTTATTTGTGGTGTGTTATTCCCAAATTATTTATTTGTGGTGTGTTATTCGTCACAACTGTGACGGTTATTCCCAAAGTACTCCATTCTTTTGTTCTAAAAAGATAAGAATCTCATACATGTATCTATTCCCAAGTTACTCCACGAAATTATTATTATTTAAAATACCAACCAATCTAAATCACGTTAAACACTGAAAAAAATACTTACTTCTTTCATCAACCCATAACACAAAAAAGTGTCTACATAACTTTTTGCAATATGTACCAAACCCAGTTGGCTAATAACAGTAATTTTTTTGTTAAAATCAAGTTAACTTTAATAGTATTTTGTCAAACATTGATTATTCCTCATAGTAATATGGCTAATAGCCAAAGTAGTTAGGTTAAACCTTTTTTGAGTGTATTAGGCTTGCTTAATCAGCATAAGTTTTACGAACGCCCACATAGCTTGGCTATCTAGCCTTTCATTTTAATATGACATTTTGGATGAGACCGCCAAAACTTTGGGCTCGATATGCAAATTTAATTGAGCATAATCGCCACAGAACACCATTTCTAAGGAAATTTTATAGAAGATCCTACTGAAGTTTAAGCTTCAATTAATGACGTAATTTCTGAATAAGTTTTAACCACATTTCAACAAAATACTTTATTGGCTATAAAAATATATATTTATTTAACAAGAATGTGTTGTAAAACTATATTTTTAGGTCAATAAACTCTTTTATTTTAATCCCATTGCCTCTTAAAAACAGTTCGAGACCTCTTCTCGAAGCAAAAATACTCAACTTAGTCAAAAATCAACGTCAAAATATTTTTGCTGAAATAATAAACCTTTATACATAGCATTTTCTGGATATATTTACAGGATTTTGAAAAAAACCTTTTAAACTGGTTCATTTATCACGTCTGGAGGCCGTTTCTACTATGTTTGACCCCCGACGAAAAATGTGTGTTATATTCTAATTTCAACGTGTACTTACGAGTATTTGAATATTTGTTTGTCATACAAAATTGCTTACACTAATTAATTACTCGCAATATAAATATTTACACCTCAGTATATTCTTTGACGTGCAACTATGTTATTTGTATAATCGCCCATCATCATATTTAGCGTTTTTGACAGTTAAAAATGTGTATCTGTCTGTACATTAAGCTATCACATCTAAACCGCCGAACAGCATCGAAAAATCATCTTTCCATAATTTTTTTCAATCATAAATTATTAATCCCAAGTTATAAAGAAATAAAACATGGTATTAATAAATTAAAAAATATACTAAATTAATAAAACAATCACGTGATAGAAGCTGCGGGAAGCCGCTAGTTAACAAAAAAAATCTAATTTTAGAAAGGTAAACCAACAAGACTCAATAACTAAAGATAGTGACTGCAAGATGTTAAAAAAAAACTCTAAATAAACAGTGCCTTCTTCTTTGTTTACAAAAGGTACCTACATCGGCTTTTTCAAAGCGACTGCGGTCCTTAGATGCGCAAGCGTCGGGCTGAAACTAGATATTTTCAAAAAGTCCACATTTATCCCTTTGTAAATTGTTTGGGCTGAAACTAGGACGTATAGGCCTAATCTCTGAATGCGGTTCACTGACTCTATGTTATTCTTACACCTGGTACAGATTATAAACATGGAGTAGACTAAATGCACGGGGACGATTGATCGTTGAAAAAAAAATTAAAAGCTACGTAAGTATTATGAGCCGTCAACAGGAACTACGTGATTATTTCTTGAACCTTACAGGTGCCAGAGTTTCTAAACCGCCTAACGTGGTGGTTCGTACAATGATTGCTGAATGGCAACCTCAGATGGCAACCAAGATGCAGTTCGTGCCTTCCGAGTAATACGCTGACAGACAGACAAAATGCTAAGAAAATTTTTTTTCATTTCTTAGCTCTATAAAGGATTTCGTATAATTTTATCCTATGTATTCTTCCTTGGATGTGGATGGATGTATTAATCATGGGTGGTTTTGCCCCAACTCGGCTGGGCAGCGTTCGGGAAGCTTCGCGATATCTTCTTGTCCAAAATACCGCAGTGTCTCAAATGGTCTCAAGACTAATAGGCGGGGCATTTAAATTTTTTTTACCGACAAATTCCTACAACCATGATTCTTATACCTAACATTATTTTGATGTTTTTAGACATCCTTATAAAAAAAATATAGAATTTTGATGATCCGATATGAAATGGGAGGGGTAAATAAACTATACTGAATTTCTCATAAACAAAAAAGTCTACAATAGAGATTACTGTTTACAATTAATTAATAAGACTTCATTTACCTGTAAATAGAAGTTGGCCGGTTTATAATAAGGCTTTCTAGTCATAAAATGTATTTTTAACGTTATAAATGTCAATATGGTTTTTATTTAATTACTGGAAATCGGGTTCATTAACATGAGTCACTTTTTAAAATAAAGATTGAATAATTAACATTACGTACGAATATACATTTTTTCCGACTGTAGAATTTAAAAAAAAAAGTAAAAGTTAATTAAAAAAAAACTGCTGTAGTCACCCTTATAAAAATTGAGGATATGGTTCATTACAATAGTATACGAATAATATATAAATGTCACCATTGCTGGATTTTTTGTTTTTGCACAGGATGTTTTTAAAGTATAAAAATTACAACTCATTAAAAAATCCATGTCGGATTGTTATTTATTGGTGATTTTTTAAATCAAGCTTTTATTATTCGTAAGGAAACATGTAACAAAAAATCACCTTGGTGAGAATTTTTGTTTGAGAGTTATAACAATATTTGTCTTATTGCGGTTTTTTTTTTAAACGCCATTGCGTTTAAAAAAAAAACGGCAGTGGTGATTTTTGGTGAATACTTAAATTTGCAGTTGTAATATCATAATCTATGTAATTTATAAAAATCATCATCGTAGGATTTAATGTGACCACCTCCATACAACTGAAAATTCACAGCCCCGACTATAAGGTCTTTGACCAGTGTGTGTTGCCAGTAATGACATACGGAACAGAGACGTGGTCGCTTACTATGGGCCTCATAAGAAGGCTCAAGGTCACCCAAAGGGCGATGGAGCGCGCTATGCTCGGAGTTTCCCTGCGTGATCGAATCAGAAATGACGAGATCCGTAGGAGAACTGCATACACTACATACATGACATAGCCCGCAGAACCGCCAAACTTAAGTAGCAGTGGGCGGGGCACATAGCTCGTAGAACAGATAGCCATTGGGGCAGAAAAGTTCTCGAGTGGCGACCACGAACCGAAAAACGTAGTGTTGGCAGGCCTCCCACTCGGTGGACCGACGACCTGGTGAAGGTCGCGGGTTGCGCATGGATGCGGGCAGCGCAGGACCGGTCAACGTGGAAATCCTTGGAGGAGGCCTTTGTCCAGCAGTGGACGTCTTTTGGCTGAGAGAGAGATTCTTCCTTATGTCCTATGTAAAGACTTTGACCAGTTAGGTGCAGTTTTATTAGGTACTAGCTGTTACCCGCGGCTTCGCCCGCGTGAGTTTCACTTAGATGAAAAATCTTTTTGTGTTTCAAACTGTAGTAACCTAAACTCCAGTACCTACTCAAAATTTCAGCCATTTGGGTATCCCGTGTCCTGCGGAAATATAAATGTTGATGAACGGGAACAGATATTTCAGATCCTCAATATTTATACGTCAGTAGAAAATGCTCATCAGGTTGAACGACTTTTGCTAAGGCGCCATTTCCATATTATGTAATAGTGTAGCTGGTCTCTTGGAGTTCTTCATCAGATGGTCCTGATCTTCGATTTTTATACGTCAACAGAAAATGCTCGTCAGATTGATAAACTCTTGCAAAGGTACCATTTTCATATTTCTTATAGTTTAGCTAGTTCTGTTATGGTTCTTCATCAGATGTTCCAGTTTTCAATACACGGAAAAATTATTCTCGTATGTGTAACGATATTCTGGTTACCATTACAATATTTATTGCTCTATATGTGACGACTACTCGTATCGTAAACGTTACACAATGATTCTAGTTGAATATGAATTGTAGCTGTCACATTGTTATTGTTAATTCTACTATTTATTTTTCTAGATCTACAATACTGTTTTGTCCTACCAACAAGAAAGATAGTGTTTTATTATAAATGGAACAGAATGATATGTTCACATTACAAAATGATTTGTAATGACTACATTGGAGTATTGTGTAGGTAACTTCTTATTTTGTAAATTGGACCAGGAAAAAGTGGTTGGCTTATTCCATGGGAACTGTCGGTAGAGACGTGATTGCTTAAAAATGTGCTTTTATTTCTCAAGATTCATTAAGTTTCCTGAGAAATGAAAGCTCTGAACTTTAAGCAATCACATCGCTACATGACAATTCCCATAGAAAATGCCAACAAAAGAGAAACAAACAATAATAAGAATCAAACTTTTATTAATTCACTTTACTTCACTTTTTAATTTTATGGCTCCATCGTTTTATTAATTCACTTCACTGCACTTTTTAATGTTATGGCTCCATCGTTCAGCCAAAAGATGATTCTGCCGATGTCAAGGTTGAAGAAGACAATGGCATTAATATGAACAAATAGTAATTGACTATAATAGTCAACTATTTATCAATTTCTGAACTGCAGGAGCAACCTAAAACAACACAACAAATAAGGGTTAGTAAGTACCTAGCCAATGTTAGTAAACTATTTACAAATGTACAGTTGAATATTGTATGGTAGGTAAAGATAAATACAATACAGAAGAGGGTCTAAATAATATGTAAGTAATACAAGCAGGAGAGAGGCAGGAATAGGGTCATAAGTAGATATTGTTATTATTGATAAATTTAATAATTGATATTTTATAAGGTTTCAAAAGAACTTACTTCAAAAATAATCATATTTTTATCAGTAATATATTTTCTATTAATCCAAATATAAGTAGGTATGGTTCATCAAGTTCCTTCAAGGTCTTCCAATTATTGATATTTTTAATTTACTCTATGTCCAATTGGTGGTATGAGCTCCTTAATCATATGCATGTTCAACAGCATTATGCAGTCCATTTGTAATGTGGTTTTCTGAAATTAAAAAAACCTTATATTAAAAAAAATAAGAGATCAGTCAGTCCGGTACTTACTTTATCTAATTATCTAAAAAAACAAGTAAGGACCCACTTTTATATCCCAGTCCCACCTACATCTCATAACATTTTGTATAGTTAAATCTACAACAAGTTATGTAGGTACTCCTACGCTGCTCTGGGAGAAAATCAGAGTATCAGACTGAAGGGAAAGGGCATTTTTACTCTATTGAGGCGACGACGGGCTGATGAGCACTTGTCATGTCACTACTCAGTACCTAACACAATAAAAACATCTAGCCCACTCTTTGTCAGACTGGCCGCTTGTGTGTACCGTAGGGTCGCCCCGCCTCGCCCCAATATATAGGTGTGATTAAAATATGTATGTAATCTAAAAAGTCAAGCGTATATTACATCTGATGAGTGTAAAATTAACTTACCTTATACATCCAAGCAAGTTTTTAACATCTTCGTCCATTTTGTTTTTATACCTGATTACTTAAATTGTTATTAAACAAAAGTAAAATACTTCTTGATGGACAGGATACATTATATCTCTGTCTTAACGACAAATGCAAAAATTATTCATGTGATGCGATCCGTTAATGAATAGAATAGTTAGCGGCCGAAACAAACAAAACCTAAACTCTCGAATAGGAGTGGGCGTTATATAGCATCAATCGTTTTCACAACGTTATGGCCGAACCACAACGCAAACGTTATGGGTGATTTTGACAACGATCTATTTCTCACAACGCCAAAGTCCCGTGATCCCGTCGCGTCGTCATGATAACATCACAGAAGGCGTTGTATTTGTAACGAATGAAACAAACATCTAGTTCAACCACCCGTTATGCGTAGGATGAAAAGAGACGGACGTCCAATTAGTTAAGATGTTAACTTTTGGCATTATGCGGTTGTGCGATAGTCTTTCTTATTGTATTGTAATAAGACCGACATAGATAATTGCGTTATTTGCACAATTTCTTTCGTTTTGTTTAGTTGACAATGAATGCACGTGCTACCTAAAAACAATAAAGAAAGTCCCTTAAACCATAAAAGGGTTAAGGGACTTTTTTAAAATAAATGGATGGTTATTTATGTTTTGTGTCATATTTTTTGCCAGTGTGTCGATACGTCATGGCCGGAATTATTTAAGTTCGTTTTGATTACCGAACTTATAGATACTTTAATGAGCAAATTGTAAATCTCGTATTGTAAATAAGTGTGTTTTGAACTTTTTTGTGAATTAAAATGTCGCGTGTAAATACTAGTTTATTGTGGGACTACTTTGAAAAGCAAGACAGTGTATTAAGAAAGGCTAAGTGTAATATTTGTAATATGTTAATTAGTTATAAGACAACAATAGGAAATTTAAAGACCCATCTAAAAAATAAACATATTGAGGCCTATCGCCAAGTGGCGAACATTCAAAATGAGCGTCAGACAGCCGCAATATCTCAACATTCTCAACCTTTAGCCGCCTTGACCATGGCACCATCAACATCGGAGCCTGCATCTGACAGGGGAACGTGCTCAACAGCTGTCGCGATTGCACAAAAAGTGCCATTAAAAAGGCCCATTCAGAACAGAATGGACGGGTACATACCCAACGGTGCGGGTCAGTGCTCTGTTTTGAAACGATCTATTTTACAACCACCGCGGTGCTACGTCTCACAACGTTGTCTAAAATAGACGTTTTATACAACGTTGTGAGAATGCCGGTAACGTTTTGTTGTGTTATCTGAAAAACGCGTAACGACCCATATCTACTCTCGAAGTCTCGACCTCCCGTGCGTATGTCAGTTTGACAATAATAGTGTTGTACCTAAACACGAATCGATACGATTATTTGATGCTACTTTTTGGATAGTTGTTTATAGGTAAAAAAACAAATCCAAATAAAATAATTATTTATATAAATCAGAAGTCTAAACCATCAGAGTCGCTGCCATCGTTACTAATATGGATAATTGTGAGTAGGTACCTAATAATATCTACTCCGATGTCACGATTCGATACGATTGCGTAAATTCTTGTCCCTCTTTCTTGTTTTTTGTTGCTCTTTAATATTATTTTTTAATCTTAAAACGCAATTATTTTTATGTTTAACATTTAAAAATCAAAAACTAAACCTTATTGAATAAATCGATAGATTAAACGATGTATCGTGATTTTTTACATTTTCACTATCGATTTATTGTAGCCGGATGCGATTCATGGGCCTGACCCTTATGACACCTGTCATCATATGAGAGTTTAGGTTTCGGCCCGACTTAGGAAGCGTAATGGCTGGCGGTGATTGACGATTATCTTGTCACTTGTCAAAAGAAGCCCGCGCGACCAAATAAGGAAAAGGTGATGCAATATAGCTTTGCAGGACTATCGATAGTTTGAGTATCGATAGCCTTGAAAAATAGTCATACTATCGATAAGCCTATACACTTGGTATTGACACGTGACAATATTATCGATAGTATTGATAGCCAATAGTTTGCAATACTATTGATGATAACCAAAACTATCGATAATCAATCAATACTATTAAATTTTTACAAGCTATCGATAGTGCAATAATATCGATTGTTTGTTGAAATATAAGTGTCAATACTATTGATACTATCGATAGGCCTATCGATAGTGTGACAATTTTTCAAGGGTACAATACTATTGACAATACTATCGATAGCCAACACTTTTGCTGCAACACTAATGCAATAAGTTCACTGCCCTTCACCCCCCGCATCTCGGCCGCCAACACTGCGCCGTGCGCGAAGTTTTTAAAATGCAACATCACTGATTGTACTCTTTACTAATTGTATTGTAATAACAAACGTATGTTCAGTGCTCATCATAACTACGTGTTGTAGATTCGTAAATTATACAAATTTTCTTGTAATTATTAATATACTTTCTGAGCTGATTACAATTTCAGAAATAACAGAAGTGACATTGTATTTCTTACAAAATGTCAACTTATGTTAACACTATTTCTGTTTCCGTGTACAAAATTATAGTCAATTTAACAGTATTTCTCATAACCTAGACGTTTTGTAGTATTGTAAACGAAAAAGTTTTTCCGTGTATCAATTATAGCCAATATGTTGCCCAGGCTTAATAGCTATACAACAAAAAAAGTTTCATTCAAATCCGTCCAGTAGTTTTTGCGTAAAACGCGTACATACATACAGAGAGACAGACAGACAGACAAGAAATTCAAAAAAAATATTTTTGCTTTCTATTATTCTTTTTAGGTGTCCCTCTATCCATTTCAGTCAAAAATACTAAATGTACAGACAAAATATTTTTTCTGTTTTATTATATGTATAGATATGTAGATATGTTAATAGGTACCTATGTATAATGTCAAGTGCCTCGATCTTAACATATAAATGGGTACAGTGATTGATGAATTTCATACGAGCCGGTTCATTAAAATGTCATTATAACGCTTGTAAGTAATAATACATTAATCAGAAGTGACGAATTTAAAATAATACTTACAGTACGTACACCTAATTTAGCCACATATTTTGACTGAGGTATAGAGTTAGTTTGTGAAGTTAGGGCTTGTAGGCGTGTATCTGATACACTGCGTTAGACGGTTTTGGTACCCCCAAAGCTACTAGGTTTTTTTGATAGATCTATATGTGTGGAATATAGGTTACATAATGAACTTCCCCCCATCACGTAAGAATATTCCGAAAAAAAATATTTGAAAGTTGTGTTAATTTCTCCATATATTTTACGTTTATAGTCCTTGTATGGAGAAATTAACACAACTTTCAAATTTTTTTTTGCCGGATAAACAAACTAAAATAAATTAAAAGTAAATTGCTCTGTAATAATTAACAGTATTAAAAATATTTACAGCTATAAAGCAAGTTAAAAATAATAGAACTACAAATTTTAATAATGTCTCAAAATATTAGCGAAAAAAATGGTTTTGAATTTTTGACACAATTTTTCTCTGAAATCTTAGGTGATAGGGGGGAAGTTCATTATGGAACCTATATTCTACACATATAGATTTATCAAAAAAACCCGGTAGTTTTGAGGGTACTAAAAATTTTATTTTTTTTGTAACGCAGTGTAATTTTTTGACAATGCGCACCATATCAAATCCAATCATTTGTTATAATACTCATACGGTCTACTCGTAGTAACATTTTTTACATGTCCTATTTGAAAAATTATATCAGTGTAGTCTTTTTGGGAAATAATCACTTTATCGCAATTTACTTCAACGATTTTCATGTCCCATAAAACCATTCGCAGATATTTTAATACAATATGTAACAAATCCTTAAATCTGTTTACTTCGAAATTTCATTTTACACGATTATTCATTACGTACAAACACACTCTATCGTTATTTCTTTTCATATTTTATGTATTTCATCGAAATAATGAAACATCAAAGTTTTGTTACCCATAATTTTATTTCCACGTAAGTTTCAGTTTGCAATATATTTGAAACATCAAATATTACATTATTATGTTACCCTATATATATATAGATTAATCTGGTAGTATTGTATTGATCAACAGTAAATTTATAGCTAGTCCACTAATTATAAATGGATCACAAATCCGACTCAGAGCACCCCGACTCCACGTGGCTCAACTTTGTCATATACTAGAGTGTTATTCCTTCGCGCGGAACCAGAAGGCTCGCGAAGGAGGTCCTGAGAAAATGAGGGCACGAGGCCGAAGCGAAGCGAGGGGGGGAGGTGGCGAGCGAAGCGAGCCGGCGACCTCTCGAGCGGAGCTAGGTTAAGTGCGCGAATGAATCGAAGGGCCGACGGAGCGAGTCTTCTGGTGGAGCCACCCAGAAATACTTGCTTGCTGCATGTTTGCATGCTTGCTGCATGCTTGCTGCATGCTTGCTGCATGCTTGCTGCATGCTTGCTGCATGCTTGCTGCATGCTTGCTGCATGCTTGCTGCATGCTTGCTGCATGCTTGCTGCATGCTTGCTGCATGCTTGCTGCATGCTTGCTGCATGCTTGCTGCATGCTTGCTGCATGCTTGCTGCATGCTTGCTGCATGCTTGCTGCATGCTTGCTGCATGCTTGCTGCATGCTTGCTGCATGCTTGCTGCATGCTTGCTGCATGCTTGCTGCATGCTTGCTGCATGCTTGCTGCATGCTTGCTGCATGCTTGCTGCATGCTTGCTGCATGCTTGCTGCATGCTTGCTGCATGCTTGCTGCATGCTTGCTGCATGCTTGCTGCATGCTTGCTGCATGCTTGCTGCATGCTTGCTGCATGCTTGCTGCATGCTTGCTGCATGTTTGCATGCTTGCTGTATGCTTGCTGTATGCTTGCTGCATGCTTGCTGCATGCTTGCTGCATGCTTGCTGCATGCTTGCTGCATGCTTGCTGCATGTTTTCATGCTTGCTGCATGCTTGCTGCATGTTTGCATGCTTGCTGCATGCATGTTTGCATGCTTGCTGCATGCCTGTTTGCATGTTTGCTGCATGTTTGCTGCATGTTTGCTGCATGCTTGCTGCATGCATGCTTGCTGTATGGCTCAATCTTGCTATACATTTTTGCATGTTTTAAGCAACAGCAAGCGAATGCAGCGTTCGATGAAACGTTACTGCGATTAAAAGTTATGATGCGCATCGTTACATATTGAAACATGTTATTATAAATGGTTACATCGATATCTTAATACATATGTGAAATGTTAGTTTGATATATCGTTTTTCTTGGAATAGTAGAAATTTTATAACGTTTTTTTTAGGAAATGTTGTTCGATATTATGAAACTGCGATAATAAGTCTATCGATGTTTTAAGAAAAAAATATATTAAAAAACGTGGAATAGTTTTCTGGGACATGATAATCGATGTGATAAAAATCTGTATTTTAATAGACACCCATATACGGACAAATCACACAGATTGAGTTAGCCCCAGTAAGTTCGGGACTTGTGTTATGGGATACTAACTCAACGATACTATATTTTATGACAAATACATGTATATCGGATTGGCATTAACAATGGACGTGAACATAGGAAATTTACACCTTATAGTCTAGCCTTGTCCTTTCTATATAACTCAAAATAAATTAGAGCAAGATAAATATAGTTTTACTAGTATTTCTAGCGCTTCTTGTAGGACGGGTGACGGGTGACCTCGAGGAGGCCACGACAATTGAACTAACTTTTTTTCGGTCCTCTGCTTGACATTGACTGATAAGAGGTTATAGATAAACATCCAAGACCCAGGCCAATCTGAAAAAGATCATTTTCCATCTTGATCTGACCGCGGATCGAACCCGGGACCTCCGGTGTGGCAGTCTGGCGTGATAACCGTTAGGCCACGGAGGCGTCAAGATGTATGTAAGAGAGAGAGAGGGATTTCTTGCGAATGCGAATTCTTTTCAACCGACTTCCCAAAAAAGGAGGAGGTTATATGTTTCGATGTATGTATGTTTTTTTTATGTATGTTCGCCGATTTCTCCGCCAATTGTGGACTGATTTCCAAAATTGTTTTTTTATTCGTAATGGTATATTCCCAAGTTGGTCCCATTTTAACCACGTCAGAATCTGTTCGGTAATTTTAAAGATACCTAACAAAATATAAAAATAACAACATTGTATTATAGAGCAAAAGCCCGCGACAGCATGCCTTTCCTTATTTTATTAAAACTCAAGATTTTCTGTGTATGTCCCCAACATAGAAATAGCGATTAGCGACTATAAAAGTTGGTTCATGATTACTTAGACAGATTACTTGTAGCAATAACATTTAAAGTGGTAACTAAATTTCCTCAAAATAAAGTTTTTTAAAGATTTTATTCCTAATAATATTAGAAATCACGCCATCCATTACTAGGCAATTGGTGCAGATATAAACCCCTGCTAGTATACTAAATTATAGTTATATTTGTTTTATTATAAAAGCTTAATTTAATATTACTTTGGGAGGCCCCAAGGTTGCTTTTTTTACTTATAAAAATCATCCTTACTATCCATATTACCTGCATAAGCAACTAAGATCCAAACTTCATACCTAGTCGCTAATATTTTTTACCCGTATATACCACGCAGAGAAACATTCAGCATTTTTTAAATAAGGAAGGTTTGGTCGTCACGGGCTCTCGGTCTATTTATCTGCCAAAATAATAGACAATTTGACATGTTGTGACATTTCAAATCAAACTTACTTACTTAGACATAAAAAGTTTCGAATTCTTAATTCTTTGTTTTCGGCCAGTGAAAAAAAAGGTTTTTATTAAACTAAAAATGATAAAATAAAACTTTTTTCCAAAAAAAATGAACCGACTTCCATCATAAAACTTAAAATCATGAAATAACAATAAAGAAAAATGTATTAGCATTCTACCTACTGAATGAGGTGAAGTCGGTGCCAAATTGAATATTAAATAATCTAAGTTAATATTAGAATCATGTATATAATACCTAGCTAAACAATTACATAACACCCTTACTCCTGCACTTGGCACCGACTTCACCTCATTCAGTAGGTAGAATGCTAATACATTTTTCTTTATTGTTATTTCATGATTTTAAGTTTTATGATGGAAGTCGGTTCATTTTTTTTGGAAAAAAGTTTTATAAATGTCTATTATTATTGAGATAAAAAAGAAGTGGTAACAAAGACAATATCATGCAATCACGTATCCGTAAACACGCAAAAACGCATGAGTTTATTTCAAAGAGAGAAAAAAATGTTAAATCCCACAAACGACTCTAACGAGCGTGTAGTTCAGCTAACGAGAACTGTAACATAATAAGGGGAGTTCTGTTTTACCTGTAATAAGGACAGATAAACTGGTTCAAACCAGTCTTTGTTTAATTGATGATTTGAATATACAAAGGATCTAAGAAATGGGAGAGAAGTAGGTAATTGAATGGTCAATTGTAATAATGAGACATAATAAATACAGTAAAATACGCCTCAAGCAAATACTTTTTCTTCAAGTTATTTTTCTAAAGAAATGTCCACTACGTATGTATAATCAGAAAAATTTGTTTGGAATAAATAAAATTTTGACTAATTGAAGCGTAACTTAAAATTAAAGAAACGTAAAATTTAAACTTAAGTGGCAGTGGGCGGGGCACATAGCTCGTAGAACAGATAGCCGTTGGGGCAGAAAAGTTCTCGAGTGGCGACCACGAACCGGAAAACGTAGTGTTGGCAGGCCTCCCACTCGGTAGACCGACGACCTGGTGAAGGTCGCGGGATGCGCATGGATGCGCATGCGCAACATTTTTGGGAATAAATAAATAAAATAATATAATAAGTTGGTTGTATCAGGAAGTAAAAAATTGGCAATGAAAAGTATATGGAACGAACTCCACCCACAAGAGCCTCGCTCTTAAATTTTGATGATGATTATGAAGCATTTTCCAAGACAATGTAAATGTATTTTCATCAATCCAAGTAATAAATCGTCTTACTAAAGAGTAAGTACTTATAAGACAAGTTCATCATAACAAGATAACCTTGTTTTACCCTTTTCAAACAACACAAATCGTTTCCAAATGTGCATCCTGCTAGCTGTTTATAGTCCAGGAGTTGTGGACGTATTTCCGCTTTTAAACGCCCGTGTGTGTGCGTTGACAGCGTATCGCAGAAACTACGACAAGTCGCAATTTTTGATCGAAATCGAAAAATGTTTATGCACTAGTGTATGTTTTTATGAACTTTTCCTATTTTTTAAAGGCAAAAAAATGAAGATGATGACGAACCTACAGAGTCCTAATATTTTAAAGTTACTGGCTTTTGATGTATTTTGGTACCTAACTTGAAAAGTGATACTAATAACAAACACGAAAAGAAGGGGTTCTCTAATCAACACCTTACAAAATTCTGTATAGGTATTTAGTAGTGATCCTATGGGTATCATTTTGCGTTTCGAAATTTAATAAATAACCTACTGTAATAACTACATCAAGATTTTCTTCGAGAAAAATACTATTTTTTTTTTTATTAAAGATGGGTTTGCTCTTGACCACAATCTTGTCCGAGGACAGAGATGAGGTCTACGGTGTAGCGAGCTTAAAGTAGGGTCTGGCGAATACGTCGACTGTAGTTAGAGTTTACAGCACACCGATTATCACGAGACCGCCTTTAAGCCGCAAGAGTCTGCAGCACGCTACTACACTGAGTTGTAGTGATAATGTGTGTGATATATCTCTCTCTTTTTAGCACAGCATATGAAGAAAGAGTACATCCAATATGTCAACAGTTCAACTTATAGCGGCGTTAATCAAAGTGCTGCAGGGTGCTGTCGAGTGTAGCTGGTCGCTGCGACCGGCGGCACCTTGCAGCACCTTGCAGCACCTTGATAGACGCCGGCTTAGGGATGTATGCAAACACGAAAACAAAACATCGATATATCGATATTTTGTCTTTCTTGGCAGGTACTTACAAACTAGGGACAACCCGTCTGTCTGCTCGCGATAAACTCAAAAACTACTGAACAGATGTTTATGCGGTTTATACTAATGGACTGGGTGGGTCATGTCATAATAAAGGAAAGCTTTGATGTACAATTTTCTCGGGCAAAGCCGTGAGTATAAGCTAGTCGATATATAAATATGTAATTCTATTGCGTTGCATTAAAATGATTTTCTAAAAACCGCATCAAAATCGGTACAGCCAAACGCCAGATAATCGCGGACAAACATACATACAAAAATCCAGGTCAAACTGAGAACCTCCTTTTTTGAAGTCGGTTAAAAGTAGCATTTTTAATAATGTTTTTGGTTTTTTATAAGATGTTGTGTATACGTTTATCTTTGTATAGTAAAGTATTTAAAGTATATTTTATAGATTTTCTAAGGTTTCTAGATTGATGGAAATACACTCCTTGAAACTACTACAAAAACAAATTTTACCTACCAAAAAATAAAATAAAAGCTTCGATATAACTAATAATAAACATCGATGTTTTACTACACCCCTAAGTCTCGGTATAGTTAACGGAGGCCGCAGGTCGCAGCGGCTAACGCCGTCTGCTGCTAGCTTAAGGGGATGTAATAAATGGTTACCTAATATTTTATTTCATCGTATTGTTTGGTTTATTATTTTATTTAGGTGAAGTTTATATCACTGATTACAAAATAACACATTAATTTGTTTTTAAAACTGGTATTGCCTTTTGCAACACACTAATCGTCATTATTATGGATTCTAAGCCATTACCATCTCTCTCTTTAGTCGTATTTCCTCATGACTGAGGGTTGTGGTCATTATATGGAATGAAACACACACAACGACTCTCTTTGCAATTTTAATGGAGTGGTTTGCCATTGCCTTCTCCATTTTACACACTAGCTGATTATCATCAACCAGAGTGCAGGTTTCCTCACGATGTTTTCCTTCACCGGAAGCAAGTGGTGGTCGATGAAAACTAACATGAGTCAGATTGGTATACAAAGCCATGTAGCCCGGGCAGGATTCGAACCTGGGATTTTGCATCCACAGGCGGGCGCCCCAACAGTCGGCCACCACCGTTTCAGCCATTACCATAAGTATTAAAAAATAGAATACTATTAGCCTGATGCGATTACCACCAGTAATTATTGTTTAAATCAAATATCACCTAATTTCTTTCGATATTTTTAACTTTGCACGCATTCCAGATGATTTAAAAAAAGGCTTCAAAATAAATCAGAAATAATCCAAAACGCGGCCCCTTAAGTTTGCGACAGTTTGCGTTCCTTTGTAGAAAGCCGCTTCTCTCGTAATAACTTTTTTGTGAATTTATTTTTTGTGGAGTTGTTGTGACAATATGTCTATCTCTTTTTAGCTCTTTTAAGACGAAAGAGTGCAACCAATTTGTTAACAGTTTGACTTAAAATCTGTCGAGAATCTGAGACGCCGCAAAGCCACTCCGCACTCGCCGCTCTTTCCCCTCAACGTTACGCTGATATCGACGTTACAAGAGACCATTCTCAACGGTTTTCATATAATTTTGTGTCCTACGTGACGTGTAGCTCGTCGCTGCGTAAACGCGAGAACGCGGCCTTACCCTGAAGCAGCCTATTCACTCTGGTTTTAAAGAGAGTCAGCTACACCGTTGACTTCATCTCTGTCCTCGGGCAAGATTGTGGTCAATAACAAACCCATGTTTTATAAAAAAAAAGTTAGATACTTTTCCGTGTTTCAGCCGTATTTATCAGTTATCGTTACCGTATTGGGAAACGTGTAACCTTTTCCCACACTAATAAAAAGCTCAGGCACTTCTGGCCTGTAATGCAATATTTATAAGGGTGAGTGTATCATGTTAGTACTTATTACTTTCCTTTTGCGATATTAAACTGCAGAAGAAGTAAGTAATTGTTTTCATGGCCAACATGGCCATGTGTCACTTCTATTCATTCACTTTTGACTAACTAGTCGGTAAGTATTTTTTTTTATATAAAAAATTTGCAATTAATCAACAGCTAATAAAAACTTATCGAGATCAACTTTATTAGTACTTATTGAAAAAAAAAATTATCAAACGAAAAAAGAACTCAATCAAAAGTTTCTTTATCCAATAATAATGTTTATTAAGTACCTATATTCATGCAACAACAACTTGCAAAGTTGATTGATGGCTCCGGCATACATTGAAATAATATTACTGGAAATGTCGTCTGCTGTCTTTTAAAATGAGATTGTCTGTCACACTGACGCCCTGATGACTAACAACAAATATACCTACTTATAAAGCAACGATCACGTAAATTCTTGTTTAAATGTTAACATCTTTTCTCTAAATCGCCTTATGGTTGGCTGGTAGAAAAAGCCTCCAGCTTTAGTTTGACTTTCACACGCTTTTGAATAAAGTTAAATTAATTTAAAAAAATGTAGGCCGTCACAGGATGCCCGGCAGATGTAAAACATCTGAGCATCGTGGCACGACGCATCATGCCATTTACCGTCACGGCATTCGTGTTGAGTTTACTGCCATGCCGCGCCTATAATATGTATGTTTGACATCAACAAATTTTGCTAGAAGAATGATTTTTAATATCAGATCTTCATGCATTTTAAAGGTGTTTAATCCAATTGCCCGGTAACCACGTGACAATATTCATGATAAAATGTTGAATAATGTAATAAATAAAGGTACTTATAATCATAATACGTAATCTATTTCGCCCGAAGTAGATTTTTATTATTCATAATGCGCGGGCAATTTTAAAAATGTCTTTATTAATCACTTAGTCCATAAGATATACAACGACAAAATTATACGATTTTGACACTTCCGTGTCTTAATTCGTAGTTCTGTGTAGCTCCCTATACCAGCGCAATGCTAAACTCCTTTCAACGCTGGATCTAATTTTAAGTTCTTTTGTTTGTTATAAGGGTCGCAGTTTTTCAATCTGGTTCATTGAATTTAGTATTAACCCTCATAGTGATTGACGGGTTAGCGCGTGCGCGGTGTAGGGTTGATTTTTTTTATAAAGCAATTAATTCGGAGTCTTCTGCATGAGCCAACTATTTAGTTAACTTAATGATTTGTTTGCTCATGTGTTTTTAACTAATTTATTATTTAGTTACTAAATGATTTGATCCGATGTTTTTTATTTATTTGTTTATTTATAATTTTTGTACACAACAAATTCATAGAGAGGAAACATAAAATATAGTAAAGCTAAGTACAAAGGTACTACTTTTTTTACAAATTCACAAATTATGGAATTAAAAATTACTTTTTTTTATTTCCTCTTCTCTCAGCCGATAGACGTCCACTGCTGGACAAAGGCCAAGGATTTCCACAACGACCGGTCCTGCGCTGCCCGCATCCATGCGCAACCCGCGACCTTCACCAGGTCGTCGGTCCACCGAGTGGGAGGCCTGCCAACACTGCCAACACTACGTTTTCCGGTTCGTGGTCGCCACTCGAGAACTTATTTTATAAGCTTAATCGTATTGTATAAATAATATTTATAACCTTTATTTTATTTATTCAGATTTTTGTGCCTCCACCTATTAAGATAAAAAACATTCCAAAATCCAACAAATTCCGCATGCAATTTCGATTTGACATATTTTATTTCATTTATCATTCAAATTTACCGCCCGATAAAAATTCGCTTAAAAAATAATCATTAAAGTTCCAATTTAAAAATTCCCTAAATAAATAACCATAACAGCTAAATCAATTGCCAAACTCCATGTATTCATATTGGTTCCGGCCGAATGCAAGCTGTCACAAGCTGTGCAAAAATCCGTGTAAACACGCCCTATATGCGATGCAAAAATCCATGTAAACAAGCCCTATTGTCCTGGGTTTCTATAGCCCATTGTGGGTCTGACTCGCTGTGTCCGGGACTGCTGGGTTTTGGCAGAGCGGGATGTGAAAAAAGAAGATTTAAACGTTCATAGGAGTGAATACTTATTCAATCTATAGATATCTCATATAAACCTAATCTTATCTTAATTTTTATTTTTATTTTTTGTTCTTAACCAATTCATTGTGGTTACTTGATCACAAACATAACATGTTTTATTATATTATTTATTTTTTCTTATATTTTATTTTTGACTGTACACAATCTAGTGTAAGTATAAAGTTAATGAATAGCCCCTCTGGCATGCTAGGCGACCAAGACTGTTTCTTTCGGCATTTCTTCTCAGCGGTGGTCGTTCCAAAATGCTAGTAGTTTGTAGCTTTGAGACATAATATATTATGATTAAATAATTAGTTATCGACGTGAAAAAGAGCCTTCTTTGAAGGCCAAGTTTCAAGAAAAAATTTTGACTTTGACTTTATCTAATATTATAAATGCGAAAGTAAGTTTGTTTATTTATTTGTTTGTTACCTCTTCACGCTTTATCTACTTAACCAATCTTTTTAAAATTTCGCATACACATAGTTAGAACTGAGAAGAACATAGGGTACCTTTTATCGCGAGCAAGCCGCGGGTAAAAGCTAGTAGTATAATATAAAAATCTAATATCGTACTGTGAACAATTAATCAATAGATATAACAATCCAAAAAAAACTATAAACAAAACCCTTGCCTTTCTATATAAATCCCAATATTATTGTAAAGTAATACCTACTGAAATAAGCAAATTCTTCGCCAGTTTTTTTACCACACCGCTTCTAGTTTGTACGGCTTCGCCTTTTACAAGTTTACAGCCGTTGTAGCGAGCTATAAAACAGTTTTAGTGCCTTTCGTCACAGTACTGCCATACAGAAGTCCAACCTTGCCTGCTGGCATGCCGTGAAATGGACTTAACTGTCTACAAGAACGACCCGCCGTCGCCTGAAGCCGTAAAGATGATTCGTTCCTCTTTTGGACCCAAGTAGAATGCCACACGCAGTTTTTAGCTTAAACTAGTGTGGTCGAGTCGGTGGTGTAACTGGTTACTGTAGGCCCTGGTGCAAAAAAGATTTGGAAGCCCAACAACAAAGAAATAATGTGTGTGCAACATAGAGAAATAAGGACAAGGAGCGTGGAAGTACGTGTTGCTCTATTGTGTGTCACGAAAAAAAAACAAACATCACTCAGGGCAGGGTCCAAAGTTTGAGCTTGAGGGATAGTACCGTCCGTCTAAGTCAAATGGTATAGGTATTTATATTCTAACTTGAAGTTACCCTAACCCTATGGTTTAAATCACACGACAGGACAGTTTATATTTTGTTATTGCTTGAAATGAACGATTATCCAATTTGTTATTAGAAGATACACTTGAAAGATATATGGTTCCCACTCGTACATCCAAATTAATTTCAGACCTCAAATTTCTTCATCTGTAAAGAAAAGAGCCGCGAAGTCTACATACCTTTAACACAATAATAATTTGAACTTTCATGAAACACTTCTTTGACTCAGTAGAATTTGTAAAATCGCAAACGAAGTCCATAACATGGAAGTACCTTCGGAAACAGCGAACTGCTGCAGTTTCTAAAAATATTATCCGGTGACTTGACCGAGTAATGGGATTCAGTAGCAGGAAAACAAGGGTATATTACCCAATAGCAAGAAGGTGGCGAATGTTTTATTGAAAGATTTTGTATTTATTGATAAAATTGCTTATTGAACTGCTTAACGGTTGGCCAAGGCGTACATACATAGAATCACGTCTTTATCCTTACGTTGTAGACAGAGCCAAGAGACGTGAGACTTGAAGGCCACGCTTAGCTGAATAGTGGGCTCTCTGATGGAATGGAGATTCAGGTATAGTGACAGGTTGCTAGCCCATCGCCTATGAGTGGAGGAATCGAGTTTAAAGCCCTTTTCCTCGATTGACTTTCACAATCTGCGCGGGAAGAGAAGCAGCTGGCACATTCTATGTTTTTTCTTCGCTCCCAGACTAGCATGGAAGCGCAAGAGAATGAAGAAGAGATGCCAAGGCGTAGAGAGAGCTAAAAATTAAAAATTAATAATGGGATAGAAAACTAATGCTAATAAACTAATGATAATGATAAATTCGTAAAGAAACTACTTTCTTTAAAATACGATTTTCTCAGTTGTATTACTGAAAGTCTACGTTGAAAATCTGTCTAAAATTTCAAGAAATATTAACGATAGTAAGTTCTGAAGTCTAACTTGAAAATCTGACTTGATTTTCAAAAATATTTTTTACCGATAGCAAGTTTTGCGAAGTCGCGGGCTAAAGCTAGTATAAGAAAATATATATATAGCTTTATCTCGTTCACGACCTCCGTGACGCAGTGGTAAAGACCTTGCTTCTTAACCAGGGGGTCCCGGGTTCCATCCCCGGTCAGGTCAAGATGGAAAATGACCTTTTTAAGATTGACCTGGGTCTTGGATGTTTATCTATATATGTATTTGTTATAAAATATAGTATCATTGAGTTAGTATCCCATAACACAAGTCTCGAACTTACTTTGGAGCTAGCTCAATCTGTGTGATTTGTCCGTATATATTTATTTATCTGCGTGAATTTCTCACCGGAACAGTGTTTTTTCCTGGGATGAAAGGTACCCTATGTCCTTTTCAGTTCAGTACTTCTTCAGGAAGATTAGTTCAGTAGATAAAACATGAAGAGGTTACAAGTAACCGAATAAATTAAAATATACAAATACTGACGCATTTATAATATTTGTTTGAATTTTCATTGGGCAACGTTAAATTTTTTTATCTTGTATAAATATTGGGTCAACGAACTATGTCAAAGATGCTGGGATAAAAAAGTTGCATTAAGCTTTTGTTTCCAGACGATTTCAAGATAAACACTAATAATTAAAACTGGGTGACACATTCAATTGCGAATCCATTGGTTTAACTGTGTAATAAAAAATGTTTGTTGTGAAAATTTTTAAACTATTTTAAAGACTCGGTCTCTTAAGCATTTGTCTGTAGAGCCAATTCAATTCATTTATTCAATAACAATTTACAATTGTGTCTGAAATTCTTATAAGTACATACATAGTAAAAAATAAAACTTTAGCTAATTAATTTAATGAAAAACTCGATCTCATTTCGCTCCATAATATATTTCTTTAATTTGTTTTAAACTCTGATAATTTAAGGTTTTACCTGAAGTCTACTGGTAACATAACCAAGCTTCCATTTCTACACGCCCCAACTCTATAAGCCTTTACTGCACAAACTTGATACCTAAGTCAAATTATGTGGCTTGGCCGTTTAGTTACTACAAGACCTATTGTAACAGAAAAGTAATGAACAGTGAATAATACACCTTTCACCTTACGCCCATGTGATGGTAGCGAAACGGCCAAGCCACATATTTTGACAAAGGTGTAGAGTTGAAGTTATTGTTTGTAGAGGCGTGTAAGAGTTTTGATCTGATCACCTGATACATTTTTGACATTGCAAGCTATATGGTCTTGGCTATATTTACATGAAAATGTTTTTAGTGGGATATGCAATATTGATTTTATTGCCTAATTGTGCCTATTGTGAACCATACCTATATTATGTGTATATCTAAAGGAGTATATCATGTATGTTCCATTGTTGTTCTTTTTCTTCTTCTTTTCGAGTCGCAAGTAGAGTCGAGTCGAAATTGTTATTCTAAAAATTTATATTTCATTCATACGGTGTCATATAATGTAGCCCTCGCTCTGTGAGTTGGAATTTCCCTGGAACACCAATTGCCAAATGGAAGGTGCAATTTACGTAACAATTCTGAAACTGTTAGATCTGTTCTGTCTAAACTTAGTTCATTTGTCACTTGGCTGCCAAACTAAACTGTTTGACAAACCGTAAGTATAGGTTATCATCGTCAATTAGAATTGTTATTAATTTTATTACGTTTATATACAGGGTGATATGAAAATCACCAGAAACCTTCCTAGTGTTAAAAGTACTCATGAATCTGACCAACTTTTTGTACGGGACCGACTCTGAAATCTCAGAAAAGTCAGCTGTTCCTTACAATTTGGGCAAAAGGGTATTTTAAAATGTATGTAACAGTTGTTTTTTTTTTTTTTGAGATTTCAGAATGATGATTTATTAATTAATGGAAAACTATAAATATATATCAGTGAAGCATGTAGGAAGTTTAAATGTATGTAATTTCAAATCTATACTAATTACAAAAGCGAAAGTCTGTCTGTCTATCTGTTACGCTTTCACAGCTAAACCACTGGACCGATTTTTATGAAATTAGGTGCAGATAGAGTTAATGACCTGGGGTTGAAAACAGGTTTCTTGTTTTCCAAAAATCAACGTCAACGTTTGAATGAAAAAAACATAAGATAGATTTAGTTTTTGCCGCGGGCAGAGCCGCGAGGCAACAGCTACTCGTAGTTGTATCCTAACTAATATTATAAATGTGAAAGTGAATTTGTTTGTTTGTTACTCTTCACGCTTTATCTACTGAACCAATCTCCTGAAATTTCGCATACACATAGTTAGAAGTACTTAGAAGGACATAGGGTACCTTTCATCCCGGGAAAAAGCACTGTTCCCGTGGGAAATTCACGAAGCCGCGAGCAAAAACCAGTTATTTATAATGTTTGTAACATGTACTTACATCACTAAAATCACATTTTTTTACAGTAGGTAGATACCAAAGCAGCACTCAAAACCAGAGGTCTATTTGCCATCAACCCTCGCCCTTGCGGCCGGCATGTGGACTCACCCCCGCGTAATACCAAAACAATTGGTTGCGACCCTATTGATGTACCTACCGTGCTGATTTTATACTCTTTAATAACCCTGCCTCTATTTGCTAGCTACACGGCCGATGTATTAAGAGCAAAGTGATGTCAATGAATTAGGCATGGGGTGGACCTTAGAAAAATAAGGAATGTAAATTAAAAAAAAAGTTAAAGTTACTTTTTTATATAAACATAGGGTAAAAATAACAATCTACGGGTAGATAAAAATCTTAGGCTACTCTTTAGCATAGAGCAACAAGGACTTCCGGGAGTCCGTGTTACTCTATGGTTCTAAGAAATAAATTTCAAAACGCGCTTACCTTTTAACTTTTTAAAACTCAACAAAAGTGGCCAGAAAAATATAACACTGTCACTCACATGCACGTAAACGAAAAAAAATAAAAAACAACATTTTGAATTTCGAAAGAAGTTCGCCGGCCAGCGTTCCCGCTTTTCCGAACGACCAATACGCGCGCTCCCGGCGAGCCAACAGCGGACTCTGACTGAAGCGGGATGACTAGGATTCCGGCTATAGACAAAATTGCTGGCTCCGAAATTCGAAAACAAAGGGTGGCCGGATGAAAGCAACTCGATTTTCAATTCCGCATGAATATTTCACTAAATAATTTCTAGACGGACGATTTTCCTTTTGACAAAACTCATGTGCATATTTGATAATACGCTCTGTGAGTTACGCTCTTTGATAGAGGATAATGAAGTCAATGTTATTGTTTAGTGAAGTTACGAGATTATGTATGTGATGGCAATGAATGTCTCTTTTATTCTTTGAAGGTTTTGAAATGTTATTTATGTTAATAATCAAATCTCATTAGATAGTCTTTACATCCTTATTTAGCCTGAAAACTTTGACTTCAGACGAAGTTTTTGCCAATTTGACATTTTGTATTTGAACTTCGAGATAAGATATATACGAGATTATTTAAGCCTTCTGGGCAGGTTACCTCATGGCAACGAATTGTCGGGACTGGAGTTTTTGTAAATATTTAATTTTAGTTATATTCCGTCTTATTCCAAAAGTTTGATTTAAAACAGGTATAAACCTCGACTAAAAGATCCTGGATTGTTACGGTGTTAAAGTTAGTACCAGGTTTAAAATGTGGTCTTATTACAAATCTAAGACTAAGCGAGGACAATATAAATCAGAGATCATCCGTGGTTTAAACAAAAAATGACAGTCATTCGTTCTTTCACACAGACTTCGTTCATTATGATATTCCGTTTCTTTCGACGTTGATATGAACTTCATACTTAAAATTCGTAAATAACTATTTATCAATAACAAAACAAATCATATTATTGTTCTTTCTTTTAGTTTTAATCTCATGAATGAGCACAACCAACATTGGTGCTTAGATTGTGTTTATAATCAATCAAAATATTTTTTAAATATCTAGCATGAAATAGATCAAACGGAACGCAGTTACGCGGCACGTAATTTGTCACAATGACCAAAACAATCCAAAGTTATGTTAATTTAGGTTACGTTTACATTACAAGAACTTGTTGTTAAAAATACTATGCAAATAAAGAAATATCTAGTTTCTAGGAATACTGATGCGTAATTCTGTGCGAAAAGTCGTGTATGTTTAATCAGTGAGTCTAATAGTGGAATTAATCACACGGACGACACACCAAGTCGCCAAGACGTCTACAATAAATCGCAATCTTCGAAATCCATCATAATAATTGGTATTAATATCTACTTTCTTCAAAAATCGACACAACATAACCCAAGTTAACCTCAAAAGCAGAGTTAGACCATAGATAAACTAGGGGTCTCGCGGGTTTAACTTTGGTACCGCAGATAGTCCAAGACTTACCGTTAAACTTCGTTTTGTAATAGGATTTTTTTCAGTCCATGGTTTAATCCAAGATTAAACCTAGTATCAAACTTAGTCCGCTTTTTGGAATAAGACGGATTTAGTTTATTTATAGTTTACCTACTTATAGTTTTTATCTTAGGTTAATTTAGTTTATATTATAGATTATTAGTTTTTAGGTTTTTATTCTTCACTGTACAGTTTTATTACCCTATAAGTACCATTCAATAAACGCCAAAACTTCGAGATTTTGCATTTGTAGAATGGGCACTTTTTTGACAGAGAAACACTTCGCGTAGTTTATTTTTTCTTTGTCTTTAGCAAGTAGAGATTGCCAATAGAATTGTAATAGATATTTTGTTTACGCTTTCACAAATAAACAAAGATTTTAAGATTAACAACGATAAAATTAATGTGCCAATAGGAAAAGAGATTAAGGTTTAGAATTACCAGCTCTTAATTAAGCCCTTAAAATTAAGAAACTCCTCGTATTTAAGCCATTATAAAAATAAAAATGTAAGACTATATAGACTAGAGCTATTTTTATTGTCTCGCTAATCTGTCTTTCTTTTTTATTGTAAATTGAATACATCATGTTGATTGAATTCGTAAATCGGTTAAGAAGTCATTAATTTTAGGTAGGTACTGAATATATTTTTTTATTTTTAAAACCTCATGAAAAAAGAGCTTCGGCGTTGTAATTAGATGCAGCGCCATCTAACTATGATGGAAAGAACTACATGGTACGTTTGTTTAACCTGATGCTTAGATGATTGTTAACTTCGAGTTACTGTTTATGTACTAGTTTATAAACAAGGAACTAGATGGCACCTTTAATAAATATTTTCAGACAAAGCTCAAGCTCAGAATTAACTATGAATGGCGGGACATTGGGGAAAAACGATTTTTTAACTATTATTATTTTACTATATTTTTGTTTTTTTAATTCTCAATCCACTTAAGTTAAATGTATATAGGATTTTTTTATAATCAACTTTGTTGGCTAATCATTTTTATCCATAATCGTTTGTAATCAATTAAGGAATTACGTTTTCAGAGTTTGTTACACATTGAAGATTACGGCGAAATGCAGCGAATATCAAAATATATTGCACTTTCTTCATAGCCCTCAACATTTTCTTAGTTCAATTAATTTTATTACCTACTAGCGTTTGCCCGAGTCTTCGCCCGCGTGAATTTCCCACGGGAACAGTGTTTTTTTCGGAATGAAAGGTACCCTATGTCCTTCTCAATACTTCTAACTATATGTATATGCGAAAATTCAGAAAGATTGGTTCAGTAGACAAATAAATAAACAAACAAACTCAATTTCACATTTATAATATTAGTTAGGATAGGATTAAGATGTAGGTCTTATTGTCTGTCTGTTTGTAGCGATATATTATGTCAAGAGATGGACAGCAGGGTAAATCTAGTTTAGTAGGTACTGTGTTATTATAAGCTTACTACCGATCTTGTTAGTCATTTGACCTAATTCCCCAATATTAAACTGGAATGGATTAAACTGCAACAAAGTCTAATTTGAATTTAATTGATTTAATTTAATTTTGATTCTCGTCTTTCGGCTGAGAGAGAGAGAGAGAGTCTAATTTGCTATTCATTTCGACAGGTTCACATGCTGTGGACTGTATCTCAGATAATTTTATTTTTTACCCACTATATGGGTTAAATAAAGTACCTTACTAATTATATAAAATAACTAGCTTTTGCCCGCGGCTTCGCCCGCGTGAATTTCCCACGGCAAAGTGCTTTTTCCGAGGTGAAAGGTTTCTCAGTTCTTCTAACTATGTGTATGCGAAATTTCAGGAAGATTGGTCAGTAGATGAAACGTAAAGAGGTAACAAACAAACAAATAAATATTTTAATAAACAAACAAACTCACATTCGCCTTTATAATATTAGTTAGGATTAGGATGAGTTTTTTTCATTGTACCTAACTCTATGGTTATTATAATAATCACCCCAAAATTATAGTATCTTTTCTCTCTGCATCACTCTTGGATGACTTGTAAAAAAAGCCTCCTGTTTCAAATTCTCGCCATTTACATGTTTTTTGTAAAAAAAGGTGAATAAATAAATAAATGTCTGTTTTATTCTTTGAAGATTTTGACGAAGTGTAAGAAAAGACGAACGAATAAATAATGGTACAGTCAGCCGCAGCTGATGACTGTACACCCATTATGGTAGCAATATGCCGCAGTGTCTGCAGTACGACGTCATATTCTAATAATGACATAACACAGGAAACCTAAAATATTGTTTCTTCCTACAAAAAAGCACCCAAATCAGGCAAGCTATCCCTAACCTGACCACAGACAATAAACAAATGCATTCTAATCGCGAGCACATGCACTAGCAGCGTTCTAGACCACTACCGGCGCACCGCGCATGCCTATTGCCTTTCTGCCTTGCCGGTTCTGCCTTGACTAACTTCAGTTCAGCCCCAGCAAAGAGCGCGGCCGCGCGCCGCTCGCGTCAACAAAAAAAAACAAAACATAGTCTAGGAAACAGTGAATCGTGATTCAATACTAGTGACATCTGTTATTCAAAATGAGGCGGAACGTGAAAATCGTGTGCCTTGTCGCCGCTGTGTGGATGTTCTTCATATTCTACTACATGCAGCCTGATTCAGCACAAAACAAGGTAATGTTGGAGGACTGCCAAAGACTTGGTGATCAGCTGATAGGTCCTCGACCCTATCTAGTGCAATGGCGGCCGGTGCAATGCGCAGGAATTCAATACCCACGCATCGTGATAACAGCTATTTTATTTATGCCATGTGTGGAGAGTTCGCTTTTTATTGTTTTGTAAATTATTTAAAAAAAACAGTATTTGTATTGAACATCCATTAAGAATGACTAGTTGCAAAATTAAACTTGGTTCCTGAGGGAATTTCGCGCATACAAATCTTGTGCTGACAATAATTACAGAAAAAAAAACAAAAAAGAAAAAAAAATAGGTAGGCAGGTACAGCCGTCCATTCCGAAATCATGTTCTTTCTTATATTTGGCAATTCGTTTTTTTATTACATAGTTTTTTTAATACAAGACAAGTTCAGTAATTTTTATCTTGAACTCTGACCCATAACGTAAACAATAATTAAAATTTCGTTCACGACCAACTAATTATTGGCTAATTGTATAATAATGACTAAAACTATTCAGCATACTTAAGTAAGTATTCGCAAAAGAAAGTCATTGCCTACTTTTATTATTGCCTATTAGATATTATTTAAAAAAAAAATTGTAATTGCATTTAAATTAAGTTAATTATTGCAGACAAATTATCCTAATCTTTCTTCTTCTTGTCGAGTCGAAATGAAAATCCTAAGTTAATTAAGAGTTTTTCAATTGTCTTTTTCTCCTAATATTTTCGTAATATTGACTATTTCAGAAAATTGCAGCTAAAATACTCTACACACTACAAGCATTAAAATTTTACAATACGTGTATGTAGAGAACCTACGCAAAAAAAAATTATACAAGTTCATTTTTTCTATAGATTCATTTGCCAAGGATATCACAAACCTGTTAAAAATATTGTTAAACTTTCCGTAATAAACAAAACAAAAACTAAAATGGAGGATGTAAATACTTTGAGTATGCGAGGTTAGTTAGGTAGTAGTTTTTAGGTTGAAGATATGTCATATTTTTATTAGAAATTTTAACATAAAGGCCTGTAAAGTCTTGTCTTTAATTTTAAAATGAACTTAACATACCCTTTTTTGATTGCATTGACGTTTAAGTTAGATTTTTATTTAGAGCTGATATAGGTTGTAGATCCAAACACAGTATAAATACAAGTGATCATAGTGTCTGACATACAACATGATACCTTTACGCGTTACCGAGAAATAAACAGGTAAACAGATGGACAACTCACGTGCAAGCCATAGCAACTATAAACTTTGGTACGGAACTCTCGGCATGCGAGTCTAACTCACACTTGGCCGGACTTTTATCTCTTGAAATAAGTACACTGACTATATAAATAGATACTTATGATTATTTAATTTATAGCCAAGTTTACTTACAATAATATTATTCATTATTCACGTTCTGAATAATGCAAATGTTGCATCGTAACCAGACAAGTGGTAAATATGTATTTCCAATTTAAATTTGCAACATCTTACGATTCACCATAAAGTTAGAAAAAAATATCAAAGAATGACATTTTAAAGTATTTTATTTTTTTAGTTTATTTTTTAGTTAGTTTTAGTTCCTTTGAAAATGTTATTACCTATACTTGAGAATTAATGTAATCAATATTAATTTAAATTACATAGGTATTTATTTTAAAGTTTGCAGAAAAAACATGCAATCATTTATTTTTTCTGTTTATGGAATTCATATCCATAATATCGCTGTGAGTTTCCTTCACAAAAATATTATTTGTAAAAGTAATGCAATATTTTAATTTACGCCATCTTCTATTTTAAAGATATATTATATTCATTTGAAACATTTTCTGCCCAGCCCTATTTAAATACCCAATGAAGCACTATAAAGACTGGACTGCACTGTCTTATTTTGACAGTAACAGAAACTTTAACTGAACCAAAAATCCATTTAAAGTACCGGTTAGGCAAAATATGAGTTGCACCAGTTGAAAAATAGTTTAAAATTCAAGGCTATTAAAATCAACGTTACTGTTAACTTTTACAGTAACTTTTGCCTAAGTGACAAACATAGAAACAGGCAGTTTAAATATTTGTGAGTTTTCACAAATATTTAAACTCTTGGATTAATGTCGTATCGAGCTCTATTGTAACTATGTGTAAACTACTAAGATCACATGGTCACTTTTTATAAGACTGTCCAAACACGAAGTATAATGAACCATTACATAAGTTCTAGATAAATTTTGTTTCAAGGACTTCCTACTAATATTATAAATAGAAATGTGGATGTGGGCTTGTGAGGATGTTTGTTTGTTACTCAATCACGCAAAATCAACTGGACGGGTTTTGATAAAATTTGGTACACGAGTAGAAAAATACCGGGAATAGTACATAAGGTATAGTCGGGGCAGAGAAAATTGACCAAACTGACCCTACCTCAGTAATTCATCTCAGAGGGGTCAGGTTTATCTGCTCCCGATTATACATTTTATCCCGAAATTCCCACGGAGCGAAACCCGCTACTTTAGCTAGTTTTTTCATAATTGTATGTTTGAACGCGTTAATCTCTAGCGGTCGGGTTTTTTTTGTATATGGTACACGATACTAACTTATATTAATTCTGTGATGATACTTTAGTACCTATTTGTAATTAAATATATTTTCCTGTTTTAATAACGTGATTTAAACATTTGTACGATGAATGAATAACAAATGGTTTATTCGTGTTATTGGGTACGTAGGGATGTCTAATGTAATGTAGAGTAACCGGCTAGCTTTTAATAATACAAAGGCATTTTTTATTAAGTATATAAAATGACGATTTTGACAAATATTTAAAAGAAATTAAAAGTACATGTCTTTTAGGGATAACCTACAGAATCAATACTACTAGTGGTTCTGTGAGAACAGTAGACCTCGCGAGCCCTTCCACGAAATAACCGATATTTTACCGTGTCCCTGGCTTAGAAGAGTTTTGAAACCAACCTACCAATGCTGTAAAGAAAGTAAAAAGTTCTTGTGGTTGGTCAATACCACTAAAAAATTGACTGAAACCTGCCTTTTCCGCCCTTTTCCCTGCCTTTGTCCGTATATATTTATTATTATTATTTATATTATTAAATAATAATAATAAATATATGCGGACAAATCACACAGATTGAGTAAGTTCAAGACTTTACGGGATGCTAATTTAACAATACTATATTTTATAACAAATACATATATGTATACCTACATAAATATCCAAAACCCACGTCAATCTGAAAAAGATTATTTTCCATCTTGACCCGACCGGGGATCGAACCCAGGACCTCTGGTGTGGCCGTCTGGCGTGATGAGCGTTAGGCCACGGAGGTCGTCAGTCGTCAGAAATGCATGGTTTGACCTATTGGTTATATGTATATTTATGTAATTTGCGCAACAAAATTAAAGTTCAAAAAAGATAGTTCAATTTGAAATCGAATCTATTATATACATATACGTATATATTACTTTTTTTTAATAGGATTCTAATCATACAATGAAGTTTTTTGATATTAGATTTATTTCAAGTGTTCAAGATAATTCCACCAAGCAAAGCAATCCACAATACAATACCATTAACCAAATAAATACTTGAGTTTTTTTTTTTCAGTTTGCGTGTACCACCCTAGATCTCATCTATGCTTTTCATCAGGCAAGATAGAGGTCAAACACACTCAGTTTAAAAAAAAAATACACGCAATTCAAACAATCTCATTTTAATCAATAAATCAAGTCACTCTTAAATGAATTTGCGAGTATTAAAAGCTTTGCTGCGCCATCTATTGATTTTTTTGTGAACTATCGTATAAGAATTTAATATATGTATTTATAGCGGTTTTATTGAATTTCACTATGTTGTTCATACAAAAAAGTTGCGTCTTAATAAGGATAACAAAAATGTCTAATGACATTTAAGATTTTTTTTTTAAATAGCTGAGATATAAGGTTTTTTTTATATATTATCGCCATTTTATAAAATTTCGAAAAACTGGCTCGACTAAAAAATTCTATAAAATTACCGAACCTGCTCACAAAATTTCATAAGAATCGGTTCAGAAATGCGACCTGTAGGCGATAACATCCGGACAGACAAAAGAATTTTCGGCTAGTGGAAACTGAGACGCTTCGCTCGCTGCGCTCGCTCGGTCGAATATTATAAATGCGAAAGTTTGGATGTGAGTTTGTGAGTTTGTGAATTTGTGAATTTGTGAGTTTGTGAGGATGTTTGTTACTCAATCACGCAAAATCTACTGGACGGATTTCGATGAAATTTGGTACAGAGGTAGATAATGACCTGGAATAGCACATAGGCTACTTTTTGTCCCGGGAAAAAGCACTGTTCCCGTGGGAAATTCACGCGGGCGAAGCCGCGGGCAAAAGCTAGTATAGATATATTTTGGTCGAATAAATAAAATCTTCTTCGTTTATGACTTTTCCTATTATTTTGAGTCGGCTCTTTTCGTTCTCATGCACTTATTTACACTTTTCGTTCTCATGCACTATTTTAATTTAATATTTTCTTTCAAATAAAGAACATCCCATTACTAATTAAACGATAAAATTGGAACCTTCAAAAAACGAGTCTACATCTTCTTGAAAGGCCGGCAACACTATTGCACCCCTGATATTGCAGTAGTCCATGGGCAGCGGTGATCGCTTACCATCAGGTAACCCGCTTGCTCGTGTGCCGCCCTATGTTATAAAAAAAAAGATCCATGAAAATATAACTCTTATTTTTAGGCAAATTATAACAAGTCACAGTTATATTTTGACTTGAAACTTAAAAAAAAAACTTGAATAAGAAAAGTAAAACAAAGACAATTTACTCGACAAACTTGACCCTTGGCACGATAACAGACTATTCCAAGTTCCAAGCTCGCGACACAGATGCTAGAAGAAGACAGACTTATAAAAAGAAAGAGCCAAATATCATTACAGGGCACGGTTATAAACCTCCGATCAATATTGAGCCTAGGGTAGACTTGTAAGGGTGAGATTTCATTTACAACTCATTCATATAGCGTGGGGGTGGAAAATTTTGACATTCTATAGAACTCGTGGATATATTCCAGTTTTTTATGAAAATGCGAAACATGATGTACGGATTTTGGTGAAAGATTTGCTGGTAGATTTAAATTTGGAATAAATTTATTTTTAACTTTGGGGCCGTCCATAAATTACGTCATCGATTTTTTCAGATTTTAGACCCCCCCCCCCCCTATAATCATCCTATCGTCGTTTCTTAATGACCCCCCCCCTTCTCCCAAAATTGACGTCATTACTAGTTTGACAAAATAAAACATTGCAGATTTGAGAAAAATAGGTTATTATATGATTAAAACACTTGGTTATAGAATCACCTTTTATTATTTTTACAATAATATCATCACAAGAACATTATCTTTCCTTAGTATGAGACATGTATTTAAGTATAAGTATAGTATTAATATGTACTTTTATTAATTATGTAATGTTGTAGTTATTTTAAGTATTGTGTTTATTATCAATACATAGTATAAAACAAAGTCGCTTTCGCTGTCTGTCCCTATGTATGCTTAGATCTTTAAAACTACGCAACGGATTTTGATGCGGTTTTTTTAAATAGATAGACTGATTCTTAAAGAAGGTTTATATGTATAATACATGTAAGTACCACGGGCGAAGCCGGGGCGGGCAGCTAGTATTTTACTAGGTGTGCTGGAAGAAATTTCTTTTTAGAAATAATCTTTTTGTACGTGAAAAATAAACTATAAATAAATAAATAACAATGACGTCAATTTCGAAACACCCCCCCCCCCCCATCTATCATTTACCGTCATCCGCAGACCAACCCCCCCCCCCCCTAATTTAGAATGACGTAATATATGGACGGCCCCTTTTATCTTAGTGGTTAAAGTCAAAGTACTCGTATGTAGAGCTACTATCAAAATAACACAAATAAAAATCAAACACATTCATACAAATCGATTTGAATTTGAAGTTTCCTTCGAGCGATAATGAACTCTACAAGAAATGCAGGTTACTTGATGTAGGCAATGAATAATAATACGATGAGGAATAACACTCTTTATGTTATTAATAACTAGAGTCAATTGTTGCCATAATATTTTACTCGCATATGAGTTATGTTTAACGATAACTAACCCTAACGATAGTCTTTTCTTCAAAATAAAAACTCGGTAACTGACTGCGACAGACAACACACCAATAACTATTGGGCATAGGAAGCTAAAATTTGGCATGAAGGTTCCTTAAGGAGTATATGAGAGCACTAAGAGAGGATTTCCCGAAATTCCCGATTTCCCGGGTACAAAGTCCCGAGCCCATGCTCGTAATAAATAAAAGCTTTGCCCTGCGGCTGCACTCTCGTAGGAATTTAGAGATTCTGATAACCTTTAGGCTTGTTCATGAATGAGGCTATTATTCAATGAAATAATTTTTCGATATTAGTATATTATCCACTCCATTAACATAACTAAGTTGTTGCGTGTGTTTCATTCCACCTAATGAACACGACTCCATATTTTATTTCGTGCAAGCAATAACATCCATTCAAATCGGCATGTTTGTTGCCATATTTTTGTTCGGCATATTGTCTCAATTTTATAACACTTTATCATATTCGAAGAAAATATAGATTTCCTGTAGAAATTATGTATTTTTAAAGGGCAAAAGGGCAAAATGCATATTATAAATGCGAAAGTGAGTTAATTTGTTTATTTATTTGAATGTTACCTTTTCACGCTTTATCTCCTGCATGCTAGGCCCTAATAAGTTCAATCCAGTCCTGTCTTCATCAACAGACAGGAACAGGAAATTAACTGCCACAAAGCTAATGCATAGCTATAAGTTCTTGAGTTATAGCGATGCTGGCAGGTTGCAATTTTAAAGGAAATGAAGAGAATGACGCCTGGCTGGTAATAACAAAAATAAAAAAGAATAAAATTATTTGAAATAATCTATAAAACTTTAGAAGACAATAACCCTAAATTAATGAAGTGCGCCTGGCTGGTAATAACAAACCGTTCCCAAGCCCTGACAATAACCCTAAATTAAGAAACTAAACGTTAAAGAGATAACTTCTTAATAACGGTAGCAAGTAAACGTTGGGTTATCTGGGTTATCAGTTTATCAGTGTTAATTTTTTTTTATCACAGTGGTCTTTAATCTATAGCAAACATATGAGACGCTTCATCCATCCCACGTTAAAACTGAAATTTTGCCACGTTTTTAATATCCAAAAAAATTAGAAATGTTGACAATATAAGTTATTTATTTTACAAGATGCATCTGCAGTAATAGTAGAAAAGCCTATACATTTTTTATTCTAAATTAGCCGTTGTTACTGCCGCATAAAGTTCCATTCAGAATAACTTCATATGTAAATAGTTGTGTTATTACTTACTACAATTTGCCCGCAGCTTAGCTCGGCTGAATTTTGCTTTCATTCAAAATTGCACCCTCTGTTTTATACCCTTGGGGATGGAATTTCGAAAATGGCTTTCTTGGAGCTCTAGGTATATGAATAGAAACAAAAAAGAAACTGCAAAATTTCAAGTTTCGTTCAGTGATTTAGGCTACGTAGTATGTACATCGCACTCGCATACTTTAGAACTAACGTACATAGACGTTTTGTACTTAGATATTCCGTAGCGGAGTCGTTGAAATGGCAATCATTCAGTCAACAGTCAACAGATACAATAATTATGCAAATACATTCCAAGATTTCAAGGCTGTTCTTGTATCAAATTGCGTTTTGTTATTATAAGTACACGAATTTCATTATTTTGACTAAAATACACTTAACCAAATCGGCACTGTCGTTGTTGGTTCAGAAGATTTTTTAAATTAAATATTAAAAGTATCTTTGTGGATCTTTTCCTTTTCCCTTCGAACATAATTCGAAAAATGACCGAAATCAATTAATTAAAAATCAATTTTTATGTTCAAAATGGCCGAATACAATAATAATACAATAATTATGTTCCATCGGGGTTTAAATTAGTTTGTATTTTAGTTTTAGATATTTTAAGGTTTATTGTTTAATTTATGTTTTATTTGTAACTTAATTTTTCGTTTTAATTATTCAAATAATATTTTTTGTCGCTGTGCTTCGAGGCTTGGGGTGGATTTCGGGATAAAACCCTAAGTTAGACTTAGAACTTAGTACCTACAGTCTTTTCCAGGCCTTACTCCACCCATGTACGAAATTTGATCAAAATTAGCCTAGTAGTTGATGTGTGATATAATAAACACGTATGGCCAAATAACCATCCATGAAATCTTTCGCGTCCTTCTGATATCGTTAATACGAAAGTTGGGATGTGTGTATGTAGATGTTTGTTACTCGATCACGCCTTAAATACTGGGCGGAATTTATTGAAATTTGGTATGTGGGTAGAGTCATAGAGCAACACCGGCCCTCAATCCATGTACGGAAGTCCGTGTTGTTAAACCATTACCATACCATATGTTGATATTTACAACCTAAATCTAAGACTTTTTTTAGATTTGTCATTTTAGCTCACTGCAAGTATAGGCATAGTTAGTGAGTTGTTTATTATCCTAATCCAAACTTATATTATAAATGCGAAAGTGAGTTAACTTGTTTATTTATTTGAATGTTACCTTTTCACGCTTTATCTCCTGAACTTTCGCATACACATAGTTAGATGTACTTAGAAGGAAATAGGGTATTTATCCCGGTAAAAAGCACTGTCCCCGTGGGAAATTCACGCGGGCGAAGCCGCTGCATAAAGCTAGTAAAGCCATAAATACATAGACTACTTCCCGATTTTCCCACAAGATCGAAGCCCCGAGGAGCTTTCTAGAGCCTAAGCTCTAGTTAACAATAACTATCTACTATCACTAATTCTGATCACGTGCGAGCTTGGCATTTTACCTAAAATCAAATAACATGTTGGCATCAATATGCAGCTCAAGAACCTGTGTAGTGTGTACCTTTGATTCGATCCACGAATCAGAAAGTCGATTTGAATTCGAAACAGTCATTTTCGTGAGAACAACGGAGTGTGCCAAAAGTTTTCACAATACGGAGAAATCATTTTTAATCCACTTTTAAATTAATTCACAATTTTAATTTTTTTAAGAAATTTTGTTTTTTTTTGTAAATTATTCTAATATAGCACTTAAAATTTGACTAGATTTTCACGAAAAAAAAACCTTATTTTATATCACTTTCCAATTAGATTTAGATATAAAGCACATAGTTAAGTAATAACATAATATAAATAGAACGTAGATTAAGTAAGTATTAATTATGCTATCCAGACAAACCTACGTGTTTTTAGGATGCATAAAATTGAAAGTAAAGAAATAAACAATTTTTTTTTAATGAGAACATCCAATTCATCAGCCTAGAATCTCTAGAAAGCCAAAACCTCGCTTTTTTGATCAGGTTATTTTATGACAGCATTTTATTTGTTTCCCAAAAACTACAAAAAGTTATATTTTTCTACCCATATATGCACAGCGGGTCGTTTTCGACCCAAAAAACGTGTCATAGAAAAAAAATTAATTTGCACATAAATATCCATTTTTTGTGACGTCTATGATTATCAATTAAAAGATCAGACTATTATCTACTAAAACAAACAGAGAAATCAGTTTCACTGCTTGGTTTGTTAAATCTGTTGACAGTCAAAGTTGTGACTTGAATTTGGAGGGCAAAAATATCTGTCTTTGTTTCGAAAATTTTAACTGATAATTTTATACATTTAAAAATATTCGTCATGTTGTATTTATATAATAGTTCGATAGTGTATCTATAGTATAGTGCATAAATATTTCAAAAATATTTGTTTGTTACTGAGATCATGTTGTCAGAACATTGATGGGTCGAAAACGACCCCTAGGGCAGTTGTGTTACCTAAAAATATATTGAATATTAATGTAATACCGTATTATTTTAATTTTTTTATCGAATTAAAATAAGTATGCATTCATGAATTATGACGTGTAATTGACATAAATTTTTCTACATGCGGAATATATTTTATTTTTACATAAAAAAACATTTAAATCACTTTTAAGCTTTTTAGATTACTTGCATCAAGTTGTTTCTTGTTTTGTTTTTGCACCAAGTTATTTGAATTTTGGGATAAAGTTGTAAAAAAAACTTTGACAGAGATCTTGTTTACTTGTGGCGGTTCCTGCGAAAAAATTTCATTTCGTGGAACAGAGCGTGAACGAAAAATAGTACTGTATCTCAACACAAAGTTGGTGAAAAGTGCTCCTGGGCTATAAGAACTCTTCCCAGGAACAGTCACAAGTTAACGAGACCTCTGTTGAAGTTTTTCACAACTTTATCCTAAAATTTAAATTAGTGGACCTAACTTGGTGCAAAAAAATAAACAAGAAATAACTCAGAGTAAGAAATATAGAAGGCTCAAAAGGAATTTAAATGTTTTTTTATGGAAAAATAAAACGTTTTCGGCACGCAGAAAATATAATGTCTATTTATATAACATACTTCATGAATTCATACTTATTTTTATGCGATAAATAATGTAATGTAATACGATATTACATTTTTATCTACATAATTTTTTGTAACACTTCTGCCCTAGGGGTCGTTTTCGACCCAATGAAAAAAACACACTTCCCCCCAACCCCCCTTAAATTTTCATTTAGACCCTTCATAAGTACCCTTTAGGTACTAACATATCTAAAAATAAGAGACATCTGAGACCAAAAATAGTTCTGGGCAGATATGGGTTAACTTACTTATTTACAAACGTAAATAACATAAGTAAACTTGAAAAAAAAATAGGTACTTTCTGCTCGTTGCTAATTGGAGTCAATGACCTTTTGTTCATTAAAACTGAAATTAATTCGAATTGAACTAACGTTAGAAACAAGAGCACGACTAACTGACCTATTTAATAACTGTATTTTACAGTCCACAGCACATCAATCTTCCCAAATTCATTGAATATTCGCCGTTATTACAACCGTATAAAATGTAGAGTAACTTGACAGGCAATAGACTGTAACTTATGAATACGTAACTATGTTTGGTCAAGTGGGAATTACCATTGATGTACTAACTTGCATACAAGTACAACTTGTATTCTGTGTCTAATGATCACATGTGCTTTGAAGTTTTAATGCGAACGCGCAGTACGTGAATTACCCTTTTATTTGTTCACTAGCTGTTGCCCGCGGCTTCGCCTGCGTGAGTTTGGCTTGGAAAATATGGCATAGTGTAGCTGGTCTCTTGAAATAATTTATCAGGTGTTCCAGATCTTCAATTTTTATACGTCAGCAGAAAATGCTCATCAGGGACACCATTTCCATATTTCTTATAGTTTAACTGTTTTGTTTTGGTTCTTCATCAGGTGTTCCAGTTTTCAAAATAAATTATAGCCTAAATGTTGCCCAGGTTTAATAGCTATACAACAAAAAAAGTTTCATTCAAATCGGTTCAGTACTTTCGGAGATTAGCGTGATCATACATACAGACAGACAGACAAAAAATAAAATTAAAAAGTTTTTGCTTTCTATTATTCTTTTTAAGTGTTCCTCTATCCATTTCAGTAAAAAATACAAAATGTACAGACAAAATATTTTTACTGTCTTATTATACGTATAGATTATTCGGTTTGACTTCGAGAAAACTATATGAAAATCCAAAAAATGGATCTTGATCTGTGTCTGTTGTATTGACTTAGACACAAAGCCAAGAGGTCAAATTTATAAAACCCCTCTTTTAGCGTGGGGTTAACAAGCTAATTATTAAAAAATAAAAATCACGACAGACTACTCATATAGCCGATATCACTCGCAGGAATACAAGAAATAACAAAATACCTCTCACATCAAAATCTGATAAACCATTCAGGACTTCTAGTGGAATAAAGAAACTTACATACATATAAATATACATACATACATGAACCCTGAAAAATGGATACCTTTATGCGGGGTCGAATCTGCAACTTTTCCTTTTTGGTCAATCGTGTAAAATAACAATAGATAGGTTTATCGATATGGATAAATCACTAGGAACAGGTTTTGTTAATAATGTCCAATTATGAAACAAACATTGCATTCCAAGCTGTTACTGCTTTTATCAGTTTCATGCATCCTTTCCAATTTTGTTATTCAAAACGTGTTCTACTTTCCACTCGTCATCGTAAAAACATTATGTTGAGGTTTTGAACGCTTCTGAAATTAGGCTGGCTATTCACATACGACTCACGGTTCCGGTATCCGGTACGTGAGTGGCCCGACCTAATCTTAAGTCACTAGGGCACCATTTCACGTGCACGAAAACAAATATTTCGAGTGTTTCTGAATTTACAAGAAATAAATTTTAACACTGTTTCGTGCCGTTTGCTATGACCCATTTTTGTGGTAGTTTTCTGTTTATTCATATTATTTTCTTGCTTTTGCCCACGTGAATTTCCCAGGGAAAAAGTGCTTTTTCCCCGGATAAAAAGTAGCTGTCCTTATCAGCACTTTTAACTATGTGTATGTGAAATTTCAGGAAGATTGGTTCAGTAGTTAGTTTAGTTCTTTGTTTGTTACCTCTTCATGCTTTATCTACTGAACCAATCTTTCTGAAATTTTGCATACACATAGTTAGAAATACTAAGAAGGACATAGAGTACCGTTCGTCCTGGGAAAAAAACACTGTTTCCGCGGGAAATTATAATAGAATTATAAAACCTACCAATTACTTCCATGGTTACTCTATGCCAATTTCCAACAAACTCAGACCATATAAGTTAGCAGAAATCAAAACCAGGTACAGTTTCCTTTTTTTTGTTAACCTATTGAGGTGTCCCACTACATTACTGAACAGGGAATTGTGGAAAGAGAAAGGGGAGGCCCTTTCTCTTTCCACAATTCCCTGCCGAGTGAAGCCCGCTTCCTTAAAAAAAGTTAAAAAAAACTCAACTTGTGCGGCTAATAGGTTTGTGTTAAATATCCATTCAAGGTTATTCAATGGTCCATTTACTTTCAAAACATGTTAGATAATTGTTAGTTACGTGAGTCTTTTTACAAAAATGTTAGCAAAATGTTTTAGTCATTTCTTAACCACCAAAATGAATTCACTTGCACACGTTAAGTAGGTACAACGTTATAGGTCTTCAAAACAATGTGAGTAACAAAAAAATATTAGTTTCGGAATTTGCCTCTCAAAATTTAAATAATTCGGAGAAATCTTGTACCTAATTGCCCAAAAACATACAAATATAAAATTGATAAATGTAGAAACTGCATAAATGCCAACTTCCTTTGTAAAAATATCGTTTACTTTGTGTAAATAAAGCGACTTTTTTTAAAATTCAGACAGAATATTTGTATTCATAAATCATAAATAATTATGACTATTATATACAATTAATTCAGGCTTTTAATTATGTGTAATAAACTAAAACTACGTTTTTATTAATTTGGTACCACTCATACCACATAGAAAGAGCGTGTGGCGATAGAGTTGCAAACTTTGCATTAATTTTCATTTAATAACGTGTAACATCCGACAACCACTATGACTACAACAACTGCAAATTGCAACTACTTACTTAAACGGCACCAGGATTGAAGAGCTGTTTCGCATAGCGACGAACAGAGAACAGTTTGCGAAACTGACGGCCAACCTCCAGTAATAGAGAAGCACTACATAAGAAGAAGACTGAAGACACACTTGTTTTTCTCATAGACATTTTTATGGCTTTTCTTTACATTTTTGTAGGAAAAAATTGGCATCGTATCCGTAAGCATGCTTCATTCTAAATAAGCAAGCTTACGCAATGCTTTGCTACGTCGTATTAGAGAAGGCTTAATCGTTAGTGTTTGGTTTAATTACTTGCTTGATTAACTGCCACTTTGAACGAATTGAAGATAAATTAAATTTACGGTCTACAGCTCGTCAAGCTATTCAAATTCATTGTAAATTCGCCTCAATTACCGCCGGGTAAGGGTCCAACTTAATATAAATTGTACCTACTTGTCAACGTTTACCTTTAGGCATTTGACATGTTATTTTATTTTTATAGTATTCGTTTTTGTCATAATTATCAAAACGTAAACGATAAATATACCTATGGGGTTAATTGATTTTAATTTAGTTTTTATTATAAAAAAAGGTAAACAATTAAAATAAAACCCATAAAAATCATGATGTTTGTTGTAGATAATGTCAAAACAACCCATACCCAACCCAAGCGATCTTGATGTCCACACACAAGTGAAAATTTGTCCAACTCGAGAGCAGGGATCTTTAGGATGTAGAATTTTTTAACATCCGCGAATGCGAATCTGGAAGCGAATGTTTAGAAATAATTGCGAAAGTTCCGCAATATCAGATGTGGTTCAGTTTTTATAAAGAATCGAAAAAAAATTAAAAGCTCTGCATTAATTGATACTAATGCGAATGCGGATGAAGATATCTAAATTAATGCGAATATTCCACATATAGATACGGATGCAAATATCCATAGAAGCTTGGGAGAGGCTACATCTCATTGCAAAAATCCCTCGGTAGTGGAGCCCAAGGCTACATCTCATTGCGAAAATGGAGTGGAGCGCAAATTGTACCATGTTTATATAAAAATACCACTGAACTAGTTAATAATGAAGTAACTAGGTATATTAACTTGATACCCTAAGTAACACTTGTTAGAGACGGCTCATTGTCCAGTATCATCTAAAACAATGCTCTACTTACTAGAGCGAGTCCAATGAAAAGCCAATCTGCTTACGCAACAAATGATGCGCAAGCGCCGACGGCCGGACCGAAACTGGCTTGTTCAAAGCGCCCGCCTTATTCAAATTCAGTTGTTGTATTCAGTGGATTGCTCTCATAGATCTGGTTTTCTGGGTAACAATCCACATGGCTTGGAGCATTACGCAGGATAGAATTATTAACCTGCCGTATGTGTGGGTTGGTTCAAAGGGTATGAATTAATATGTTACAGTTAAAATTTCGGTTGGCTGTTTTTGTGGGCTGATACTACCTGCGGTGAGAATGAGAAGTACTTTGGCATAGATAACTTATGTTCGACCAAGATGTGGGTTGGATCCTTATCGATAAGCTACGTCCAAATACGTATCTTCTCATTCACCACTGGGCTATGTATGAAATTTTATTAACGTCTCAGTAATGACTGGCTTTTATAGGGTACGAGGGTGCTTTCATATCTGTTAAGATAAAAGCCCCTAAAGCTAACGTTGCAGGACTATCGATAGTTTGACTATCGATAGTTGACCTTGAAAAATAGTCATACTATCGATAGTATCGATACTATTGAATTTTCACAAACTATTGATAGTGTGATAGTATCGATTGTTTGTTGAAATATAAGTGTCAATAGTATCTATAGTATTAATTAGCAAACATCAATAGAATCGATTGGTTCGAAAAACAGTACTATTGATGGTATCAATACTACTGATAGGCCTATCGATAGTGTGACTATTTTTCAAGGTCACAATACTATTGACAATACTATCGATAGTCAACACTGTTGCTGCTACACTACCTTAAGCGTTAGATTTAGCGAAAAATCCACTACTGGGCTGAAGTCAGCCATTTGGTAAAAATCCATCTCTGTCGCAATCAGAAGCGACTTGAGATTACACGCCACAGACAGACATTAATTCGATTCATAGATGACTGATTTGTTTGTTATAAGAAAACTAAACTAGTTTCTTGCAATTCATCACACAATTCGCTTTGGTTGTAATGTAATGACATTTCGTAAGATTAATTAACTTTGTTGTCCAGTCTATGTTATAAAACAAGTCTTAAGTTTTCTGAGAATATTGCAAAGTTGAAGAGTTTAGTGTTTGCACAAGCTTATCTACGGAACAAACAGATTAAAAAGTCGTTAAGTTCTTTAAAATTTACGCTACGCAGTAATTAAAAAAAAAAAACTAAAAAAAGTTCTTTATAATTTAAACTTTTTACACGGCTGACTGAAAAAGAAGTGTCATGTTTTCAGGGTTCATGTATGTAAGTATGTATGTAAGTTTCTTTATTCCACCATAAGTCCTGAATGGCTGAACAGATTTTGATGTGTTGTTATTTTTAGATTCCTTGCATTCCTCCGAGTGACATAGGTTATGTGAGTTGTCAGTCGTGTTTTTTCTTTTTTTTAAAATTAGCTTGTTTTTCATTAGACTATTGCCGAAGAAGAAATACACTACTATTGCCAGTATTGCCTTAGCAACAATAGGCATTACTAATACGACTGGTTCAAATAATCCTTTTATAAACCTTAAACCACAACGATTTATATGTACTGAGTACTTAATGCGTATGAAATCACTGAAAGCGAAACAATATGACTTTCTAGCAACCTGCCCTGTTAATAAGCGTTCAACCAGATTGGTTTCACTTACAAGTCTATAGGGAAAGTGTGGAAAAACTGTTTTTGCCGTTCGGCATTACCCCTCGCTGTGAAACTGAGTTTCCACCGCTGTTTCCCATAGATTTCGTAGCTAGATCTGATCTAATTGACCTCGTTCTAAACGGTTTAGTACGCATGATAGGTTCGTCACAATGATTCGAATTATAATTAAATAAATCGCCTAATTTGTTGCATTTAAGGACGCATTTACAAAAAGACGCGCTTCAATTTTAGGTATTTGATTGTACTACTACATGCGCAGGGCACACAGTCACAGCGACGCACGCTAAGCGGGAATCTTTTGAACAAACACATTTTGATACTTTTAATATTATTTTTTGTAGAATATTTATTTTATATTAGTATTTTTTTTATCTATACATATAATAAAACAGTAAAAATATTTTGTCTGTTTTATGTACATTTAGTATTTTTGACTGAAATGGATAGAGGGACACTTAAAAAGAATAATAGAAAGAAAAAAAATTTTTTCGGAATTTCTTGTCTGTCTGTATGTATGTACGCGTTTCACGCAAAAACTACTGGACGGATTTAAATGAAACTTTCAATCAATAAATGTTTTACTTTAGAATGTTTAGGTTTGAACTAATATTTGATTTATTTTTAACAAAATTCAACAAAAAGTACAGTGAAGATTGTTTACATGATAGGACTGTACCGCAAGTCTCAAACTTTACGTCTGATCAATCATATAATCGCTTGAAATTGAGATAATCGCTTGCAATAACTTACTTTCTTTTCGTGGCAATTTTCTTGAGGCGATATAATATGCAAAATCCTTAACTATCACATCAATAATGAACCCAAATATCATATTAACAAACTATAAACACCAATTTCACCGTTTTTAATAAAAAATAGAGGCCGCAAAGATTTTATCGAGCATTCATAACAATATTTGTAAGTCTGTCCAATGTCAATTTAGGCATCTACGGTTATAGCTAACAATACAATCGACGAATTCTATCGGCCTCATATGAGCCGCCGATAACTGTAACCACAATTGCGATACAAGTAAATTCATAGTATTTTGATACTTTCACGTGTTTTGGATTAGTTTTTATTTCATTTTATTGTTTTCTTGATTATTTGACACTTATAACATTATCTTAATGCACATTTCCATGAAATTTTAACAAATTTTTAAATTACGATGTTAGTACTAGATGACAGCACTGATGAGCACTGTAAGTATTTCCTTAAATCGCCCCGCGCGGCATTCGATTATCTCCTTCCAACTGACGGTTTGGGTTGCGACCAGCCAATTACAAGAGAGAATCTGTTCGCTCGCGCCGTTGCACAGTTAACCATACCGAATAATATTGTTCGCTAACTTAACTTTACCGGACTAGCAAGTTATACTGTTTTCGTTATGGTAAACATTGGATTCTAGTTAAAGATAGCTCTAACCACGTTTGGGACGAGAAAAGTTACCATTCTAAAAATGTTTGCCAATTATGGGGAAATGGGGAAATTACCCTAAGCGATTTTATGAGTGCAATATTGTACCTCTGTTTTTATTATTACCTAACAATATATTATTTAACTTTGCTATAATGAGTGTTGGTTTAATTTTAATGCTGATTTATTTTTAAAAAAACGGGCGTATTAGTTTTAGTTTCTTTTTCTTGGTAATACTTACGGTGAATAGTAAAAGTTTTAAAAAGTGTTGGTTTAATTTTTATGCTCATTTATTAAAAAAAACGGGCGTATTAGTTTTAGTTTCTTTTTCTTGGTAATAATACGGTGAATACTTGAAGTTTAAATAAAATCACAAATACTGATGGTATTTTATTATGGACATAGGCTTTATATTATTCCATCCGTACAATAAAATTTTACATAGGTAGTAATGGAATTTGCAAATTTCCTGCGAAAAAAGTTTTATGTTAAAACAACTTAAGTTTTTCTTAGGGTAGGCAAATGGTGTTCTCTGATGACTCTTTATGAACGCTGTGCAATGAAACCATGCTTACTGCAAAAGTGCATGCATGTACTTTGTCCGATTTAAATGTACCTAAATCATAGAGATGAAGAATCAATAAAAAAACAAATATTATTTCAATGCATCGTTTGATATTAAAATCAAATCGAACAAATCGGTGCATTGATATAAAAGAACGACTTCTATTCTAATATATCAACGTCTTAAATCTGAGTGAGTGACATAGACTAAGTAAACAAGCTAATTATTATTAAAAAATAAAAACACGATCGACAACTCACATAGCCTATGTCACTCGGAGAAATGCGAGGAAATATGTTTAGCTGTTCAGGACTTATGGTGGAATAAAGAAACTTACATACATACATACTTACATACGTGAACCCTGAAAACATAACACTCCTGTTTTGGTCAGTCGTGTAAAAAGAATAGACCCGGCATAACAATCTATATACAAACAGTAGTTATGCGGTCGGTCGCCATGTTTTGTCACTATTATTAGTACGCACAGGCGGCCATCTTTGTGCCAAATTCTTTGTTAGCGCCGGCTTTATATGTGCACGATTTTTTGTAGGTATGTCATCATGCATATCTTTTCTTTTTCTTTCGTCTGAGGTGAATGAGCATTAAGTTCTCGTATTTTCTTTTTACTATTATATTTGACAGTAGGTACTTACTACATTTTGCTATATAAATTAAGACGCAAAAATTCTATTTTTCGTTACGTCGATTTCAGAACATAGTTTAGTAAAATAATTTTCAATTACTGGCAACATTAGGACAAATGACACTTCGTGTCACTCCAAATAATATTGCTATCGTTTATCGCTAGAGCTATTGTATATCGGTTAAAATAAGATCCCGACTTGCATTTTGCGCTAAAGTAAGGTCATTGGCGTTTCACCAACGAAATCTCAGTAAAATCAAGTGTATATTTGTAGAGACTTCCACTGCTGGTAAGAATAAATAGAGTTTAGTGAAAAACTCTATCTCGAAGCTCTGAGAGCTTCTGAGTAATAATATATTATTGAGGTATTTATAAATACTGTTATATGATGATATCTATAACAGTTATCGCAAAAAGATATGTTGAGGCAGAATGTCCAATTCGCAAAAATGTCCAATTTGCTAAATGTATATTTTGCAAATTTGACATTCTGCGAACTGGACATTTTGCGTTTTGGACATTTTGCGATTAGGACATTTTGCGAATTAGACATTTTGCGAAATGAACATTTTGCGAATGGGGCATTCTGTGTATTGGACATTCTGCGAACTGAACATTTTGCAAATTAAACGTTTTGCGACCGCTGGATCTTTTGCGAATTGGATGAATCATATAGGTAGGCTGTGATATAAGTATAGATTTCGTAAAAGGTCCAATTCGCAAAAGGTACAATTTGTAAAATGTATTGGACATTTTGCGAATTGGACATTTTGCGAATTGGGCATTCTGTGAATTTGACATTCTGTCTATGGATTTCGCAAATGGTCCAATTCGCAAAATGTCCAAATCGCAAAATGTCCAATACATTTTACGAATTGGACCTTTTACGAAATCCATACTTATATCACAGCCTACCTATATGATTAATCCAATTCGCAAAAGGTCCAGCGGTCGCAAAACGTTCATTTTGCAAAATGTTCAGTTCGCAGAATGTCTAATACACAGAATTCCCAATTCGCAGTATGTCCAATTCGCAAAATGTCTAATAAATTTTGCAAAATGTTCAGTTCGCAGAATGTCCAACACGCAAAATGTCCAGTTCGCAGAATGTCCAATTCGCAAAATGTCTAATAAATTTTGCAAATTGGACATTTTGCGAACTGGACATTTTGCGTTTTGGACATTTTGCGATTAGGACATTTTGCGAATTAGACATTTTGCGAAATGAACATTTTGCGAATGGGGCATTCTGTGTATTGGACATTCTGCGAACTGAACATTTTGCAAATTAAACGTTTTGCGACCGCTGGATCTTTTGCGAATTGGATGAATCATATAGGTAGGCTGTGATATAAGTATGGATTTCGTAAAAGGTCCAATTCGCAAAAGGTACAATTTGTAAAATGTATTGGACATTTTGCGAATTGGACATTTTGCGAATTGGGCATTCTGTGAATTTGACATTCTGTCTATGGATTTCGCAAATGGTCCAATTCGCAAAATGTCCAAATCGCAAAATGTCCAATACATTTTACGAATTGGACCTTTTACGAAATCCATACTTATATCACAGCCTACCTATATGATTAATCCAATTCGCAAAAGGTCCAGCGGTCGCAAAACGTTCATTTTGCAAAATGTTCAGTTCGCAGAATGTCTAATACACAGAATTCCCAATTCGCAGTATGTCCAATTTGCAAAATGTCTAATAAATTTTGCAAAATGTTCAGTTCGCAGAATGTCCAACACGCAAAATGTCCAGTTCGCAGAATGTCCAATTCACAAAATGTCTAATTTTTGCAAATTGGACATTTTGCGAATTGGACCTTCTGCGAAATCCATACTTATATCACAGCCTACCTAAGTATATGATTCATACAGTCGGTCGTCGAAAGCCCCTATTTGCTTAGAAAATCGCAGACATGCAAGATACATACTGACTGGATATCGAAGCGCATTTATTATAAATATGCTTAAAAAAATACATAAAAAAAAACATACTTCGAAACATATAAAGTAAGTAAATAAATTTTTGGGAAGTCGGTTAAAAATAATAAAAACTACGCATGTAATCAGATTACTGACTACTGTAATCAAAACTAACGATTATAAATGTAATCATGATTGAAAGTAATCTAGATTAAAAGTAATCATGATTGATGTAGTCATGATTACTTTCAATCAGATTATTAATCCGATTACAAAAGTAGTTGATTACGCCCAACTCTGCCTATGGCAACTTTCCGTTTCCATCATCAGGACGCTGGACTTCATGTAGGACCAGAGTACTAAAGAACACAAACCAAACAAGCCAAAACTCGACCAGGTTTCATGGTTTAGTTACAGAGTTCCTATGGCAACCTTCCGTCTCCATCATCAGGACTCTAAACTTCATGTAGGACCAGAGTACTAAAGAACACAAACCAAACAAGCCCAAACTCGACCAGGTTACATGGTTTAGTTACAGAGTTCCTATGGCAACCTTCCGTCTCCATCATCAGGACGCTGGACTTCATGTAGGACCAGAGTACTAAAGAACACAAACCAAACAAGCCCAAACTCGACCAGGTTACATGGTTTAGTTACAGAGTTCCTATGGCAACCTTCCGTCTCCATCATCAGGACGCTGGACTTCATGTAGGACCAGAGTACTAAAGAACACAAACCAAACAAGCCCAAACTCGACCAGGTTACATGGTTTAGTTACAGAGTTCCTATGGCAACCTTCTGTCTCCATCATCAGGACGCTGGACTTCATGTATGACTAGAGTACTGTAATGAAGAAGGTCTGTCAATAGTATTAGACCTCTTTCAGTGCATTCCATAAAGAATAATAAATTAAAAAGAAGAGTATTGAATGTTTGTAAATGTGACTCAGTCGTGTGGGATCTGAGCTACACGCAGGATCTTGTAGTGTTTGCTTATGCAATAAATATAGTATCAGTTACGAGTTGTTTAATTCAAAGTGTTCAGTTAGCAGGAAGACTGCTACAAAGAGGCGCCGGGTAACAAATGCCCACCAAGAGTCGACGCCCCTAGGAAGTGTATGTATGAGAAAAAAAGCAACGGAAGAATAAGGGTATGAGATTGATGTAATTTTACACTGCAAGTTCGCGAGTGCTATTTTGAGTTTCCGAGAACGTGTAAGACAAACAGACAAACAGTCAAAATGGAGTCACAATGTAATTCGATAAAAATTGTGGTGAATCTTTTCGACGGTATTAAACAGGATTCCCAGGACTTTTTAAAACAATTTAAAAGGCTTGCAATTTTTAAAAAATTATCCCAACCGGAGCAGGTCGCCATTTTTTCATCGTATTTAAAGGGGGCGGCCCTTTCGTTTTATAAGTCGATTGAAGACTCGGTAAAAGAGTTTAGTGATTTGGAACAGAAATTTCTAGAAGAATTTCCTCCCGTAATAAATTATGAAGAGAAATTTTACTACGCCAAGCAGGAAAGTGACGAAAATATTTTGGAATATTTTTATAGGCTGCAGGAATTAGCTGCAAAGGCTAAAATAGTGGATGAAGAAAAATATATCACGCAATTTTTAAAATCGACACAACCTTTTTATAAGCATAAATTAGCAACGTCCATTTTCGAAAGCAAGAAAAGTTTAAAGAAATTGATTATACAGTTACAATCAATTTACGATAAAACGGAGGTGTTACCTACGCATATTCCCAGGGGAATTGAGCATATACCAAGAGGGATGAGAGAAGATTCGGCAGGAGATTCACCAGTATACAGAACTCCACAGAATGAAAGGAATAATCGATCGCCGTTTCGGGTTAGGTTCGGAACCACACCGCCGATCAGAACACATAGTCCGCCTATGAGATCGCAACAAAATCAAACGACGACGCCAAGAAGAGAGTATTTTTTGAGGTCATCTGCTCGACCTTCGGCTTCTCAAGATATGCGGAATCAGGGAAACTGGCGAAATGAGTGTAACAGCGTGCAACAGCGTGGAGAAGAAGTTGAAGACATTGAAAAAATTTATTCGGAATTGAATAATATTGAACTTTGTAATAATGTAGTTAGTAATAGAGTTCCACTTATTTTACTACAGTTTTTTAATGTAAACGTTCCCACCCTAATTGATTCAGGCGCTAGCGTGAGTTGTTTAGAATATTCCTTAGCTAAATCTTTAGGAATAAAATTTTTGCCTTTTAATTATTTGTTACGGACCGTCAATGGAGGGAGCATGCCCACGGAGGGTGTAGCATCGTGTATAGTTAAGGTTAAGGGTATCGAAATACCCATGAAATTTTATATTGTAAGGGGTTTGGCATGTCGTGTCATAGTGGGGCAAGATATTTTGCGAGAATATGGAGCTGTTGTAGATTTTGGGAAGAACAGGGTTAGTTTCAATGGGATTGAAGTAGAATTTTGTTCTCAAGTGGAAATCGAGGAATTAAAAAATAATAATAAAGAGGCGACGGTCACCCAAAATAGTTGTTTGAATTCGAATGATGCGTCTTTGTTTATTTCTGGAAGTAATTTGACATCGAATTCGGGTGATGTTCCATTGTTTTTGGGTGATGAAACAAATGAAAGTAAATGCGGTTCGAAACAAATGCATTTGTCTCGACAAGATTACGTGTACTTTTCAGCGTTGAATGACGTCTGCGAATTTGGAAATAAGGACAAGGATGATTTAAGAATCGGAGAAAACTTACCATCATTTTGTAAGGAGGATTTGTCAAAATGTTTGAACCGGAATGAAGATCGATTTGCTTTCGATAATAGTCAGTTTGGAAAAAGTGACATCACGTACGTGGACGAAGAACCAGTAAAATGTCTTCCGTATGGAGTATCGGCGACACAGAAGGAAGTTATTAATAAACAGATCAAAGAGAATGTGGTAGCGGATTTTTCGAACAGAAATCCTTTGGTAGAAGAGAATAAGGAAGAGAATAAGGAAACTAAGGAGGATAGACTAGAAGTATTTGCAATAGATGCGATTTCAATACAAGAAAAACAGCAGGAAGACGAGTTTTGTTCGAGAATAATCTTAGAAATACAATCAGAGAGATCAGCTTATGGATTCTTGTTGCGCAACAATATTTTATTTAAACGAGTATTAAGGAAGGGAAAGGTTTCGGAAGTGCTCGTTCTTCCGAAAAGCTTATTCAATCAGGCGATGGAGATTTTACATGACGACCCGTGGTCAGGAGGACATTTTGGATGGGTCAAAACGCTTGGAAAGTTTTTGTCTCGATATTTTATGCCGAAGGCGGAGAAGGGTGTTCGAGATTATGTTCGAACATGTATTCCGTGTCAAGAAAGAAAGAGTGTCAAATCGATTGCTCCTTTGGTGCCTATTTCTATTCGGAGGTGTCAAGGAAATATTAACCGATAGAGGTACGGTGTTTACAGCACATCAGGTGAAAGAAACCATTCAATTATTTGGCGCAAGAGCGGTAACTACGTCTGCTTTTCACCCGCAAACTGATGGTTTGGTTGAGATGTTCAATTCTACGTTATTGGCTGCTTTATCTAAGTGTATAGAGCGTGAGCAGAATATATGGTGTAACCTGTTACCATTGGTGGTGTATGCGTACAATACGAGTATACAAGCATCCACGGGCATTGTGCCGTATACCTTATTGTATGGAAGGGATCCACAGTTGGCTTTGGATATGGAGCTTGGAATAAATGTCGCTAATAATTCTAATTTTTTAGAAGAAAAGCTGTCGATGATGCGAGTGTTGACGTCGTGTGCAGTCAACAATATAAAGAAAGCTCAAAGACGTCAGAAGAGGTACTATGATAGAAAGATCAAGCTGCAATCGTTTCAGCCGAGGGATTTGGTGTTGGTGTATACTCCAAGGAGAGTTTCTGGTAAAACTTTAAAATTATGTAGATTATATAGGGGTCCTTTCGAGATAGTAAGTCGAAGGGGTGACACGAATTATAAGATAAAGAAGTTAAGGGGAAGTAAGTGCGATATTGTACATGTAAACAGATTAAAGCCCTTCCATCGTCGATCTGTCGCTTTTCCGATGTAGATTCAAGTTGGTAAGACGATAGTGTCTTGCATCAATTAGGAGAACGTACTAAAGTTGTATATTTTTGTTAATTTATTTGTGTTTCCTTTTTATGTGTATATTATTGTTTCAGAAGGATTGGGTATTTGTGGTATAACTATGTGTATTATAACCTTATGTTTTTTCATGTATGGGGCGAGAGCCATGCAGACAGTGAAGATTTATAAATAAAAAAAAAAAAAATTTGCTTAGTTTAAAAACGATTGTAGGACTTCTTCAGGACATGAAGAAGAATTTCAACATAATACATCGTGTTAGGCTTTAAGGTATTAGGTAGAAAGGTTTAGCTCCCCATAAAAATAAATGCTTGTTCCTGTGGTAGGTAGGCCTTGGGATTTAATAGGAGTTAGTGGGGAATCTTCACATCGTGTTAACTAGGGATCGAGAAATGTATGTAGAAATAATAGAGTTGTTAAAAAGATACCTGGCACATCATGCCTACAGGTATGAAATCTTTGCTGGATTTCTCAACATACTTTGTTCTTTTTTTCTGTATTATCTCAAATGTTGGGTTTTAAAGAGGTAGATGTCATTTCGGAGAATAGTTTCATTTGGGTATTTTGTGTAGTTGAGATATGGATTTTAGGGATGCTGTTGGAAAAGGTATCTTGGGGGTCATAAATCCCTATATGATATGAGGTTTTTGTTGGGCCTCTCCAAGAGTATTTCTGGGATCTATAGCAAAATAAATTGTTAAGTTAAGTTTGTTGATTCAGAGTTGAATCAGACAGTTTGGAAAGTGGCCTTGGGGTGATGATTTTTGGGACAGTTTTTTTATCACTCGAGCACGAGGGATGAGATTTCCCTCTTGCTGGTTTCTCTCTGTTACCTGGGTCATTCTCCGAACTTATTAGATGTTAAGTAGGGATCCTGTCCATAGGTAGGCTAGGGTTTTGTTTTGTATAACTGCCGTAGGGAAAAAATAAGTTTCTCCCTTGAGAAAGAAGCTTATTTTTTTTGATGAGGAGGGGGATGAATGTAATGAAGAAGGTCTGTCAATAGTATTAGACCTCTTTCAGTGCATTCCATAAAGAATAATAAATTAAAAAGAAGAGTATTGAATGTTTGTAAATGTGACTCAGTCGTGTGGGATCTGAGCTACACGCAGGATCTTGTAGTGTTTGCTTATGCAATAAATATAGTATCAGTTACGAGTTGTTTAATTCAAAGTGTTCAGTTAGCGGGAAGACTGCTACAGTACTAAGGAAGACAAAACACACACTGGAATATTAACGAAGAAAAATAAAAAGGTACTTTCTTTTCCGCACAAGTATCAAAACCAGTTGATCTAACTGAGTTTTCGTATATGCACAGCGATGTATTTGTCCGTGGGATTTTGCTGCGGAGCGACAGGGAGCGACACAGGGACGTCCTTTCACAAAGGCTCACATGAGCCGACTGAAGCTTCGTTCGAAATGTTCGTCACTTTATACTATAGAAAAACGAAACAGTTAAACTGATAATTTTTATTTTATATAAATTTTGTTGAAACTTGATGGTTTTTGTTGGAATAAATAATATTGATTATATATATTATATGTTTCTATTTTTCTTTTAAAGAATATTTCACAAATTACTCAGTTTTTTATACCGAAACCTTACCCTGTTTTCGTTGTTTTCGCGGAAAGAGGCTAGGAAAAACTAATTTTATAGTATTTAATACTACTTTTTACACAAAATAAAATAGGAACTAATATAGTCAAAGGTTTACAGTACCCATCAGTACCCGTAACACTTTATAAAATTCAATGAATTTATCGGAAATCGAACCGGCAAATGGCAAATTTCATTGATTTTTTGTAAACGCGTCCTTAATTGTGATTTAAAAAATGTAATAGGGCACTGGCTGGATGTAAATATCTCACAGGAAATGTAAAAGTATAATTTTGATATTTAAACATCATTTATTCCAAAACATAGTATACAATACAGACTTCTTCGTAAGTCTTTGTACTGACAGTAGCAAATATACATTTCTCTGATGAACTTAAGTCTTTTATGTGCAAGGTTCTACCCCTGAACCCCCACCCACTCTCATATCCTGCGTGGGACGAAGTGGATAAAAAAAATCAAATTTTACTCTTTAGTCGTATTTTCTCATGACTGAGGGTCGTAGTCATTATATAGAATGAAACACTCACAACGACTCTCTTAGCAACTTAATGGAGTGGTTTACCATTGAATTTTCCATTTCACACACTAGCTGATAATCATCAACCAGAGTGCAGGTTTCCTCACGATGTTTTCCTTCACCGGAAGCAAGTGGTGGTCGATGAAAACTAACATAGGTAGTACATGAGTCAGATTGTTATACAAACAAACTCGTGTAGCGCGTGCAGGATTCGAGCCTAGGACTTTTGCAGCCACAGGCCGAGTTATTTGATTTTTGAGGCTTCAAAAATCAAATAAATTCATTTAAGACTAGGTCCAACCTGAGCTGCAAAAAACAAAATTCATATGCGCTTAACCGCGGCGTGTGCGCGTTGCAATAAGATAGTTTTTTGCACAACACAATGTTCTACTTTCGTTGGCAGGATCGAACAGATTTCGATTTAGCAACTATTTCTCAAATATCATTAAAAATATTAGTTTTAAAACAAAAGTGCTCGATTAAAACTTTAATATATAAACTAATTATATAAATATATATATATATATATGTTATCGCTGAAAATTTTACGTTTCATGACTTGAAAGCTGAAATATTTTCTAAATTTTCGGTGCCTTTATGAATTAATTGAGCCGAAAATATGTGTTTTTATTAAAAAGTACACGATTGAAACCTTAATAGAGATCATAATCTTTATCCTGTATTATTTTTCCACTTCGTAATTAAACTCTAATTAAGTAAATTTCTTCATGAAAAATTACAATTATTTCGAATGTGGGATTGGACCTGGCCTTAATCAAAGACATGTATATGAACAATATCCGAATAAAAATTATTAAAATACCTCGCACGCCTCAGACCTTGGCGAAATGTCGCAAAGGCATGAGAAAGAGGGCAGGCACGCTGTGCAAAACCGAACACATTGTTGTATAGACATTCTAGGTTTTATCTCAAATTGACATTGCAGTGTGAACAAAGAAGCAGGTGTTAACTTTGCGAATTGCTTAATGTGTCAATTTCGTCTGTAATTAAGATAATTCGCTATTCTTCTATGAAAAATAGACATACATGCTTTATGTTGTTCTATCTGTGTTTTTATTATTCAAAGCACACAAATACTAATGTAAGACGGAAAAGCCACGCGTAGATTTGCTAGGTGCTATTGCAATAGGAGCTATCTAAATCGGTACTCGATGTAAAGGTAATTCTCACATAAACGGGTTGCTCAAGGTTGCTTTTGGGTAGAGATTAGAAGTCGATAAAGCCCTTTGCCCAGTATTGGGACAATAGATATTATAAAAAACCTAACAAAATGTAAATGCCTACGTTGAATCCCAATCTCAAATAATAAAGGCGAAAGTGAGTTTGTTTGTTACGTTTTCACGCTTTATTTATTGAACCTTCCTGAAATTTCGCATACTTACTCATAGTTAAAAGTACTGAGAAGGACATAGGGACCTTTCATCCCTGGAAAGCACTGTTACCGTGGGAAATTCACCACCTTACTACTCTCCGTTTGGTCTAATAGTTGACTGGTAGAGAATGCCATATGGCGTTAAGTCCACTATTAGTAAATATTTTTTTAAATTTTGTGCAATAAAGTTTTAAATAAATAAATAAATTCACGCAAGCGAAGCCGCGGGCAAAAGCTAGTATGTTTATATTTTTAACATTTGTTTGTTTAACATATGTTTATATTTATCTAATGAGCTAGTAACTGTGACCAATTCAAATCACTAAACGACCTTAAGCACTTACTACCGAGTTGAACACTTACCATTAATATCAACACTTAATTGACACGTAATAAAAACCCGGTTCACTTAGCGTTAATACTGTTGCATAAGAAGAATGCCAGCCCGGTAGAAAGTGACAACTCACATTTTTAGACCATTAGGCTACCGTTATGTTTTAGTAGTCTACAACGAGATATGGGCAACAAACATGGAATTTAGAATGATTTATGCCAGTGGCATAGATGCGTTATTTTTTCCTTCTGACATAAGACGTATAGAACTCTGAAGCTTGTTAACTCGCTCATATACGCACTCAATAGATTTGACGGATGTTAGAATTTGAATTTTCTATTACATATTTATTATGAACCAGCTTTTGCCCGCGGCTTCGCCCGCGTGATTTTCCCACGGGAATAGTGCTTTTTCCCGGGATGAAAAGTAGCCTATGTCCTTATAAGTACTTCTAACTATGTGTATGTAAAATTTCAGAAGGATTAGTTTAGTAGATAAAGCGTGAAGAGGTAACAAACAAACTCAATTTCGCCTTTATAATATTAGTTAGGATAATATTAGTTAGGATTAGGATACCTGTACTTTTTTATAGTGAGCAACAGAAATATTTTGGTACAATAGATAGCAGCTATCAGGCACTTCTATTTATGTTGTTATTTAAAATTCTGTGTGTCACAGTATTGTCTTCAGTTGACCAAAATATGTGTTGACTTTTAGATAATCATGAAACCTACTGATACTGAAGGAAAATATTGTAAGGAACCTGGCATATGTCTGTTAAATAATCTGCCTGAATATTTTCATATTGTCTAAAGGCCAAGGATGTGCATTAATAATTTTTTAATTAAATATTGATAATTATCAAAGCCTAATATGGATTTTCCTTATAAATATTCATGACAAACATGAAAATGTAATACAAAACATGGCAAGTTTATGCTGATTGGTTAGTCTGATTTGGTATTTTGGCATTTTTGCTGAAGATACCTATGCAAAGTTGTTTTTTACGACATAATGGTTTTTCACCAGCTTTTTGAAGGCCATTCTCCACCTAGCGAAGAACAATTTCAACTACCAATAGGATCTCATTAGCGTAATTCTAATTTTGAAAAAGGAAATTCTATTGGTTGTTAAACATCTCTCATCTCCTATTCGCTCTGAAGACCGGCCCTAACTGAGTCAAAACCCAGTCAGGGAAAGCAGAAGGTCCGCCCGAGATGCATTCCTTTCACAGTGGCGCAGGCGCCCGCGATCTTTGTTGCATCACGTCACTACTAGGGTTGTCAACCGTACTGTTATAAATAGTATTGTACTCTATATTTCAGGTCTGCATACTATATACCGAAAATTCTAAATTTCTACTGTTTTTGTGAAGACTTGTAATTGGTTTTGAAATTTGTATTTTGCTACTACTATGTCAATTTAGTTGTTGGTCATCCGAATGTATAAAAGAAATAAATGAAATATATAGGTAATGACGAAATGTATATTACGCAATCACACACTACCTATATTTCTTAGTTTGTCGGTATATTTCTTACATTGCAAAGGCTTGTGATGACAATCTTCGCATAAATCTATAAGCCAGTGAAGTTTTACTAACAAAGCATACCCTTGAAAAATAAACAGAACCAAATATAGGTACCTACCTAAATAAATATAACAAATAGGTACGAATATTTTTTCTACAAATACCTATATTTTTTTCATTTATATTTTTTGGAGTTCATTATGGGTTTTAATAGCTTATTTTGAAAAATACTATATTTTGATGAAGAAATATTGGCAACCCTAGTCACTACCGGACTTTCATAATGGTTTAATCACGCGCATGATATTTTTATCACCTTGTTAGCATAGTTTAAGTGTGGACATGGTTGTGTGATACTGGGTTATAAAGTTAATTTTAATGAGTCTATATTTTTATTTTTTTATTTTTTTATTCAGCTTTTTAGATCTCACTGCTTGGTATAGACCTCCCTTTTCACCTTTCATTTATACCTAACCATTCTGCAGAGTATGAATTATTAGTAAATTGTTTTTTAATTAATCTATTTTGTTAATTATTTGGTTTATTCAATGTTCTCTACTTTTAAGAGGTCAAAGTTTACATACTTTTACGCTCACTAATATATAAAAGCGAAAGTTTGAATGGTTCATCATCATTGAATTCAAGAACAAGGCTCTTGTCAAAGTCATCGTGTCGTATGCCCTAACATTTTCCCTCTTCTGCTTTCAATAGTTTTAATCATGCTTTTTTTATCTTTTTTTTCTGTTTTCTTTTCTCCTTTTTTCTTTTTTGGATGGTTAGACGTTTGTTTCTCTACGGGTTGGATTTTGATGTAATTTGGTACCCGAAAAATGTACAAAGTTTGTTGGAATGTATGGATTAACTTTGTCTCTTTCTCGCAAAAACTACTAGTAGACTGGTTTCGATGAACTTTGGACCACAGTTAATCTGAAACCTCGAATAACACGTAAGGTACTTTTTTACCGAAATTCCCATGGGGTTAGATACCCGGGCATATTTATCTTCACTATGTAGTAAAAATATAAGTATTACTAATTGCTAGTACTTGTTATGTACTTGTTTGTGTAACAGGTTACACACAGAGCATTGTGTAAATGTTTCAAGAAGATGCTAATTTCAATGAGGCACTAATGTTTAAAACTACTAAGTAATCAAAGAATTTAACGTTACAACTTGTGTAATGAAGGAAAATAAGTGATAATTGGTATTTACCAACGATTTTTTTTTAAATTAACGACTGTTTCTCGATTAATATAATTCTGAATGTATAGATATAATTGCTGATTGTATGTTTGTTTGTTACAGGTAATTATTATCTGCCATACTTCTTAGGCAGACAACATTAAAGGTCTTCACTTATTATGATCCTTAGAAATTTCCTCGTAAGTATGAACCATAGACGTAGAGAAATTAACATTTTATCTTTCTGCTTTGTTTTTATTTTTTCACTGTATAAATTAAAATCGTTATCTCAAAAATTTTATATTGAAACTACAAAAAAAAATTAAAAACAGAATTACTATGTAATTTTTGTGTTAGTTTTTTAATTTTTTCAACACAAAAAAAAAGTTTGTACCAATTTGCGCCTTTGACATTGTAGAAAGGCGCTTATTGCTCTAAACAGAGAAAGTCCTGGCCACCAGAATTGCCCGCACTTTCCATCTGACACCATTATAACACCGTAATATAGCTATTACGTAATATAAGTATTCTTAGCACTTACATTTTATCAAAATTTACGTTAAACGGGCTATCATAACACGCTAACTTTCACGCATGCGTAATCTTATCACAGTTAATATAAGTACAGCCACCGGCATGTTAAGTTGGCCTGATCTCTATAAGGCGGTATTAGCAGAAAATTTGCGATGAATTTGTTCTGTACAGTACATGTCATAAGGTAACATAAGTATGCTTATTTTTGGATTTTTGTACATCTCAGATGCAATTAGTACTAGTAGTATTGCTATATGAGAGTATTTTAACATAAGCACAGAATTAATATAAGTACTACGTAACATAAGTATGGTTAAAGATTGCATTCGACCAACTAATCGATTATTCTTCTCTTTAACATTTACCCCAATTTTTAGACCTTTGCCAAGCAGTGAGACGAGATAGGTTAAATAAAAAAATACGTTTACAAGTCCACTGTTGGACTAAAAGATTCTAACTAAAAATTAGATACCTCACCTTACTTCGTTTTGCTGGCAGTGTTATGCGAATCAGTAGTCGGTTTTTTTCTCTGTTGTAGAGTTAAATTAGAAGAGTATAGCCCAAAACCTGTTAAAAATAAAAATTTTCATTTTGACCTTACCGGAAAACCCGGGACCTCCAGAATGAGAGACTAGCGTATTAACCAATTACACCACGGAGGTAAATAATTTTATTTTTTTTAAACTTTATTAAACCAAAAATACATCTGGTATAAAAAGTGGACTTAACGCTTATACGTTATGTAAATATTTACTTAATTATAATTAATTGTAGTTACAGACATGTAGCTGTAATATTGAAAAGAACGTACTGACAGTCGCAACATTTCTAAATTGCCTAAACTTCCGCTAACCGGCCCCATGACCCCTTAATTGACTCGTAATTAAGTAATTAAAGCTGAGCATCACTTAACATTTCATCTGAAAGCATAATAACAATTAACTAACAGTGTACAAATGTTGAGATGAAATGCTAGAGAGATACAGGGTCGGCTCCACCAGAGTGACGAGGAAATGTGTTTTAACCAATAGAATATCGTTATTCATAATTTGAACTGCAACCATTATGAAAAACGAATTTCCGTTTTAATTTGAATTAATTAAATAGTACTTATCCCAACTAATTTATAAGGGTAAGCTCGCTACACCGTAGACCTCATCCTCGGCCAATGTCTGGCTGTCCTCGGGCAAGATTGTGGTCAAGAGCAAACCCATATTTTATAAAAAATAAAATAAAAAACTAATCCCAACTAATGATGATAATGCGAAAGTGAGTTTGTTGCCTCTTCACGCTTTATCAACTGAACCAATCGTCCTGAAATTTCGCATACACATAGTTAGGAGTGCTGAGAAGGACATAGGGTACTTTTAATCCCAAAATTGCCACGGGAGCCAAAAATCAAGAGCCCGGGGCTTCCCCAGGGCGCAGCTCGATGGCTTAGAGTGAAAACCTCGGATGTTTGTTTGGCCAAAGAACACACATCCGAGGTTTTCACTCTAAGCCATCGAGCTAGTCCTATAACTGATATATAAATGCGAAAGTGAGTTTGTTTGTTTGTTACGTCTTCACGCTTAATCTACTACATAGTTAGAAGTACAGAGAAGGACATAGGGTACCTTTCATCCCAGAAAAAAGCACTGTTCCCGTGAGAAATTCACGCGGGCGAAGCCGCGGGCAAAAGCTTGTGCTGTATACATACACTTATTTTTTATCAGCGACAGATATTTTCAAATACTCATCATATTTCTTACCTTATCCCATCACCTGGGGTCGGCGCAATATGTCTTAACCTTCCACATGTCTCTGTTTCCCGTCATACTAACATCCACTACCAACTCCTTTATAGCGTCGCACAGTCCAGCCATCTCTTCTTTGGTCTCCCTCTTCCCCTGTAACCATCCACCTTCAAATACAATATATCAAATACAGCGTAGTAGCTATTGTTATTCCGAATTCTGTGGTTAAAACAGTTCACGAAATTCTGCTGCCATTCACAAAATACTTTCACCAAATAATGACGCGAACTGAATATTATATTAATCATTATCCGTGTTCCATTTTATACTAACACTAGAGATCCGCCCCGGCTTCGCTCGTAGTACATACTTAGCCTATGTAACTCAGGGATAATGTACAGTCAAGAATCAAAAGTGCAGTCAGAATTTACAAGGCATTATGATCATTATGGCAAGGCAATAAGGTTTTCGAGGTATGACTGCACTTATGACGCTTGACTGTACCTTTCCAACGGTAAAATAATATTACAATCGGTCCAGTAGTTTTGAGATTCATTACAAACATAAAAAAAAATCATTCCTCTTTATGATATTATTGTGATTGTAGTTCTAGTTTTGCACAATGCATCGACATCCTGCTGATAAGGAAATAAAATCTCATAATGACAATATAACAACCTTGACACACATGTAAACCACCCAGTAACCTGTATTTCACACAATCCATTCAGTGAATCACTTCCTATAACTATTACAAAACAGCTATGGGCAATGGGCAGTGCTCGGATAAAAGTCTATTCAAATCGCCCACTACACTTTTTAAAAGCTTTTATTAAACTTGCAATGTATGTAATTATGTTCGTTCGGGTGGAATCTTGGAGCTCAATTTTAAAATAGATATCTTCAACCGATTGAGCTGAAATTTTGTACACACCTTGTTACACACACCTTGTTAGTTAATTCAGTTTGGATGACAATGCACGATATCTATTATAGTATGTGACGTTATTCAAAATCCAATATGGCGGACCATCCAAGATGGCGGAATAGTTATTTGTAATGCATTTCTACAATATGGGTATCAAATGAAAGGGTTTGTTGGGAGTATCAATAAAAGCTTGTTTTTCCAAGTTTTATTATTAATTTATTACATGGAAATCTTCTGTCATCTCTTTTAATTAGTTATTTAATTCCGTTAAAATCGGACGTATTGAAAAAGTCCATTTCTGCCGGGCGTAAACATATCACTATTAACGATCGATGATACGCAGTTTTACGATACAATAGAAATGATTTACTGTCACAGTGGCACGGTTGACACAACTTTTATTATCTCCCAATTATTTATTTGTAGATAGATAAAAACATGTGCTCACCGTAAATTATTTGAGTAATAAATACGTGATCACGCTATAAAATTAAATATAAAATAATAATAAAAACAAAGAATACTGCGACAGCCTAGGTCTTTCATAAAATGTACTAATACTTTAACTATTATAAGCTTATAAGTGATGTCCATTTATTCAGCACTAGCTTTCGCCCGCGTCTTCGCCCGCGTGAATTTCCCACGGAAACAGTGCTTTTTCCCGGGATGAACCTTATGTCCTTCTCCGTACTTCCAGCTATGTGTATGCGAAATTTCAGGAAGATTGGTTCAGTAGATAAAGCGTGAAGAGGAACAAACAAACAAACACACAAACAAACAAACAAACAAACTTACTTTCGCATTTATAATATTAGTTAGGATTAATATTTTTTGTATTTCATGGTATTAAAAAGTGATTATTCATATTTAAGTGAATAACGCTAAAACTTCATGTGAATAACCTTATCCTTTTCTTTCTAAAATATGTTGATATAAAACAGTAGATCAAATTCGTGTAATAAGTATAAATAAAAAACATTTCTACTCTATTGACAACTTATAATCTATTGATTGAACATATAGAAAGGCTGCGCTGCGGCGAGTCGCGCGCCTACTTGTATGATTGAAGATCATTGTAAAACTATGAATTTTCATATTTTAATATAGCATAAAAAAATCATACTCATGTATGTTCAGCCTTAGTATTTCAAAGTCATCTGTCATTAACTACAAAGCGGCAATGACAATCTAATTCCGCAGTCCGCTTTACATAACTGTATTACTGGCCATAAATATGAAGAAAAAAAAACTACATTTTATTCTTCCTACTTTTAACTTTTTAAGTCACTGGCCGATAGTAAAAACTCAATTATTTTGTATTTCGAAGCGAAGTTTTACTCACACTTTTAATGATGATTTCACTTGCAATTTCAATGCGTGGGAAAGAAACATCATTTCCTGTTGTTTAAAATTATGAAATTTAACAGCATTTTTAATGATAATTGAATGTTTTGTTGTTGTTTTTGAGGAATATCACCGAATACACTTCTTTTTTATTTTAGTTTAGAAATCCAATTCTTGTAATACATTCATGTCTAATACATTATACATCTTATATTATTTAAAAAAATATGTATCTGCTAAGTACATAGGTTCACCCGCTGGGTTTGCGTAACGACTTTCATTTCGATCTATGGCTGACCTAAGCTGAACCAGGCAATGTAACTACTGAACCACTTAAACCAACATCAAGGTTTCGGTTTTTCTGAATTAATAAAATATTAGTTTGGACAGAAATAAATGTCTTAGTAAAACTAAAAAGCAGTAGGTACCTCTATCCGCTCAGCATTTCTGACTTTCTCGTGCTGGTTTTCTGCGGATGATTGTAAAAAAGTGATTTAAAATTTTCATTCACTTTTTCTTAACTATTGAAATTCAATCCGACTCCTTTTTTAACCGAGCAAAGGATTTTGATGAGGGTTCACTATAATTTAGTTAATTTATCCGGATAAGTTTCGCAAGCTATATTAAAAGCAACTAAACGTTATCTAACACATTTTATACATTAGTCGGGTTTTTTTTTAAATTGAATTCTAAAATTTATTTTCAAACAATAACGAACAAGTATTTTTTTTAACCAGCCTGTAAGTGTTATATCCCACAGCTGGGCAAAGGCCTCCCCCTTCCCTTCCACTCGTTTCTCTCCATTGCAAGTTCTGGCCACTCAGGTAAAAATTTGTCTGTTGAATAAGTATATTACCTAATTTAAAAAAAAAACTAAAACTAATAATTAAAAACCAAGGAACACAAAAAATAAAATAAAAACGCATTTAATAATTTGCATGCGACAACGAATTGTCGTGACATCCGTCCCGATGTAGACCCATCACGATTAAAATGATGAGCCACGACGGAGTTGAATGAATGGAAAAAACTACACGATTAGACTGTCAGTCAAAGCCAAGGGTTATGATCAAGTTTAATTTGTACGTTGCAAAAGAAACACATTCATTGCCATCGAATTGGCTGCACGAATTTGTTAAAGAAAATCACATATATTTTTGTTAACGTTTCCTCTATAAATGTATTTATTCTTGGTATAATTTTACAAATAAGAATAAAAAAAAAAATTTAATATTGTATTTTTTTTAGTAATATAAGTTCTTTCCTTTTGTTTGCTGAAACGATATGATGACTTATTGACTTGTATTTTTGATTTAATAAAATTTAAATAATCTATGATTTGTTTTTAATGTAAGTATAAAACGATTATTAATCTAATAATCATGCTTTGTGTCTAATCTGCATCTGTAGGTAGATTGTAGATATTATGCAAGAATTCACACTTCACCGTATGTTACCAAGGCAAGTTGCCTCTGCAACATCTATAATTGATGGTTAAACAAACTTACCTTAATGAAGTTTGACCATAATTATACAAGACGTTGCTTCCGAAGATATTTATTCAATCAATTCACTATGCAGCTCGCTCTGCTATGTACTAGGCATGACACAATTTTTAGGACCTAGGGATAAAATAAAATAAGTCCAAAATTTACATCCGACTCTCGTCCCACCCTTACCTGTCACCGGCGGAGGCGCCATACTTCATTCCTTTAGAACAAAATTTCGAAATGTGGCGCTTGGGATATCGCGTAATATGTATTTAACATATTGATTGGGACGGGCGGGTTATAAATATCTTCGGAAGCAACGTCTTGTATAATTATGGTCAAACTTCATTAAGGTAAGTTTGTTTAACCATCAATTATACTACGACGTTGCTTCCTCGATATTTATTCAATCAATTCACTATGCAGATGTTTAGAACCATTGCGAAATTTGCAAGATTTTTATTTTTATATCATTATAATAATATTAATTATTATTATTCTTTAATGTGAGCTATTAAAAGTGAATCCTTAGATACTTTGATATAGGATGGTTAATTACATGAATAAATACAAATGTAGTTGCATCTACGATTATCTTCCAAAAAGATATTAGTAATAAACAAAAAAAAAAAATACGAAATTTAAGAAAAAAATTCTTCGAGTAGGCTATGTGATGCAATGCCATTACGGTTTTTTCATTTTGTAATGCAAAATGGTGAAAAATATTAAAGCTTATCAAATACAATGTTTAAGTTCTGTAGGATACAGACTTTGGTTGCTAGCCTTGATATTTTGGGAGAAAAAGAAGTTAACAAGAAACAGATTAAAAGTTCTATGAGTATACCTTATGGGACAATAATTAACATAACCAAATTAACACTATCATAGTTATTTCCTGTGAGACAGGATATTTTAACAGGCTTATTTGGGAATAGGATACGTTAACTTTAAAACGTAAATATTTACTAAGAGAGATGTGATGAATGAACATTTTTTAGTCTGCAATAGCAAACTCAACGCAGGCAGAGGTGCTTGCTCAGAGTTAATTTTACGAATAGCGACTAGAATTTTGACTACCTAATGTTAGAAATCTTTATTGTATTGATTATGAACATACACTTCTAGATGGTTAATGTGTCGAGTTGAAAGGACACTATACTAATTCAGGATTCTTTCTATAAGTACTCGAGGAATATCTTCACCTGACAAATATACGTATATTAGTTTGCAAGAGAAAAAACATGAATATGCAAATTTGAGGTCGGTACATTTCTGCTGAAATATACTGTTTATATAAACTACACTGTTTTTATAGACTTTACTTGGCCGAATATATAGGTGAATTGGCTACAGTCATAGAGTATAAACTATAGGTAGTATTAGGTACCTACCCACAGTACGATGATTTTAATATAACTTTTGTTATGAGTACGTACTCGTATGCACGAGCCTTTAGTTAGAACTATTAACGAAATACTGAATTCAACAAACGAAATTCAAGTGTACTTTCTGTACAAGCTTATTATGTTTCCAGTAACAAATACATATTATAAAGAAAATAGTTATGATGCTTAGTTTTCCAAAAGAAGAATCTAAAAGTTCTGTAACGTATAGGCAAAGGCCGTGTAATGACAAGAGAGTCTTTAATTGTGATTAGATTCTCGATAATAGATTACTTCCTTGTTCCAAATGGTAACTTACTCGCGCAAGTCGTTGCAGATGACCTTGGCTAGGAGTTATTTGTAATAAATACAGAGTAGCTGTAGAAAGAAAAGGTCCATATTATACTACTTTACGTCGTATTTTTTTTTTTTTTTTCTTTCTTTTTTTTTTTTTTTTATTGATCAAAAAATATGCATCCAAATCACTAAGATAGATATCTATAATTATGCATCCAGTTGTTGAATTAAATTTGCGGAGGAAATTGAATTATTAATAGAATGATGGGGATATTAGTTCCAAAGATTCGAGTTTACGTAGAGTATTCAACACATTTACGATCAGAAAAAAAATCCATTGCCATATTGGCTATTTGAATAAATCCCCATAGACAGAAACTAAAAAACAACATACTGAGTATCTAATATTGTTCAGTACTTGCTTGCTCAAGCTAGAGCTAAGGGCTAATGTCTAGTTCTTAAGGAACAAGTGCTTTGTTATCTTACTTTAATTTGCCCAAAAAAGAAAGCACTGCTCTTACTGGCTTAAGGCACTTATATTCCATTTATAAGGTGCTTTAGAGCGTTGCTGTTGTACAACTATAGTGAGCGTAGAAGCCGGTTAATTGGATTGATAAGCTTGATCATATGTAAGTATTGAAATAAAGTATGTAATAATAAGTAAGTACATAATCTCAGTTTGTATTAGGTATCATTACTTTGGATGGATTGGATGCAATCTGCAAAAAAATCAGTCAAGAAGCTGAATCTTTATGTATTATAATCTTTATGTATAAAACTTTATGTAGGTATGTGTTCTTTATGTATAAAGATACATGGGCAACTGTCAGTGAAGCGAGTTGCTAATTATAAAAAGATAAAGAGACCGGTATCGGATATTGACCCGATATTGGGTGGTTCCGGAGTCACCCGGACTGACAATGAAAATATTTCATTATACAAACTTTTAGGAGAAAATTGATCGCCGGAACAGTTTATTTAAAATACTGTCAAATTTGACGCCATACTCAATAGTGACATAGAATACCTGTTTAATATATGAAATATAAAGGCAATAACTGATTGATCGATTGATCAGTCGATTTATTAAAAGTATTGAATAAATGTACCAGACGTGTATATTGTAAATTATCTAAATTATGTATATTTGGCGAATAATCATCTCGATTGATGAGTGGATTTCCTTTCCTCAGTTTACCGAACTCCGTTTCCCAGCTTTCTCTTGGGCTCTATCTGCTCCCCAATGTTTAGATATTTGGTATGAGTACATACCTGTTATGATGACCAGCAATGGTCAGCGATTTTCATCAGTCCTGATGTTCAAACATTTATAACAACAGATACATACAGATAATCTGTCACTACCAAGAGTTGAGACTCGAAGTCCGTGTTTAGCTGAAATGAACAGAGCTGAGTTAATACTGACAGTGCATGGTTATAACATCATTATAGTTCCAAGAACTTACGCAGCCAGAAAAATAATACTTGACTGTATCAGTCTAGTAAAGTTTTAATAAGTATGAGATACTTAAAGGGTGTTCGAAATGTATAGTAAGATACACACTTTTGTTACATGGTTATCATCTGATAATATTACTATTTGCATAGTTATACTTCGGATAATAGTTTATCTACGAAAGCTTGGGAGTTCTATTGCGTATATCTGGCTGATAATGTGTATATTTGGCCACAATCGCATTGTAGTTCTGTTTATGCTAATAAAAGTGTGTATAAAATAAGTAAGTAAGTAAAAATACTTATAAACCAGACTACGATCGCGTCGTAGTTCTAATGGGTAATAATGTGTATACCTGACTACAATCGCGTTGTAGTTACATAAGGTAATAATCATCATCATCATCTCGAGTCGAAATGGCAAAAATTAGACTTATTAAAATTACATGTGCACACGCGACTACAATCGCATTGTAATTCTGTATGTGCTTGACTATAGTGTAAAACCCTGATTACAATCGCATTGTAATTCTAAGGGTAAATGTGTATCCCTGACTACAATCGCATTGTAGTTCTATTGGGCAGTGCACACGCGACTACAATCGCATTGTAGTTCTATATGTGCTGTTATATAGGTGTAGTATATAAACTAGACTACGATTATATCGTAGTCATATTGGGTAATACTTTACTTTGCGCGAAGATTTTGTAGTTAGGCCTCTTGATTGGGCCCATTTTGCGTAAGGAAACTGGGCAGCTGCATATCTTCTGCGTTGTTGTTGTTCTTCTATCGGACTTTATGTGCTTGACTATAGTCGCTCTGATTACAATCGCATTGTAATTCTAACCCCGTCTACAATCGCATTGTAGATCTATTGGGTCGGAGCACACGTGACTACAATCGCATTGTAATTCTGTATGTGCTTGACTATAGTGTAAAACCCTGATTACAATCGCATTGTAATTCTAACCCCGTCTACAATCGCATTGTAGATCTATTGGGTCGGAGCACACGTGACTACAATCGCATTGTAATTCTGTATGTGCTTAGCACAGTCCACACGTAGATCACTCGTAGTCCGCCCGTAGATCACTCGTAGTCCACCCGTAGATCACCCGTAGTCCACCCGTAGAGTACCCGTAGATCGCCTGTAGACTCCTCGTTGACTACCCGTAGACCAACCGCCATCATCATAGCTATTTTAATGTCCCCAATATTGGGGCACTGTCCTTCCCATGGATGGGTAAGGAGGATTAGGGCACCAAGTGGGCCCAATGGGGTTTGATGGGTTTTTAAGACTGTGAATACAGCTGAGACAGACCCATCCAGTCACTAACGAAGTAACGTTAAAATCGAAAAAAATCGAATGCGTACAAAATAGGTACGTACGTTTTTATCGCAATAAACAATTAAGCAATTGACGTAACGGATAAAAGTTTAATTTTAAATGTTGCAATGATGACAGCTTATGCTTGGCTAAAATCTTGTTTACACAATTATTCCAGGGTCTTCAGTATAGAATTGGACCCAGACTTATTCTGAACATACTTGTTATATCGTAGTTCAATATGATTAATCTTTCATCAACAAATAACCCAATTGGGCCTTGCGTTTAACTTTTAACGACGGTCAGAACAATCAAGGAATAAGAAGAAAATTATCAATACATATGTAGATTCGTGTTTTGCCACGAAAAAATGTTTTTACAAATGTAAGACTTAAACATGTGACGCATATTATGGTTACGATTCATGTAAAATCGCAACTCAGGACGCGAGATACTATTCGCGATATTGTATTATGCAACATCATGCACAGACAATTCCTAGATAAAAGGAAGGTAGGTGCATAGTTGGGTCAGCGGAGAAAAAATAAAATTCAATTGGTCTAACGACCGTTGTTTGTTGAGTTTATGATTAAATGTTATCAAAGTACCCGCAGGGGCACACAGGTGTGATGTAAAATCACGATTACGTACGAGTAATAGTAGCCAATGCAACATAAATACGTAGTTATCTAACATTTTGTTAGGCATTATAACTTTTTCAAAGTATCGTTAATATTCAAACCAGATATTCAGGTAATGAAAAAATACTTACATTTTTTGTTGTTTACGAGTGAAATGAATTTAAAGTACGTCATTTTCCACTGACACTGAGGTTATAAATTAATTTAAAGATATTCCAGATACTTGGAATATAAAGAAAATAAAAATATTGTTGTAGTGTGTGTGTTGCCATGCCCGCACACAAAAAGCGAAATGAAGTATGGCGCCTCCGCCGGTGACAGGTAAGGGTGGGACGAGAGTCGGATGTAAATTTTGGACTTATTTTATTTTATCCCTAGGTCCTAAAAATTGTGTCATGCCTAGTACATAGCAGAGCGAGCTGCATAGTGAATTGATTGAATAAATATCGAGGAAGCAACGTCGTAGTATAATAAGTAATACTTTATCATTTTAAATGCAAATATTTATTGGTGATCGAATAATGTGTATCCTTCTTCCTTTAATTTCCAATTTAACATGGATTCGGCGCACTACGTCTTTCCTTCCACAATTCTCTATTTCCAGTCATTTCTTCATTCATTTTTAAAACTTTCATATTTCATTTCATCTCTTTTTCAGCTTAATTTATTTATTATTATGATTTTGATACGGATACTCACGCGTCTTGTTAGCCGGATTTGCCGACTAGTTTCGACTTCATACGGAAGTCATTTTCAAGGCGAGTAAGGACCGTCTTTCCGACGTGACAGACGGCCCAGTACTGCTCGATATTTCTCACGTTAGTTTTAATTTATTTATTTATTAATTTTTGTTCACGACAAATACATAGATAGGAAACTTAAAGTATAGTAAAACTAAGTACAAAGGTACTATTTACGAAAGAAAAATCTGAATAAAAGGCTTTTCACTTCCTCTCCACTCCCTCTCCGTGCGCTCACATTCATAATAATCCTAACTAATATTATAAATGCAAAAGTGAGTTTGTTTGTTTGTCTCTTTACGCTTTATCTACTGAACCAATCTTCCTGAAATTTCGCACATACATAGCTGGAAGTACGAAGAAGGACATAGGGTACCTTTCATCCCGGGAAAAAGCACAGTTCCCGTGGGTAATTCACGCGGGCGAAGCCGCGGTCAGAAGCTAGTATAAAATAAAAAAGTACTTATACCTTTTATTGTCACATTCGTCTGTTCCCTTCTCATTACATTCCCAAATCATGATAGTCTCTGCCCTCTCTTATCATATCTTTGATCGCAAAGTGTCATGTCGAGACACATTTTCACGACAAAGCTCTTAGACAAGATAATAGTGTGTATCTTTATTCTGGTTTTATAGTTACAATTAGACCTTTAGCTAATTAAATAACAATGGCTATTGAAATAGTTCAGGAGTAACTCGCAGATTGGCCTGACGCAAGGCATTGTACGAGACAAAAGGTTTCGACAGAATTATCTTTTAAATCTCACCTTAGTTATGTAAGGCAATAATCTACGAGACTGGCCTGTGAGACTAGGTTTTATTGCACCTATTTAATTTTATATTACCTATTCACTTACTTTAAGAGTTTGTGGCTTTGAGGTCAGAAGTTTGAAACTAATGTTGCGTGAGTTTATTGAGTGACTTCCAACGGCCCCGGCGGGCCTGCCCCGGTGACGGGGCCGTTGGAAAAAAAATTTCCAACGGCCCCGGCGGGCCCGGATTTTTCGATGACGGGGCCGTTGGAAAAAAAAATTCACCAACGGCCCCGGGGCGTGTTTATTAAATGGGACGGATAGCATAAAAAATTTATAGCATACGCTCCGGTAGTGTTTAAAGGGGTGGGAAATTGTGTATTATTTTGTAGACCTTAAATATGAAATGAAATTAAAAAAAGAGTTTGTATGTAACAATCAGTTAATAATATGTTAATTAGTTAAAATACTTTTTACGGAGTAAAAATACAACAGAGACAGTAAGATATTTAGTAGTTGACAGTTTGTTATCTTAATACTTGTACTATTATGTGTCATAATCTAAAACAAACATCATGTATTTTATTTTCTTATATATATGATTAACTATCTATTATTATGAAGATAATAACAAAAAAAAGTGATTGTTACATACAAACTCTTTTTTTAAATTTCATTTCATATTTAAGGTATACAAAATAATACACAATTTCCCCCCCTTTAAACACTACCGGAGCGTATACTATAATTTTTTTATGCTATCCCTCCCATTTAAAAAACACGCCAGGGCCGTTGGTAATTTTTTTTTCCAACAGCCCCGTCAACGCAAAATCCCGGCCCGCCGGGACCGTTGGAATTTTTTTTTCCAACGGCCCCGTCACCGGGGCCGTCCCGCCGGGGCCGTTGGAAGTCACTCAGTTTATAGTTTATTAAACGTCAAGCAGTCCGCGACTTCGCCTGAGTGTATTTCCAATGGAAATAGTGCTTTTTTCCCAGGATGAAAGGTACCCTATGTCCTTCTTCGTACTTCTAACTATGTGTATGCAAAATTCAAGAAGATTGGTTCAGTAGATAAATCGTGAAGAGGTAACCAACAAACAAACAAACAAACTCACTTTCGCATTTATAATATTAGTTAGGATTAGGATTAAGACTAGCATCACAACGCGGCTACGTTCAGATATTTTTTCCGATATTTAAAGTGCCGAAGTACACATTCTTAATTCTATGGACTTATAAAACTGGCTCCACGACCCAAAGAGGATCTTGGCCTCCGATACTAGACCGTATATATAAGAGCGTGTAGAGCGTATAAGGGACGACTAAGCGGGAAACGACCTGTCGACCTATGTTTAGAAAAAAGAAAAAAAGTTGGAATTAAAGAATGCTGAATCAATGGATTGTTTGATCAGGAAGTCAAAATATTGAAATTGAGAATTCAAAACATGTTAGCCTCAATAAAATCAAGTTACATCAATTTCAACAATTGAATTGTGAATGCAATCAGTTTGTTTTATCGCCTCATAAACTTGCAACGAGCTAGTACGAGACGGGGGTTACACGAGGATTCCTGCGACTAGGACCGAGGCTCGACCCGCGCCGCGGTCCGAGTCGCCGGATTTTTTAGTTTTCTTTTTTTTCTTTCGCCGATTTGGACTACTCACAAATTAAAAAAAAACACTAAGTGGACATGAAGAACTGGATACACTGTCCGTCCAGTTGGTTAAAGTTAAAATGAAATTTGCATTGCCAACTGTATACGTTGATATTTTTACGCGTGTGCGGCTGAAAGTAAAATAACTTATTGTTAGTTATCGCGAGCAATGTAATATAAAATAATAACATTCAATTGCTTGAAATCTTTATGAAATAATGGTCAAATTATTACTACCACCTTAGAAATATCCAGGCAGGATAATGTTTTACATATTTGTAGGGTCATCGCTTGTGTACAAGTTTTTTTTTAAAGATTATAATTGTCTATAATCTACTTTATTATGTTTATTAGAATTAAGATAAAATAAACTAAAACTACCTAAAATATAAACCAAAACTAAATTAATATCTATACATATAATAAAACAGTAAAAATATTTTGTCTGTACATTTAGTATTTTGACTGAAATGGATAGAGGGACACTTAAAATGAATAATAGAAAGCAAAAAAAAATTTTTGGAATTTCTTGTCTGTCTGTCTGTCTGTCTGTATGTATGATCACGCTAATCTCCGAAAGTATTGAACCGATTTGAATGAAACTTTTTTTGTTGTATAGCTATTAAGCTTGGGCAACATTTAGGCTATAATTTATTTTGAAAACTGGTACACCTGATGAAGAACCTTAACAGAACAGCTAAACTATAACAATTATGGAAATGGTTCCTTAACAAAAGTCGTTCAACCTGATGAGCATTTTCTGATGACGTATAAAAATTGAAGATCTGGATCATCTGATGAAGAACTGCAAGAGACCAGCTACACCATAACTTATATGGAAATGGCGCCTTATTAAAAGTCGTTCAACCTGATAAGCATTTTCTGCTGACGTATAAAAATTGAAGATCTGAAACATCTGATGAAAAGCTCCAAGAGAGATTTTTCTTCTAAGCGAAACTCACGCGGGCGAAGCCGCGGGCGACAGCTAGTATAAAATAATAACATTCAATTGCTTGAAATCTTTATGAAATAATGGTCAAATTATTACTACCACCTTAGAAATATCCAGGCAGGATAATGTTTTACATATTTGTAGGGTCATTGCTTGTGTACAAGTTTTTTTTTAAGATTATAATTGTCTATAACCTACTTTATTATGTTTATTAGAATTAAAATAAAACAAGCTAATTATTAAAAATAAGAAACACGACTGATAAGTTTTTACTTAAAAAGTGCATACAAACATATAAGTTATATATATTTTTGAAATCGCCTTTTAAAGCCCTTCAATTTGATACTCTATTCGATAAGATTGATCAAATTTTATTTTTTTGGTCTACTATTTATCGCATATATAATCCGCCATTTTATTTTTATGATGACGTCATATAGCCTATGTCACTCGGAGGAATGCAAGGAATCTAAAAATATCTCTCACATCAAAATCTGTTAAGCCGTTCAGGACTTATGGTGGAATAAAGAAACTTACATACATACATGAACCCTGAAAACATAACCCTCCTTTTTTGGTCAGTCATGTAATAAGATAAAATAAACTAAAACTACCTAAAATATAAACTAAAACTAAATTAATATAGAGTAATATAAGTGACTGAGTGAGCAATGGGTAATTATACTACGACGTTGCTTCCTCGATATTTATTCAATCAATTCACTATGCAGCTCGCTCTGCTATGTACTAGGCATGACACAATTTTTAGGACCTAGGGATAAAATAAAATAAAATAAGTCCAAAATTTACATCCGACTCTCGTCCCACCCTTACCTGTCACCGGCGGAGGCGCCATACTTCATTCGCTTTTTGTGTGCGGGCATGGCAACACACACACTACAACAATATTTTTATTTTCTTTATATTCCAAGTATCTGGAATATCTTTAAATTAAATTAATTTATAACCTCAGTGTCAGTGGAAAATGACGTACTTTAAATTCATTTCACTCGTAAACAACAAAAAATGTAAGTATTTTTTCATTACCTGAATATCTGGTTTGAATATTAACGATACTTTGAAAAAGTTATAATGCCTAACAAAATGTTAGATAACTACGTATTTATGTTGCATTGGCTACTATTACTCGTACGTAATCGTGATTTTACATCACACCTGTGTGCCCCTGCGGGTACTTTGATAACATTTAATCATAAACTCAACAAACAACGGTCGTTAGACCAATTGAATTTTATTTTTCTCCGCTGACCCAACTATGCACCTACCTTCCTTTTATCTAGGAATTGTCTGTGCATGATGTTGCATAATACAATATCGCGAATAGTATCTCGCGTCCTGAGTTGCGATTTTACATGAATCGTAACCATAATATGCGTCACATGTTTAAGTCTTACATTTGTAAAAACATTTTTTCGTGGCAAAACACGAATCTACATATGTATTGATAATTTTCTTCTTATTCCTTGATTGTTCTGACCGTCGTTAAAAGTTAAACGCAAGGCCCAATTGGGTTATTTGTTGATGAAAGATTAATCATATTGAACTACGATATAACAAGTATGTTCAGAATAAGTCTGGGTCCAATTCTATACTGAAGACCCTGGAATAATTGTGTAAACCAGATTTTAGCCAAGCATAAGCTGTCATCATTGCAACATTTAAAATTAAACTTTTATCCGTTACGTCAATTGCTTAATTGTTTATTGTGATAAAAACGTACGTACCTATTTTGTACGCATTCGATTTTTTTTTCGATTTTAACGTTACTTCGTTAGTCACTGGATGGGTCTGTCTCAGCTGTATTCACAGTCTTAAAAACCCATCAAACCCCATTGGGCCCACTTGGTGCCCTAATCCTCCTTACCCATCCATGGGAAGGACAGTGCCCCAATATTGGGGACATTAAAATAGCTATGATGATGGCGGTTGGTCTACGGGTAGTCAACGAGGAGTCTACAGGCGATCTACGGGTACTCTACGGGTGGACTACGGGTGATCTACGGGTGGACTACGAGTAATCTACGGGCGGACTACGAGTGATCTACGTGTGGACTGTGCTAAGCACATACAGAATTACAATGCGATTGTAGTCACGTGTGCTCCGACCCAATAGATCTACAATGCGATTGTAGACGGGGTTAGAATTACAATGCGATTGTAATCAGGGTTTTACACTATAGTCAAGCACATACAGAATTACAATGCGATTGTAGTCACGTGTGCTCCGACCAAATAGATCTACAATGCGATTGTAGACGGGGTTAGAATTACAATGCGATTGTAATCAGAGCGACTATAGTCAAGCACATAAAGTCCGATAGAAGAACAACAACAACGCAGAAGATATGCAGCTGCCCAGTTTCCTTACGCAAAATGGGCCCAATCAAGAGGCCTAACTACAAAATCTTCGCGCAAAGTAAAGTATTACCCAATATGACTACGATATTATCGTAGTCTAGTTTATATACTACACCTATATAACAGCACATATAGAACTACAATGCGATTGTAGTCGCGTGTGCACATGTAATTTTAATAAGTCTAATTTTTGCCATTTCGACTCGAGATGATGATGATGATTATTACCTTATGTAACTACAACGCGATTGTAGTCAGGTATACACATTATTACCCATTAGAACTACGACGCGATCGTAGTCTGGTTTATAAGTATTTTTACTTACTTACTTATTTTATACACACTTTTATTGGCATAAACAGAACTACAATGCGATTGTAGCCAAATCTACACATTATCAGCCAGATATACGCAATAGAACTCCCAAGCTATCATAGATAAACTATTATCCGAAGTATAACTATGCCAATAGTAATATTATCAGATGATAACCATGTAACAAAAGTGTGTATCTTACTATACATTTCGAACACCCTTTAAGTATCTCATATTTACCAAAACTTTACTAGACTGATACAGTCAAGTATTATTTTTTCTGGCTGCGTAAGTTCTTGGAACTATAGTGATGTTATAACCATGCACTGTCAGTATTAACTCAGCTCTGTTAATTTCAGCTAAACACGGACTTCGAGTCTCAACTCTTGGTAGTGACAGATTATCTGTATGTATCTGTTGTTATAAATGTTTGAACATCAGGACTGATGAAAATCGCTGACCATTGCTGGTCATCATAACAGGTATGTACTCATACCAAATATCTAAACATTGGGGAGCAGATAGAGCCCAAGAGAAAGCTGGGAAACGGAGTTCGGTAAACTGAGGAAAGGAAATCCACTCATCAATCGAGATGATTATTCGCCAAATATACATAATTTAGATAATTTACAATATACACGTCTGGTACATTTATTCAATACTTTTAATAAATCGACTGATCAATCGATCAATCAGTTATTGCCTTTATATTTCATATATATTAAACAGGTATTCTATGTCACTATTGAGTATGGCGTCAAATTTGACAGTATTTTAAATAAACTGTTCCGGCGATCAATTTTCTCCTAAAAGTTTGTATAATGAAATATTTTCATTGTCAGTCCGGGTGACTCCGGAACCACCCAATATCGGGTCAATATCCGATACCGGTCTCTTTATCTTTTTATAATTAGCAACTCGCTTCACTGACAGTTGCCCATGTATCTTTATACATAAAGAACACATACCTACATAAAGTTTTATACATAAAGATTATAATACATAAAGATTCAGCTTCTTGACTGATTTTTTTACAGATTGCATCCAATCCATCCAAAGTAATGATACCTAATACAAACTGAGATTATGTACTTACTTATTATTACATACTTTATTTCAATACTTACATATGATCAAGCTTATCAATCCAACTAACCGGCTTCTACGCTCACTATAGTTGTACAACAGCAACGCTCTAAAGCACCTTATAAATGGAATATAAGTGCCTTAAGCCAGTAAGAGCAGTGCTTTCTTTTTTGGGCAAATTAAAGTAAGATAACAAAGCACTTGTTTCTTAAGAACTAGACATTAGCCCTTAGCTCTAGCTTGAGCAAGCAAGTACTGAACAATATTAGATACTCAGTATGTTGTTTTTTAGTTTCTGTCTATGGGGATTTATTCAAATAGCCAATATGGCAATGGATTTTTTTCTGATCGTAAATGTGTTGAATACTCTACGTAAACTCGAATCTTTGGAACTAATATCCCCATCATTCTATTAATAATTCAATTTCCTCCGCAAATTTAATTCAACAACTGGATGCATAATTATAGATATCTATCTTAGTGATTTGGATGCAAATTTTTTGATCAATAAAAAAAAAAAAAAAAAAAAAAAAAGACGTAAAGTAGTATAATATGGACCTTTTCTTTCTACAGCTACTCTGTATTTATTACAAATAATAATAATTATTGCCGTGGCCACATACTGGTCTCAACTGATTTGACATAGCCATTACGACTCGAAAAGAAGAAGATTACAAATAACTCCTAGCCAAGGTCATCTGCAACGACTTGCGCGAGTAAGTTACCATTTGGAACAAGGAAGTAATCTATTATCGAGAATCTAATCACAATTAAAGACTCTCTTGTCATTACACGGCCTTTGCCTATACGTTACAGAACTTTTAGATTCTTCTTTTGGAAAACTAAGCATCATAACTATTTTCTTTATAATATGTATTTGTTACTGGAAACATAATAAGCTTGTACAGAAAGTACACTTGATTTTCGTTTGTTGAATTCAGTATTTCGTTAATAGTTCTAACTAAAGGCTCGTGCATACGAGTACGTACTCATAACAAAAGTTATATTAAAATCATCGTACTGTGGGTAGGTACCTAATACTACCTATAGTTTATACTCTATGACTGTAGCCAATTCACCTATATATTCGGCTAAGTACAGTCTATAAAAACAGTGTAGTTTATATACACAGTATATTTCAGCAGAAATGTACCGACCTCAAATTTGCATATTCATGTTTTTCTCTTGCAAACTAATATAGGTATATTTGTCAGGTGAAGATATTCCTCGAGTACTTATAGAAAGAATCCTAAATTAGTATAGTGTCCTTTCAACTCGACACATTAACCATCTAGAAGTGTATGTTCATAATCAATACAATAAAGATTTCTAACATTAGGTAGTCAAAATTCTAGTCGCTATTCGTAAAATTAACTCTGAGCAAGCACCTCTGCCTGCGTTGAGTTTGCTATTGCAGACTAAAAAATGTTCATTCATCACATCTCTCTTAGTAAATATTTACGTTTTAAAGTTAACATATCTTATTCCCAAATAAGCCTGTTAAAATATCCTGTCTCACAGGAAATAACTATGATAGTGTTAATTTGGTTATGTTAATTATTGTCCCATAAGGTATACTCATAGAACTTTTAATCTGTTTCTTGTTAACTTCTTTTTCTCCCAAAATATCAAGGCTAGCAACCAAAGTCTGTATCCTACAGAACTTAAACATTGTATTTGATAAGCTTTAATATTTTTCACCATTTTGCATTACAAAATGAAAAAACCGTAATGGCATTGCATCACATAGCCTACTCGAAGAATTTTTTCTCAAATTTCGTATTTTTTTTTGTTTATTACTAATATCTTTTTTGGAAGATAATCGTAGATGCAACTACATTTGTATTTATTCATGTAATTAACCATCCTATATCAAAGTATCTAAGGATCCACTTTTAATAGCTCACATTAAAGAATAATAATAATTAATATTATTATAATGATATAAAAATAAAAATCTTGCAAATTTCGCAATGGTTCTAAACATCTGCATAGTGAATTGATTGAATAAATATCGAGGAAGCAACGTCGTAGTATAATTGATGGTTAAACAAACTTACCTTAATGAAGTTTGACCATAATTATACAAGACGTTGCTTCCGAAGATATTTATAACCCGCCCGTCCCAATCAATATGTTAAATACATATTACGCGATATCCCAAGCGCCACATTTCGAAATTTTGTTCTAAAGGAATGAAGTATGGCGCCTCCGCCGGTGACAGGTAAGGGTGGGACGAGAGTCGGATGTAAATTTTGGACTTATTTTATTTTATTTTATCCCTAGGTCCTAAAAATTGTGTCATGCCTAGTACATAGCAGAGCGAGCTGCATAGTGAATTGATTGAATAAATATCTTCGGAAGCAACGTCTTGTATAATTATGGTCAAACTTCATTAAGGTAAGTTTGTTTAACCATCAATACAACATGCAAAATCTACTTCATAATTCACATCCTATATAGTCTTTCAACTGTTACCATTAAAATAATTACATCGGCCCACGAACAAATTGGGCTATTTGAGATTTGCTTTCGGTCGTTAATCACTTTCACTTTTTTCTATGTATTAGATAATGCATGAGCATAGTTATTTTTGATGGATCTATGTATAATCAATATTTGAATCATCAATTCATTACCTATTTGTTTATCCGTATCAACTTTGTGAAAAGTCTTGAAATCATCATCCACAAAGAATTCCACTGCTGTAAATAGGCTTCACTCAGACATTCTAGTTAAAAAAACGGGTAACTCACGTGCTGTAGTCGAAACAATAGTTGGCAACCCCTGACCTAGTATATCAAGGCAGAGTAACTAAATCGCTGAAAGTATATAGAAACTTGAAAATTCGTAGAGAGCTTTTTTAATGGCGTAAGAAAGTACGGTAAAGGTAATAATTTTGGAAATTCCAATGGGCGAAAAACTAAATGCGAAGCCAAGAGTAAAACCCAATAAATTATAACAACGTAAGTAATATTCCTTTTATTTGTTGATATGATTTTTTGTAAACAATAACATCAATAACAATTGTTTAAAGACAGTTTGTTTAAATACAGTCTCGATAAACCGTTCTGAATTAAATTCAAATTCTGATGTAGCATACATATGTATAAATGTGGTATTAGTACACTATATCAATATATACCCTAATAGGTTCTAATAGGTATAACGATTTTCACCCTAAATCGATATCTAGGAATTATGGTTTCAAGAGTCGGCAACGCATCAGTGACCTTTTTAGGGTTGTTGGTGTCTATGGACTGCGGTGATTGCTTACCATCAGGCAACCCGCATGCTCATTTGCCTACTATTCTATGAAAAAAAAAATGGTAAAATGTACCTATTGTGCCTTCTATTCTGTCGATGAGTATTTTAATTCCTGATAATTGTTTAAACTTTGTTTTAACTAAATATCTGACGAGGATACCTAATTTGAATTTATTTTAGTGGGCTAGTTGACTAATTTTGTTTTGTTAATATCCGAGAAGTAATCACTTTCATAACGGCAAACTTTCAAAAAATATTAATTGCATATTTTATTTGCATTGTTTTTGCATGCCAGTGTTAGATAAGTGCGAGAAACTATAAAATATGACACCGAATTGTACATAAACATACTCACAAACATTTAAACTTTCATATTAAGTAGTAGGATATGATTTTTCGCTTGGCCTGCTTGGCCTAAAGGACTGTCCCACATCCAAACACTCCACTTGTCCCAAGTCAGCATGAAAGTTGCACTTCGTCCCAAATTACTAGTAGGTATAGATTACCTTCGTTTAAAACTTCTTGGTTAAATAAATAAAATGATTTATGTTTTAACATTTTTTCATGGATATTAAAACAGTATAAAAGTCAAATTAAGTGATAAGCTAACATGCGTGGCAACATGCCATGCTTGTAATTGTAAATAGGTGCAATAAATAATAAAAGTAATTTACGTACTCTCTATGCTTATTAACAATTTGTAATCAATCTATGCATTATTTTATCTATACATTTATAAGGAGCTGTCTGGTATACCTATCAACGCAGTGACGAAACTTCTAAACGTAGGAACTTGTTTTAGAGAGATTCTTTATACTTATTCATTTCATTCATTTTAATTTAAGAACACTGTTCTTGTCGGTGGAGTTAATTCCATCTCTCCCTATCCTCAGCCATCGCCTTGACCTCCTTGTGACACAACCTTTGCCTTCTCTTTTATTTGGTCTATATAAGCCCTTCTTGGGCTCTTCTCTTCTTTTCCTCTTCTAGCTTCTATTTTCCCTTCTATCAGGTTTTTAATCGTCATGTCGTACAAGATGGCCGAACATATTTCCACGGCTTGATTGTATAACTTTTAATAACGTTATTTTTTCATTAACAGGGTCAAGGTCAAGGTTTACACTTATAGCGTAGATAAATACAAAAAAAAGAATTTTGAAAATTTCACTCCTTAGGGTGTGAAATGAGGGAAATACTAAATGCACGCGGGCGAAGCCGAGGGCAAAAGTTACCTAAATAAATATAAGAAAAATGTCTCAAAATTAATTCAAACAAATTTAAATATTTTTTTAAGCATTTAGTAATTGCCCGTGCATCGTTTATTTTGTTCAGACTATTTTTAAAGTGAGCCGCAAGGAAAACTATAGGTACCACTTTTTATAGTGGATCGTATTTCAGGTGGTATACTTTTCTATGTGGCCAACTGTACAAAATTGCATCAAAATCAATCATCGATTGAGGAATGTTAAAACGTCCAACCATAGAAAGTTCAGATAAGTTATGGTACAAATATATGCATAAATAGTGTTGCAGGTACATAGGTTAAATGGTAATATCCGCAGTAGTTACCAGATCGAGACCGGTCCCACGGCTATCCACGATTGTTTAGAGCACTTTTACTTTTTTACACCGTTATTACGTATGTATGTTATGAAATTAAATAGATTATATTTAACACGAAAGGCCGGGAGGCATTCTGAGTGGTCGTGTATTGTGTTTCTAATGTCTAGTCTCAACACTCTCTGCTCATTGTTTTTTGATTTCAGTGTGATAAAATATAAAGAGCTTTTTATTTTTGATTTATGATAATAATATTTATTTTCATTTGACGACTTCAGGTGACAGAACAGATGGACGAAAAATCGAGAATAAACTCTATATAATTTTAAACTTTCTGGGTACCTACGATTTATAAATCTATCCAAAATAACGAAGTGATCGCAGTACACAGCTGGTTAATCATTAAGTTCAAAAATAGATTCAAAATATCTTTCTTTTTATTTTTTTTATTTAATATTTAATATGACGACCTCCGTGGCCTAACGGTCATCACGCTGAACTGCCTCACAGGAGGTCCCGGGTTCGATCCCCGGTCAGGTCAAGATGGAAAATGAACTTTTTCAGATTGACCTGAGTCTTGGATGTTTATCTATATAGTATTTGTTATAAAATATACTATCCTTGAGTTAGTATCCCATAACACAAGTCTCGGACTTACTTTGGGGCTAACTCAATCTGTGTGATTTGTCCATAAATATTTATTTATTTATCTTTCTTTATTGTCTTTATAGTATAATATATAAAAAATAATGAAAAATAATACATTTAAGCGTATCACTGTGACATGATGTATTTATTTTCTTTGGCTATGATATCAAAAACAATAATGCTCTTCCGAAAATACCAAAACCTTGTGTCACACCTTACTAATATAATAAGACAATTTGTGCAATCTTATGTCGTAAATCCCGCAGATGATGTTTATTAGCAATAGATTAATATCCCTGTTTAACTACTCTTAACAATTTAACTGGACACTAGTTAACCTTGTCAGTTAACCGGTCATGTCATGTCATGCAGCAAAAACACGCGCAATCGTGACTGGAGTAAGATATCAACCTAGTTTTAAATACAGGTTACTAAATGTACTCATATGAATTCAGGGGAAGTCCCTCCTCCGTTAGTCGAATTCCTCATGACTGAGGGACCAATTGTCGAGTATTAATTCTGTAGTTAGACTAGGGTATATTACAAAAATGGCGGTTGAGCTTAAGACTCGATTTAAAGAGGGACCTGGGGGCCGATTCCACTAATTACAAACGTAAATGTCGTGTTTCAATAGTGTCTCAAGATCCAAGGAAGTTGAAATAAAGTGATAGTGTAATTTGTAGAATCAAGGGCCTGGAAGTTGGTAGTCGCTGCCGTGGCACAGTTGAATGCCGGACTTAGTCAGGTGATCCTGTGTCCACGGCTCTATGCGACGAGAGGGCGCACCATGTGGTTTTAGTGGGTTCGAGCCCCACACTGCCTCTCTCCCGTCCCCGCGGGAAAATGGCGTGGGTCGGCCATTTCCACATGTAAAAAAAAGGGTATGTTACAAAAATGGCGGTTGAGCTTCAGACTCGATTTAAAGAGGGACCTGGAAGCAGGTAGTCGCTGCCGTGGCACAGTTGAATACCGGACTTAGTCAGGTGATCCTGTGTCCACGGCTCTGTGCGACGAGAGGGGCGCCATGTGGTTTTAGTGGGTTCGAGCCCCACACTGCCTCTCTCCCGTCCCCGCGGGATATGGCGTGGGTCGGCCATTTCCACATGTAAAAAAAAGGGTATGTTACAAAAATGGCGGTTGAGCTTCAGACTCGATTTAAAGAGGGACCTGGAAGCAGGTAGTCGCTGCCGTGGCACAGTTGAATACCGGACTTAGTCAGGTGATCCTGTGTCCACGGCTCTGTGCGACGAGAGGGGCGCCATGTGGTTTTAGTGGGTTCGAGCCCCACACTGCCTCTCTCCCGTCCCCGCGGGATATGGCGTGGGTCGGCCATTTCCACATGTAAAAAAAGGGTATGTTACAAAAAAGTGTTGTCTTGAAATGCTCGTAGATGGCGCTTCTTTCCTCCTCTTTTCTTTTTAGTCGTATTCCTCATGAGGGTCGTGATCATCATATGGTATTAAACACAAACAACGACTATCTTGTCAATGTTGATGGAGTGGTTTGCCATTGCCTTCTCCATTTCACACTCTATTCTATATCTCTATTTTCAGACATAGGCCTCCATTTTTTCAGGCCATTTACTACGGTCCTGTGTATGTGTCCATTTCACACACTAGCTCATCATCATCTCGAGTCGAAATGGCATAGATCAGATTTTTTTCGACCAGTTTTTCAAAAGACAAGGCTCTCACACTTATGTCAACAAACACGCTGATAGTTACCAACCAGAGTGCAGGTTTCCTTACGATGTTCCTTCACCGGAAGCAAGTAGAGGTCAATGCAAACAACCATACAAAGAGTCAGATTGGTATACAAACTTATATTGCAGGGCAGGATTTGAACCCAGTACCTTTGCAGCAACAGGCGGGGGCCCCTACCATTCTACCACCACAGCTTCGATTTGGGGACTATAGGTACTATCTTTAATTACAACCACTCTAAGTTAAAGTTTAGTTACAGACGATCCAGTTCAGTTCCAATTGAATTTTTACACATACATACATACATACAATCACGTCTTTATCCCAAACGGGGCAGACGGAGCCAATAGTCGTGAGACTCGAAGGCCACGCTTAGCTAAATTTTCATTAATATACGGAGTTAGGTCATGAGGATAGTATTAGTGTCTAATATACGCGGGCAAAACCTCGGGCAAAAGCAAGCTGATACTTCCCCATAGAGTCGTAAGAGCTTCTCTAAGATAATATGCTAATACATTTTACTTAGCCTAGTATAGCGCTCTAACAATTTACAAAACAGTACAGCAATTTGGACCCAATTCCAAGAAAAATAGTAGCTATTTTCGTCCATTTATTATTGGTATTTATACCTGGACCTAATCGTGACTAGTTGGCCATTACAGGGCAAGCTTTCGAACATGTTTGTAGAATCCAAGCCATTCCTAGAGAAACCCTTGCTTTTACTCGATTGGTTTCTAAATCGACGATCGAACAAAAACTGGTATTTACTTAAAGGTATAGAAAGAGGAATAAGCAAATGTTTTCACTCGATTATTCGGCTCAGCTAGCAGAAGTATCGATTGATATTCATCGTAATTCATAAATTCGAAGCGCATGTTTATGAATCAAGTGCCAAGTTAAGTCGTGAAAAATTGTATATTATAGGCCTTTAATTGACTTTTAGAAGGTATTATTATAGTCTTTATAAAGTCTAATTATTTCAGTCTATTTATGGGTCACTCTTCGTTTCTAAATATACACAAGCATAAACAAATACCGAGATATGTAAGAAAATAAATATATTTTTTTTTTTAGAATATATAAATATTAAATATATTTTTTTTAATTAGCCTATACTGTCCTACTACTGGGCAAAGGCCTCTCTTCTAGTTCGCCACTCCTATCTGATCAGTGCATGAGCCCTCCACTCTCTATCAGTCGATCTATTTATTTGATACGAGGTATTACCTACTCCTGCTTGGGGGAGGCCTTTGTATAGCAGTGGACGTCTTTCGGCTGAGAGAGAGAGGTATTAAAAAATAGTATCAAATAAATAATTATCTTATTAAAATAACAGCAATTGCAGTCTCTCCGGGAGCACTTAGCTAAAAATAACTTTGCAGACGACTCGCTTGAAATAGACTTCACCCTTGGGAGACGAAAGATAGGATATCATGTTTTAAATTACGTTGAACATTCACTTGCAGTATATTTTCATCTAGGTACCTATGTAGATTATTTCTAAAAACACCAATAAAAGTTGATAGTTTTGATTATCTTTAAAAACATAAAGTTTAGTTTTTAAAAGTAATAAATTTAAGTTGCAAATTAGAATTATTATTTTCTATAGAAATAAGTAGTACCTTTGTACTTAGTTTTACTATATTTTATATTTCCTATTTATGTATTTGTTATGTACAAAAATTAATAAATAAATAAATTATCAGTTGATCTATTTTAAAATAATAACAGAGTGGTATAGATAATAGCGGCAATATTCAACAAACAATATTTTCCTCAATCACAGTACAAAGAATTGACCAAAATTACACACATTAGACATTTAATAAAGTGTAGTTAAAATAGTGTAGACTCACTAAAATATTCAGTGGTCAAGAAAATAAGACTGTTGTTATTTGTAGAAAATCAATAGCGTTATATTTAGTGCTCGATTTTTAGAAACTACACTGAATGTTATGTGGGGTGACCATGAATGTATCATGTTGATAAAAAAAATATATACTTAAACCAGTCTTGATATTCGAATATTAATATTTATTATTGTCGTCAACTTGTAAACGGGTGTTGCCAGGGGGATCCTGATTCGAATTTTATTTTTTGTTCTTAACCAATTCATGTGGTTACTTGATCACAAACATTACATGTTTTATTATATATTTTTTTCTTATTAATAATAATAATAAATATATACGGACAAATCACACAGATTGAGTTAGCCCCAAAGTAAGTTCGAGACTTGTGTTATGGGATACTAACTCAACGATACTATATTTTTATAACAAATACATATATAGATAAACATCCAAGACCCGGGTCAATCTGAAAAAGATCATTTTCCATCTTGACCCGACCGGGGATCGAACCCGGGACCTCCGGTGTGGCAGTCCGGCGTGATGACCGTTGGGCCACGGTCGTCATGTATAAAGATAATAAATAGCCCCTCTGGCATGTTAGGCGACCAAGACTGTTTCATGAGTTTCTTTCGGCATTTCTTCTCACCAGTGGTCGTTCTGAAATGCTAGTAGTTTGTAGCTTTGAGAAATAATATATTATGATTAAATAATTAGTTATCGACGTGAAAAAGAGCCTTCTTTGAAGGCCAAGTTTCAATAAAAAAATATGACTTTGACTTTGACTACCTACTCGTATTATATAATAAAAAGCGTAAAAGACTCGATATAAGTCTACGGCAAAAGACATATTTTTATAAATCGTAGATTGCGGACCTCCTTCAAAAGGGATACCTATTAGGAGCAACCATAACCGGAGAGCATGTATGAAGGAGTGATGAGTGTAGAAGAAGCAAGACAGATCTGTAAGGATCGTAGCAAGTGGAAATCGCTAGTCTCTGCCTACCCCACAGGAAAAAGGCGTAATAATACGAGTATGTATGTGTATGTATTATAAATCGTAAATTAAAAAATATTTATTATAAATAGAAACTAAAATATATAATTAAAAATAGAAACACACTACTCTGTATAAGTTTAACTAAAAATCATGCATTGCTTACTGAATGGTACCCCTTCTAATTCCCTTTCATAGAACAAATTATGATATAATATGATTATCGAGTAATAGTCCAATTACTAAGTAAAAGTGTAGGTCAGTCTGTCCGTCCTTGAGTTCATCTCATGATTACAATCCAGTTCTATTCATATGAATGTGTATCGTACGTAACACTTAGGTAGTGATATTAACTCACTTTTTTGCAGTTACGTCCATCACTTACGCTTTTTTTTACTTGATGTATTTTCTCTAGATTTTGGTTCTAATTTGACACTTATTTTCAACATAAACAAATAAAGCAAATAAATAAAAAATAAATATATACGGACAAATCACACAGTTACCCCAAAGTAAGTTCGGGACTTGTGTTATGGGATACTAACTCAACGATACTATATTTTATGACAAATACATATATAGATAAACATCCAAAACCCAGGCCAATCTGAAAAAGATCATTTTCCATCTTGACCTGACCGGGGATCGAACCCGGGACCTCCGGTGTGGCAGTCTGGCGTGATAACCGTTAGGCCACGGAGGGCGTCAAAAGTATCCTATTCAAAGGTTTTAATATCTCAATATGAATGTAAATCAGTGCATTTTATGTCGCAACAATAATTATTTCTAACCTTGTAGACTCCACATTCATTATTATTCTACAAAAACTGGTTTTGTTGCTCGTCTATGTGCAAAATGTTATCATCGTTCAAAAATCATGTTTTGTTTATAAATCCAGATTTTATGTAATAAGGTGATATAATAACAAATTTGCAAAAAGAATAATTATAATTTTAATTATAGCTAATAAAAATTAGAATATAATTAATGATTTATTATAATATTTCACATTTGTCTTATATTTTTTTATCGTAAAAAATTTTTTTTTTATAACATATGGCGGCAAACGAGCAAGCGGGTCACCTGATGGTAAGCGATCACCACTGCCCATGGACTACTGCAACACCAGGGGGTATCACAAGAGTGTTGCCGGCCTTTCAAGAAGATGTAGACTCGTTTTTTGAAGGTTCCAATGTCGTATCGGTGCGGGAACACCGCCGCAGGAAGTTGGTTCCACTAGCATTATTACGGCTTTTCTGAAATGCTAGAATCCACAACCGGTTATTTCAAAAATCATTTCTTCGGAATTCTTAGAAAGCAATCTTGTATTATTATTCGTATTAATAAACGATGCAACGGTCGTCAAAGTGAAATTTTACAGCATAATATTTTTATTATACATAGTTACTTTAGATGAATATTCGACTGCATTTTTGATTTTTTAAAACCAATTATATCAGACAAATTCGCATAGAAGAAGGCCATTTTATGAATTATGCATCAGTTATTATTTCTTCTATAAAATAAAATTGTACTAGTTATTTGAGCAAGGTGAAAAATTCTTGTATTGTTAACGACATTCCGACATGGATCCTATGGTAAGATAAGATAATTTGGAATTTTGAGAGTACGAGAAATAATAAAAGCGAAATTTGAGAAACAATTTTTAGTAACTAAAAGCATCGATCAAAAATTACAAGTAAATATTTGATCGATCCTAAAAGTAAGATCAGATGCCCATATCTTAAGCCACCAGACAAACATTAGGTTTCCCGGACAAGGCACAGCAGGCCTTTATTTTTGAAATGAAGTACAACTCAATATAAAAGCGTCAACTAATGAGCGCTGAAGATAGGTAATATAATTCCACCTTGATCAACAGAGGGCCAGGGCTGTTTTCCATAAGCAATTGCGCTTCAAAATAAGTATGCATAAAATATCATTAAATTGACATTAACAGAGAAAAACTATAGGCACAATCTCGGTAGGTACCTCCATTATAAACCACTTTTTCTAATAAAAACGCAAGACCGTGAAACAACAATACCTTTACTTTGCTGTTTGTGATAAAAAAAAAAACGTAAACAAAATAATTTCCCAAGGTATGAACTGTACCATGTGGTTAGCACATCACTTGGGTCACCACACTATCGGTAGTTTTCCCGGACAAGGTCGAATATTTAATTTTCTTGTCTTATGACATAAGATGTGGTATTGACTTTGTTTTGGTATGAAGTTATAATGAAACTTGTTTTCATGGTTTCAAAAGAATTCTAAATTAGTATACTTACTTAACTGCAAAGGTTACCAAAGTCTTTTGATAAATGAAATATGAAGTAGGTACCAATTCAAAATATCTATGAAGTCGACTGGACTCACGGGTCTCGTCTGTGAAGTCAAATCGACGAAAAAGCCGAAAAAACCACAAACCTGAACAACATAAACCAGAAATAACCAGTAATATTGTCTCATGACATGGTCACCCGTGAGTCCGTTCCGCACACATACATTTCCCACCACACTATGATACACTTTCGCGTGTACACTTCCGAGCAGTTACTACGTTCCATTCTACGGTTATACGTACAGCGTTGTCTACAAACGAAATAAAAATTAGTAATACAAATGACCTGAAAATTCTGTTAAGACCTCCGACACGCGTGGGGTCCAGACACGCGTGGGGACAAAATTCTGGCAGCGTTGGTGTTGAATTATTCGATACATCATCTAATGTCAAAGTCGTAAAATGTCAAGGTCGGAAAATGTGAATTTGGCGATGAGAAAGACTTTCGAATTAAATTTAAAGAAAAATGCTTGCTTTTTCATTTGGATAAATAGCCGATGAAATTTGAGATTCTTCTATCTAATTGTTCTATTATAGTAATACTCAAGGCGCTAGTAGAGTTCGCTCATTTATGTTTTGTACATTTATCCAACTAATGATGATTGAGATATAAAGAATAGATCTTTAGTTGTTTGTAACTTTACTACGCAAGAGCTGCTGTCAGATTTCAAATAAATTAAGTGGGTGGGGGTAGAATGAGACCTGAATATCATGTAGAGTACCTTTTATCCCGAAATTCCCAATGGAGCAGAGTATCAGGGCGCAGCTAGTCCTTATTAATATTTTAAATGCGAAAGTGAATTTGTTTGTTACCTCTGAACCAATCTTCCTGAAATTTCAGGAAGATTGGTATCTCGGGATAAAAGGTACCCTATGTCCTTTACCTTTGTGTACCTTTCATCCCAGGAAAAAGCACTGTTTCCGTGGGAAATTCACGCGGGCGAAGCTGCAGGCAAAAGCTAGTTATCAATAAATTTGAGATTAGACCCTGCTTTTACTCCTACAGGTAAGCTTTCACTTGATAAAATTATACCCGGTCTAAAGTCATTGGATATGCATAGAAAGCCTCGCAAAACTCGTTACTTATCGATGTTCGTGATTAGAGAGAAACCAGACGGATATACATACTCCAAGCATTCGCTTCCTGGTTTATAACAAACATGAATGGTTTATCTTAAAGAAGTCAATACCAGCTACGCACCTTTGGCACAGAATTAATATAAGTACTACCCTTTGGTTAAATAATGATACATTCGTAGTAAAAAGATAAAATACAGGCAACTTCTCTAGGGGTGAAAGTACTCATGAATATGAGCAACTTTTTGTATGGGACCGACTCTGAAATCTAAAAAAAAAAACAGCTGTTCCATACATTTTGGGCGAGTAGGTATTGTAAAACGTATGGAACAGCTGTTTTTTTCACCCCTAGACAGGTTGCAGGTGTTTACCCAAACACCCTGTAGATAGTTTACTCGAACATATTTGCACTAATTTAGTGTTCTCTGCATGACCTTAGGGTCATGTCAGTCTACCTTAGGGTAGACTGGTAGAAAATGCTTATGCATTAAGACGAGGTCCAACCTGGGCTGCAAAAAACAGAATTCATATGCGCTTAACCACGCCGCTTGCGCGTTGCAATAAGATAGTTTTTTGCACAACACAATGTTCTACTTTCGTTGGTAGGATCGAACAGATTTTGTACCGATTTAGCAACTATTTCTCAAATATCTTTAAAAATATTAGTTTTAAAACAAAAGTGCTCGATTAAGACTTTAATATAGCATATATATAAACTAATTATATAAAAAAATATATATGTTATCGCTGAAAATTTTAAGTTTCATGACTTGAAAGCTGAAATATTTTCTAAATTTTCGGTGGCTTTATGAATTAATTAAGCCGAAAATATGTCTTTTTAATAAAAAGTACACGATTCAAACCTTAATAGAGATTATAATCTATATCTTGTATTATTTTTCTACTTCGTAAATAAACTCTAATTAGGTAAATTTCCTTATGAAAAATTACAATTATTTCGAATGTGGAGTACGAGCTCGCCTTAAGTCCGCCTATTGTACTTTTACACATGTTTTTGTGCAATAAAGTTTAAATATATAAAAATATAAATAATTAATATTTCATTTAATTCAGTGACAGATTATAAATAAGATCTAAGTGTATCGTGCCTGAAAGTCTGTTTGTTTCTCTAGATTAATTTTTCGCCGAAACGCGTGGAGGTCGTGACATATTTAAGTCAAGACTAACTAAATTTATAAACTGGCTTCGTACGGGTGTGTACTGTGTACTTATTATAGCTATAGGTAAACCACCCGGTAGACATTATATCTAAATGATAGTGAAAACCGCATCAAATGAGTTGTACGCAGACGCGGAAAGCAATCAGTTTTATAGTAGGTACCTATGTATGTATCTGAACACGACTGTTTTTCTGATTTAACTCTGTTTACGTTTTCAATATAAGAAGATACGAAAGTCTATTAAAATATCATAATAAAAATACCTTTCAAAAATGATTTCCAATTCTTTACTTGTAAGTAAACAGTGTCTGGAATTGGATCTATTATAGTCAATCGGATTGGAATCGTGACGACTATCCGGATTACGGACAACGGTCCCAATTCTGAGACGTGGGCTGCTAAGGTAAAGACCGTGACAAATTCGCCACTGAGAGCATTAGCCTAAAATAACGAAAGAACAGAATGTAGATTATAAAATTGCGTAATTTTTATAACTACTCTTATTTATTTTTTAAGTCTTATATTGATCATCTTGGAAGAAGGAGTGGCCTTTGTCTAATACTGGGGTATAGATGGCTTTTAAACAATATTAATCGTGTTTGATAATCGCCTGTGATCGCACGGAAAAACTTTTTAGTTTACAATACTACAAAACGTCTAGGTTAAGAGAATTATTTTGTACACGTCGAAACAGAAATATTGTTAACATTAATTGACAGTTTGTAAGCAATAAGCAATTACACTTCGGAACTAGGTATTTCTGAAATTGTAATCAACTCTGAAAGTATAGATATTAATAATTACAAGGAAAATTGATCGTATTTGATAAGCGCCTGTGGTCGAAAAATCCAAGGTTCTTTAACATCTTGTTCCTCATGAGCTTATTAATAAGAGTTAGAATAAGACTACAAAGAGAGACTGTAATTTATTCTCTCTTATTTACTGAGTTTGGTGACTCTGCGGTTACAGACAAGTAAACTTTAGTGTGACAAAGTGGCGTATCTAATTGGCAAAGCTGACGACATTTCTTGGAGAAATGAACTAAATTTATAACATTAGCGGAAAATAGAGCTACCACAAATGTCGGCTTAAATGGAACATAAAAATTGCGTATAAATCCTTCATGATATCGCTTAGTGACGGAATAACCTAAATAAGAACAAAAACGTTTTGGTGCTAATGTCATTAAACTAGTTTCTTCCTTTTCCTTGCTCGGTTGAATTAATTTACTAAGAATAAGAAAAAGAAGTACCCAATGGCTGACAAATTGTAATAATAAATTAATTAATATATACGGACAAATCACACAGATTGAGTAAGCCCCAAAGTAAGTTCGAGACTTGTGTTATGGGATACTAACTCAACGATACTATATTTATGACAAATACATATATAGATAAACATCCAAGACCCAATAATTTCAGGGGTATTCATAAGTTTAAGGTTTGCTCATAAAAAAACTGTATACAATATCGTCTAAGTCATAAATCGTCAATGAAAACTTTAATCCTAGTTTAGTTAATATTTTAGTCCCTATGTATCTCTTTTACCAATTTTTCAATGAAATAGGCGTAAAGTGTATTGGGGGAGACCTTTGTCCAGCGCAGAGGCGTAAAGTGTTCAAACTTTATGAATAAGACAGATAATAGCTAATGTAGCTTTATGTGGAGTGTTTTTAATGTCAAGGTTTACAAAAGTGAAATGTAACTGCGTGAACTAAATGTCGCTATAAACAATTGTTCGTTGTAAAGGCTAGTTGAATTATATGGCCTTTATCTAAAATAGGCTTGAACAACTAGAAAGGGCATTAGACTACTAGCATAGTATTATATTATCTGTGATTAGACATAAGCTACTCACTCACAAAATCATGTAGAATTTCAATTCAAATTTTCCATTACTTTTCCTGTTTACACTTGTTTTTAGTGAGCGTGAGAGAAATACTATCATTGTTATATAATATTGTTCCAGATGTAATTTCTAGCAATTATGGTTGGTTTTAACAATTTGAACTTATGCTAATATTTCTAAACAAGAAACAATGAAATAAAAAGAACTAAAAGAATGAAAAATAGTAAAGAAGTTTTGACAATCGACAACAATCACATTCCGTCGGCGATCTACAATGATACTTGTCGTACGTATACCAATATTATAATAACAATAATAACAATAGAATCATTAAACGTGTGTGAATATAGACACATTACTACTTGACTCTGTATGTCAGCAATATGGTCCATCATGGAGTGGGCTACGCCCTGAGTGCAGTTTTAAGTCGTAGGGATTTCTAAAATCAACCTTTTATGTTGGCTGACAAAAATTTAGTTTTTGGACAAGCTTTTAAAAGCCAGGGAGAGCATGGCGAAAATTCCGTGTTCGTAAAGTCAACCGCTGCTGCTGGGAAATTCCTTGATGTCACATACAACTCAATTAAATAGTGCAGGTTTCTTCAGGATATTTCCTCAATCTCTGGAAGATACTTTTCTTAATTTTTTTTTTAATAAGTATATATTTTTATTCATTTATTTATTTGTTTACTCTTTTTAAATAAAAACATTTAAAAATATAAAAAAGGGGAACCCATCGGTAGCGGAGCAAAGACCCAAGCTACCGGTGGTCAGGGCTCCAGCGAGAGGAATCTCCTCACAATGCGGGCCGTTTCCAAGAGTACCGCCTTCTAAATCTGACTCTTGACCCAACTGCCGAGCGAGAGTCTCTCTAGATGACGATCAAGACTCTTCGCTATTATTTTTATTATTATTATGATTGGTCTTTAAGCTCATGTAGAACATAGAATTCGACCTTACGATCACAGGTGGGCGTCTCATTCACTTGACCGTCAACGTACGAAAAGTGCACTTATCACATTTGCTAGATGTAGTGGCTTGTAATTGACGTCATACTAGTATGCGTCCCATTATTGATCTTACTGAATCTCTCAATACACTTGCTGTCAAAGCAAGAGTTTATTTGGTCAAAGTAACACAATACAATTATAACTCTTCGACGCATCTCAATCGTAATCGCAAATTTGACAGCTGTCAGTCATAACAATGCACGATTGGTTCCGTCACTCGTAATAGATGATGATGTTAAAACGAAATATAAAGGTTCATCTCGTTATATTTTGTACAAGTTCGTCAGACAACGATAGTAGTGTGGTTTTTCAATAGCATTCGCCAGCCAGTTAACCAGCCAATATATTAAAAGTTCGCTAAAAACAAAGTCCTTATAAAGTTTTTCTATAGCGCTTATTGCCCGTAGTATAGTTGGAATTGACCAGTTGACTGGACGATCTTAGTACGTCAGAATACAACTATACCACTAATATTATAAATTAAAATGCGTCTAAATATATTTATTACTCAATCACGCAAGGACGTATTTAAAATAGTACTAGTAGTAGGAATAGTACAGTTAGATGTAGAGAAACCTGACTCCCTAGCTTACCGAATTAGTTATGTGCCGTTCCCGAAATTTTCAGAGAAACAGCTTATTAAAGTTCCTAGGAAATTTCTCGGAAATATTCTCGAGATCGGAAAATTTTCCTAAAAACCTAAGAAATTTTTGAGAATCTGCGGAAATTTTCAAGGGAAGAAATTTTTGGGGACAGGATATTTCTCGGCGGAACATCGCTACACCGAATCCTAGTCTCAGGGGGCTCAGGTTTCTCTGCGTCTGACTGTACAGTCAAGAGTCAAAAGTGGAGTCATACCTTAAATATCATATTGCCTTGCAGGCGCGCAGTCCTTCATTGTGTGCGTTACGTCCATATTACGGACGTATAATTACAATAAGAACACTACTCACACTAAGCTAATTATCATATTACCCACCCACACCAAGACACAACTCTGCTGCATGCTAGTGCTTCGTGCTCATACTGCCTACGTGCTGCCATCTATCAAATTTACGGGGTACTAAGTAGTGAATTCTGACTCAGAAATAATAATACACTAATACACTACCTATAGTTTATTATAAAGCAAACCAATAGTGGTGAGTACGGTGACACGCAACCAATTGATAATTTCGTCACAAGTTAATGCATCTGCTGGTCTAATCGGTAGTCGGATGGACTGCAGTTGATACAGGTCAAAGTTCGAGTCACATCCAGATATTTTATTTTTCATATTAAACTCAATTCATAAGCCAAGAGTATTTTTTATATAATGTAATTGATATGCTTTTATATATTTGTTATGAAATAAAAAATTCTCAAAAATCATGACAACTATTTATTCATGTAAATAGGTATAGTATACTTATGTAAAATTTATTATTATAAACTACACTAACAAATTCAAAATTTATGTTTAATCACTTCCCTATCTAATTACAGAATAAATAAGAACTTAAAAATAAGCATTCTGTAGTAAGTTACTTATAAGAATCTGTTCATTTATTTTATATATTATTACTAAATTAGGTATACTTTCGCTTTTTTTTAGTAAATATTGAGGTTATAGCTTAAGTATTCGTTTTCATCATGAAAAGAAGATTGAAACTAAACCTCAACATCTAACAATTTAACAATTTATCAATTTATCTCCTACTAGCTGTCGCCCGCGGCTTCGCCCGCGTAAGTTTCGCTTAGATGAAAAATCTCTCTTGGAGCTTTTCATCAGATGTTCCAGATCTTCAAATTTTATACGTCAGCAGAAAATGCTCATCAGGTTGAACGATTTTTGCTAAGGCGCCATTTCCATATATGTTATAGTGTAGCTGGTCTCTTGGAGCTTTTCATCAGATGTTCCAGATCTTCAATTTTTATACGTCGGCAGAAAATGCTCATCAGGTTGAACGATTTTTGTTAAGGCACCATTTCCATATTACTTATAGTTTAGCTGTTCCGTTATGGTTCTTCATCAGGTGTTCCAGTTTTCAAAATGAATTATAGCCTATATGTTGCCCAGGCTTAATAGCTATACAACAAAAAAAGTTTCATTCAAATCCGTCCAGTAGTTTTTGCGTGAAACGCGTACATACATACAGACAGACAGACAGACAGACAGACAGACAGACAGACAAGAAATTCAAAAAAAATTTGTTTGCTTTCTATTGTTCTTTTTAGGTCTCCCTCTATCCATTTCAGTCAAAAATATTAAATGTACAGACAAAATATTTTTACTGTTTTATTATATGTATAGATTACGAAACATAACCTTGTATTTGTAATGCAAAATACAAAAACAAGTAATAAGTATAAAAATAATTTAAATAATGTTTATACTTTTATAAAACCAGATTTGATACAATAGAAAGAGGACAGTTGGAATATACCTACTTAATGAATGAACTCACTGATTAAATTTAAACACAAATAATTAACTCACTATTTTGTAAAGTTGCCGTTGTTGTCTTTTCTACACATATTTCAATCACAAAAAAACTGTCCTAAACATCCATACAATGAGAAACTAATTCTTCCTTGCTCATCTTCTATGCACCATCAGGCCCCATAGATTTTCTATGGAGTTGAGGTTAGAAGACCGCGCTGGCCAAGGATGACATTTATTTCTGGAAGCGAAATAAATTATCCAGTTTTTTTATGCACGCCACCAGCTTGATATGCACGACGAACAGTAGATAGGCATCGAAACATCAAATAAATCAGCATAACGCCTGGTAGGTAAAATCATCGCCTTCATATTCTTCCAACATTATTGTTGCTGCTGCTCAGAGATAATAGCCGGTCTTCTACTTTGCGGCAAGGCTACCCTGCAGCAAGTCGCTACACCCAACGTGTTGTCCACTAAAAAAATATAATAATATATAATTAGGTATTTAGTTTATATTTAATTTCAAAACTATCACTTATGCAAAGCAAAATCACGAACAAAAATATATCAATACAATACATTAATATTATGTTATCATTTTATGTTTGAATTAATCACAAAATATTACACATTTACACACACATATTTCAAATCACAACTATTTATTTGTTTAAAAATACTCACACTTAATCCAGTTCCTTTCATTAGAAATTGAGACTATTTTGCAACCACTATCATGCAAAGTAAATCCGAATAGTCTTCATAATACCTACTTATAGTGGCCTATATTGGCAAGTGTTGGTAAAGTAATATTCCACAAATACTTAGATAACTATCACTAACAAATGCTTTCAACTAAAACGAGAACTCGGTTGAAGTGATTTTGCGTCTGTCTTTTTTTCATTCACCGTCAAATATTCATTTTCATAGCTGGTCCATACTGACCACCCATACGAAGTAACGATACCATAAAGTTAGAGCAAGGATTTTATAGACATACTATGAACGTTCCGTATCATTCATAGTATGTCTATGAAATCCATAAAAGTATGAAGCGCTCGCCGACTCGCCGCGCCAGCCTACCTACTTCTATGGAAACATCGTATTCGGTCGGTTGACATTGCACAGACACATAGGCGTTTTTCAAATAACACACAATCATATGGTCTTAAGTGCAAACACTTCTATAATCAATTAGTATGAGAAATTCTGACTCCACTTCTGGAGATGTCTGTACATAGGTTACTTTATATCCCGAAATTTCCACTGGAACAGAGCCCTGGGGCAAAGCCATAGATAGGTTTATAACGGAAAGAAACGTTTTCCGCTCGTTTTTGCCGGGCGTAAGCCCATCTATAAATGGGTTTACGTCGGGCAAAATCTTTTCTTTCTGTTTATTCCCGGGCCAACCCAACAAATTTAAGGCTAAACAAAATAAAACCCATCTCTGGGTAGCTAGTAATTATAAATTCTCCTTCAATTCTACATACTCTTTGTTACAGGAAGAAAACATAGCCCTTCGTCTAATAAAGCAACATCCCGAAGTGGAAGAACCTGAAAGCAGTCCAGCATCTCCAGATGACTTCAACACGGGCAGTACTGGTAGAACCTACTTTGACGAAGGGGGTTATGTCGCTGGGGGGGCGAAGGACTCAGACCCCTATGTGAGGAACAGGTTCAACCAGGCTGCGTCAGACGGCCTTCCTAGTAATAGAGCTGTACCTGATACGAGGAATGCTATGTGAGTATCTGTTTTTATAAAGTATACTGCTTTTTAGCTTTGCCTTCAAATTCGCCAGCGTAAATGTTTTTAAGATAAAAATAAAAAATGGGAAAAGAAAAAACTCTGTCTTACGATAAAGTCAACGTTTGGTGTTTTATTTCATGAGCAGGTGGTGTTTTAGTCGGTATGAGTCCGGCACTACCTGGGCCTCCCCTCCCAGGTGCCCATGAGGGTTTCGCCACCTGCTCATTGGAAAAAAAGATAGTAAGCAGACCTACTGCACAGTAGATGACCTCAATGATGACAGTTGCTGTGGCCACTTATTGGTTTAAAATGTTTATTTATTTTAAGAAAAGACTACCTATATAAAGGACCTCTATGGTTGCCTGTAACACTAGAAATGTAGTGTAACGCGCATTTTGCCAGTTCCTGATCTACAAACTAGCCACAGTTTCAATCTACCAACTATTTAGGTGGTGGTGGCTATGGAGGTTAGAAATCAATCTTGACCTCCATCAACAAACTTGGAGGTAAACTGGGTCCAATTCGGCTAACAGCCGAAACACTTGCGTAAAACTAAGGCCACGTAATATTATGCGTAGAAAATTTGTAAGCAGCTATAAAATTCATTCATGGTGTCAAATATATTTGACTTGGGGTCACGGTACGAGCAGATGTTACTGCAGCATTTATTTTAGTTAAAAAAATAAAATTGGTAATTTTCTTTCTTATCGAGTGTGATATTATAGATACCACTAGATTTTTCTTGTTACCTAAAGGCATCTGACATGACTTAACAGCTACTGCCATCTAGTGGAAGTTGTTGTATTCACACTAGTAAATTAAACAGTTAGCTAGTGTGCGCAGGTTTCCTCGCGATGTTTTCCTTTACTGGAAGCAAGTAGTGGTCTATTAAAACTAATATACCTTACAATGAGTCAGATTGGTATGCAACTCATGTGGCCCGAGTAGGATTCAAGCCTAGGACGTTTTAACCACTGACATCTTTTAACCATTCGACTACCACCATTTCGTGATACACAATAACCACGATAAATCGTTTCGAAAAAGACCATATCTTCAAATAAGAATCTACTAAGAAAATTACAGCTTCAAAGAGTTTTTTCAACAAACATTTCAATTGCAGGTGCCGCCTCAAGAAATACGACGAAGATCTTCCTCAGACGAGTGTTATCATCACGTTCCACAATGAAGCCAGGTCTACTCTCCTTAGAACTATAGTCAGGTTTGTATTTTTTTCAGTCCAGCGTTTCAAGCTCTTCAAAAAAGTAGATAACTTTCTAAATATTTATTTCAGATTAAGGTAGTAGAGTAACCTTCGAACTGTAAGGTTCACCAGGTCCTGCTGATATTCTTATAGAAATTTGATCCATAATATGATTTCCAGGAAATTGTTGTTTATAGGAATACGTCATCAATTTCGCACTACCACGGAATGATAAATCTATTTGTTTTGATGGCTTGCCCTATTGGAAATATTATTATCTTGATCGAACAAACGTTCTACTTTATGTAAAAGTAGTCAAAGTAAAAGTCAATTATTTTTATTTCTATAGGCTTAAAAATAGCACTTATAAATCGTCACATTCTTGTTTTTTAGTTAGTTGACGTCATAAAATTACTTAAAGCTAAGGTTACCACCGCCTCCAAAGCGCAAGTAGAGAAGAGGCGGTAGGTATAGAGTAGTCTGTTATAGAAAATTAGGTCAAAGCCACGTATTTTATCCTATATGCTAACTACACAATTGTATACTAAGTATACAAAATATAAACATCACGAAAATGTGCAGGAATGCATATTTTCATGCTACGACGGACTTCCGTGGTGGCACTGCACGCAGACAGTTACCAACAGCTACGTTATGTGCAATGCCATAATCTTCACAATTTGCGCCTTACTGTCACCATCTATCACATGCGTAACCGCCTCACCGCTATGCCGACACCGTGATATTACGGGCTTTGATTGAGACGTCAAGTCACACGTCTTACCTAGTCTCTATATATTTTTTCTTTCTCTTTATTGAAATAATTTCAATTATTACCATGCCGTGGTTCACCAAATTAGTTCACCCTTTGCACCGTTTTATTTACCTTACTGGGCGTGGTTCACCAAATTAGTTCACCTAGGTGTACCATGGTTAACTTTTGTTACCCCTAATTCCTTTGTTTACAAATGTGCAGCGTTTTCTGTAATAATTTTGGTATTTTAAAACCTTATGGTGAATAAGGTACCTATACTTAAAAGTATAATGCACCCAGGCGATAATGATAAATAAGGTATACTTAAAAGTAATTTTTGTGCACCCAGGTGTTTAAAGTTTACTAAAAGTATGTGTAATTCACCTAGATGAATTAGCTCAGAGCGACTTTAGTGAGTTTGGATTTTTCAAGCTTATATTTAAAACTTGCAATGAAAGTTTGTTCGGGTCAAATCTTGCAAACTAAAGCGGCTGCTCCTACATAGTTTTGCAAGTGGCTTTAGTTCTCATGACAATGCATTTAATGCATTAAGGGATATCTGGAGAATTGCCAAAAATATGACTGTGACAAAGGCGAATAGGAAAGTCTTTAGAAAAGTGTTTTCAAATTTATGAAACCTTGAGCTTTTTGTTTGTTTTCTAAAATGTTGCCAAGATTATACAGTCAACTGTTTGACAAGTTAACCTGCATAGACCTTTATGCTGTTGTAATATCAGCTAATTTGCAATGAATTTTCTCTTGGATGACTGGATTTATTACACACGCTATCTCAAATTCACAATTTAGTCGATTGTCAAGACTGTGAAAGTGAGTATTTGAACACTTGCCAAATTGACGTAGCAGGTTTGATTCACGGAACTGCCGGACCAACTAAACCGGAGCTTTTCAGAGAAAATTTATAATAATACTAGCCGCGCCCCGGGGCTTCGCTCCCGGGGGAATTTCGGGATAAAAAGTACCCTATATGCTATTCCCGGTATTTTTCTACCCGTATGCCAAATTTATTGAGGAAGGCCAAGACAAGATGGATGAACTTAGGGCATTCGACAGAAAGTGGATAGAAAGACCAGAGATAGGGACACATGGAAAAGAGAGTGGGGAGGCTTTTCCCCAGCAGTGGGACATGTTATAGCTACAATTTTTTTTATTGAAATCCGTCTAGTAGATTTTGCGTGACTAAGTAACAAACATCCTCACAAATTTACAAACTCATATACAAACTTTCGTATATATAATATTGGTAGGACTATCTGCGATGCATAACTTGGTACACGTGTACATTTCCAAGTTATACTTATTTTATTGTACCCGTGTACCAAGTTTCGTCGAAAACCTTCATCCACACATCGTCTTCACTCATACATTCTTACCCAAATTTTTGCATTTCTAATATTTGTAAAAAGTCTTTCCCCTCTTTCCACGCTGCTGGACAGATTTTAATGGAAATGTAGTCAAATATTATTTTCTTACTGAATCCACTATATCTTAAATATGTGTGTACTACGAAATTGACAATAGAATAGTTTATTCACATAAAATGTGGCAAATATGATATTAAAATAATAAAATCATAAATAATTATCACACATTTTAATAGTGGCATGCAAATGTAAAATAAAGAATTTGTATAATATGAATTATGTAATATGACTTGGCGAACATATAAATAGTCTTACGATTTTGAGGTGACGCTAATTAAACAGAAATAAATCAATAAGTATTCGCCTTGTAGCAGCGATGCATAATCGATTTATTGATTAACGAGTAACACGAGATTGGAAAACGAACTCGATTAGTTGCGATTTATTTAATTATGTGTGGTTTCGCTAAAGTGTATTCGTCTACTAGCTTTGCCCTCGGCTTTGCCCGCGTAAATTTCATTTTTCACCGATTTCATTTGATTTAGAGATTGAATTTCCAAAATTCCCATCTTGATGCTCACTGTAGGCATATAATCCTCTAATCTACATATACATATAGGCCTCTAATCTACGTTCAACGAATAAATCTCCAGTCTTCCAGTCCTGAGTCCAGTATTCATCATCATCTCGAGTTGAAATGGCAAAATTAGATTTTTTTACCAATATTTTGCCACTTCCATCCACCGCCGCCCTATTGTTGGCCTCATTGAGATCTTCCATGGTATACGAGGAAGGGCAGTTAGGGCATGTTAAAAGATGGCCAGTAAACGATGAGCCGAGTATTAGTACACCATTCATGATACAAGCTAAACAAGTACCTCCTAGTTCAACCACCTCAAGATGTACCTTTTCTCAAATATCGATAGAGAAATAAATTCAGTATAACGTTTAACAAATGATTTTGTTACAGTGTGATAAATAGAAGTCCGGAGCACCTCATCAAAGAAATAATCCTGGTGGATGACTTCAGCGATAATCGTAAGTTTTAAGTTCTACGCAATTTTATGTCAAAGTCTTGCAATCATTACCACAGAAACTGATCATCCTAGATCCTAATTCTAACTAATATTATAACTGCGAAATTGAGTTTGTTTGTTTATTTGTTACCTCTTCACGCTTCATCTACTGAACCAATCTTCCTAAAATTCCTTCCTTCCTGAAAAATTGCATAGGTACACATAGTTAGAAGTACGGAGAAGGACATAGGATACCTTTCATCTCGGGAAAAAGCACTGTTCCCATGAGAAATTCACGCGGGCGAAGCCGCGGGCAAAATCTAGTTATGCATAAAAATGACCAGCAGCATAACGCACTTCCTTCCAAACACTGTTACCTACACACATGCACATTGGCTAACTGTTTAGTTTACTAGTGTGTATACGGCTACTGCCACTCGATGGCGGTAGTCGTAAAAGTCATGCCAGATGCCTTTTAGGCGACTTGAATAAAAATCTGACACCTGACACCAGTGTTATTAACATGGCTATAACTAACTCGATAAAAAGATAAGTACCTACTCTCAATTATTAAATAATAACGATTGCATTTAAATCATACAAATATCAAATCATTGTTTCCAAACGTAGTTTCAATAAATCATCAATTAGACGAAAAATACTTTCATCATTTTTTTCGTACCTTCTGAACAATATAGAATGATAACCGTAAGCGTTGGTTTCACATTGATTGTTACTAACAATAGAGCATACAATAGCTTCACATAGTTTCTACGGTTGCAGAAAATGAGCTTATTGTCAATTCTAATTAGTTTCGGTATCACTGTTATGATGATGATATTTTAATTGTCTCAGTGCAGTTGCAACGTTGTTGGAAGGTCGATTCTCAGAATATTATTTCTCGTAATATTTAACATTTTGTAACTTATGTGCAACTGTTTCTGTTCTCATTATTAATATACTTAATTGACATCACACAATATGTTTTCTCTAGAACCGATTACGATGTTTGATAGGAGGAAACATTTATACCATTTTTATTTTTATTGAACATCAAAATCGATTTCTCAGATTTTTTTAAATTTCTGACCCGAAAGTGGTCGCGTTTTTAATATTTCTTGCGACTGACGCATGACGTTTCAATGATCACATAACATTCATATTCTGGCTGCGACCACAATTAACCGCCATACCACACAACCAAAAATAAAGGAAAGAAAATCCTAATACTAACTATAACTAATATTATAAATGCGAAAGTGAGTTTGTTTATTTGTTTGTTACCTCTTCACGCTTTATCTACTGCACCAATCTTGCTGAAATTTCGCAAACACATAGTTAGAAGTACTGGGAAGGTCATAGGGTTTCATCCCGGGAAATAGCAATCCCGTGGGAATTTCACGCGGGCGAAGCCGCGGGCAATAGCTAGTATTCTATAATTATCTTGTATAGTCTCAACACATGAGTAGTTAAAAAGGTAGTCGCAACGCAACAGATGAACATATTCGTTGCTTTACAAATAAGCGTTTAAAGCGCCAAAGTTTAAAAATACTAAATTATTTAACAGCTGAGGACGGCGCAGCCCTTCGAGCCATCAGGAAGGTCAAGGTGATAAGGAACACCAAACGCGAAGGGCTGATGAGGTCAAGAGTGAGAGGCGCCGACGCAGCCACAGCACCAGTCCTCACTTTCCTGGATTCTCACGTCGAATGCAACGTGCACTGGTTGGAACCACTTCTACAGAGAATCAAGGAGGTAAGCATAGATATCTAAAGCTTGTGCGTACGCGGAAATAAACAGCGTTACTCACAGAGTTGATATGTCTTAAAAGTTAATAGATACAGAATCACGTCTTTATCCCTTACGGGGTAGACAGAGCTAAGAGTCGTGAGACTCGAAGGCCATGTTTAGCTGAATAGTGGGCTTTTTGACGGAATGGAGATTCAGGTATATATATACAAAAACGTTGACTGACTGACAAATCCACGCAGAACCAAAACCGTCAACGTAGAGATTTGAAATTTTGCAGACAGGTAAGCAACGCAACGTGGTGCATCATCACGAAGCGCATATTTTAGTCTTCGCGAAGTACGCGGAAAAATTCTAAATTTTTATATGTTACAAGATTATTATTAATGATAGAGACTCAGGATACGGATAGAGATTTAGAAGCAGCCATTACCGGCGTACCTGCATTACCGGAAATAATCTGTCAATTTGATACCACACCAGTTTTATAAAAAGCAGATTTCAACTTCATAAAATTGCTTTGTGTATTTAAATTTATGTCAACCCAGTTAAATAAATATGGACAAATCACACAGTAAGTTCGAGACTTGTGTTATGGGATGCCGACTCAACGATATCATATTTTATAACGAATACATATATAGATAAACATTCATCCAGGTCAATCTGGAAAAGATCATTTTCATCTTGACTCTACCTGGAATCGAACCCGGGACCTCCGATGTGCCAGTCCGGCGTGATAACCATTAGGCCATAAAGGTCGTCCAGTAAGATGCCACTAAGTAACATATATATTTATTTCCATACATAATTTACAGAGATATATAGATAAAACTTACAATTAAAAAATCTCCTCGAACGCGCCGCATCGAGGCAGTGTGCCCAGGATACTCGCCGCATTACCCCGCTGAACTGCGATGCTTATGCGCTGAGCAAAAAATACGCCAGCTCTTGGGTCTCCAGTTGCCTCGATGAGATGCGTTGAGACTTGATTTATAAATTTTTTAGCCTCAGGGCCCCAGGGCCCCATTGTCTCTACTGCGAAGGGAAAAAAGTTGTAATTGTCAACCAGACCATTGCCACTAAGTTAAAAGTAAATGTTAAGATGTAATACATACTATCTCTCTTATTGAGTGGGATGCAAGGTCGACTTAAGTATATTTACTAATGTAATTGCAACATTATAGATATTATTAACCAAATATTACATAATCGATTACTCCCGAATACTTTACTCGATTAAATATTAGTAACATACATGAAAAGCAAAAAGCAATCAAGTTGATGTGTGTTGCAAACTATTTTCATTAGAAATGCAGCAAGACCATCAATGGATAGTTTAGAGATAAGTAATATCGGATATAGCTGCTATTTCTGTAAGGACTTTTATTGAATTACATTCACCATATCTGTGTAAATGTGATACCTAAGTATTTACGTAATACTTATACCTACTAACTTTTGTGTAAATTTTGAGTTTAAAAAAAAATTGCAATAAAAACCATATTCATCAAATTATTTTTATCGTTATAGACGTGATTGTATACACATCAAATTTAATTTATTTTTCCGTAAGACTTATATAATTTTGAATAAGATAAGCACACTCATTCTGATATAATCCTGTATGAACGACCAAAGCAATGTTAATAAATTAAGTTCCAAGTAACTTGCCAAGTCATAAAACTTACTCAACTCAACGCAAGCTATTGAAACAATTGCAAATACTTGATATTTTAGTCCAGTTAGGTCATCAATCATTGATATTCAGAGAGCATCAGGCCAGTAAGTAGTAGGTAGTCTTATGCAATGATGCAATAATAGTGCATCTAGGAATGGACATAAGTCAGATTTAGAAATTTCAAAGTTGACTGGACGAGATTCCTTCATGGGTCCGCTATTGTATATTTACCTTCATAACCCGCGCTTATAAAACAGGGACTGATTTTGATTATATTAAGTTATAGTCAAAGCATAAGCTCTAAAGCTTGTATCGTGGGTCCGATGGACACAAACAAAAAAATGAGCACAACACACACAGAACCGCAAACAAATATCTGTGAAAACAAGAACAAATATAATCCCGCGCTGGGAATTCAAACCCTGGAACAGACGGCGGACGGGCGTGGTGACTACTACTCCACAGAGGTCGATTTCACATAATTATATAGTTCTTGTTACTAAAATATCATAAAATTCGAACATCTTCACAGACATTGGCATTGATCACATTATAATGGGTTTACCTATTATTATTAGGGCTTTAAGTTTATAGGAAACCGTGCCATAATCATGTACAAAATTAAGTTAACTCTCTTTCCATATATTTATTAAGTCTGTATATTTTAATAAGTTGCCCTTATAAGTCAAGTTTATAATGTCAAGGCTCAAGGATCTCTCGTCTTTCTCGAGTCGTGACTTCAACTTTACAGAATTAAAATGCTACTACGATTTTTTGACGTCTCGCTGTTGCTAGGTACTTAATGAATACCTGTTATCTTACAATATCTCAATATCTTCTCTTATACTTAACCATATTGTATTATGTTTGTTACTTATCCACTTTACCAATACTTATACTTTATTAAACTTTATCGTATTTGGCGTATATTATTTATGGATATATGTCGCTATAATGACTCGTGTGTGGTGAGTTATATTTATTTAGGGGTCACCATTAACTTAAGTACTTTAACCCATAGTTTTCACGCCATTTCATACTGTTCTTTTTCAGTCTTATTAATTATTTCTGTTATGCAAACAATATCATCTGACCAGAAGACTGATGGTTTACCTACTGATCGTCATCGTAAAGATAAGATAGCAAGATCTATTTATTCGTCTCTGAAAACACCTATTTCTCAAAATCCTTTCAATAGTTTATGCGTTTTCAAAACATAATAATGTTAATGAATTAACTAATATTTAATAGTTGATAATGTTAATTTATGCTACACCTACCTAATTAATCTATACATATAATAAAACAGTAAAAATATTTTGTCTGTACATTTAGTATTTTTGACTGAAATGGATAGAGGGACACTTAAAAAGATTAATAGAAAGCAAAAAAAATTTTTTGGAATTTCTTGTCTGTCTGTCTGTCTGTCTGTCTGTCTGTCTGTCTGTCTGTCTGTATGTATGTACGCGTTTCACGCAAAAACTACTGGACGGATTTGAATGAAACTTTTTTTGTTGTATAGCTATTAAGTCTGGGCAACATATAGGCTATAATTCATTTTGAAAACTGGAACACCTGATGAAGAACCTTAACAGAACAGCTAAACTATAAGAAATATGGAAATGGTGCCTTAACAAAAGTCGTTCAACCTGATGAGCATTTTCTGATGACGTATAAAAATTGAAGATCTGGAACATCTGATGAAGAACTGCAAGAGACCAGCTACACTATAACATATATGGAAATGGCGCCTTATTAAAAGTCGTTCAACCTGATGAGCATTTTCTGCTGACGTATAAAAATTGAAGATCTGGAACATCTGATGAAAAGCTCCAAGAGAGATTTTTCTTCTAAGCGAAACTCACGCGGGCGAAGCCGCGGGCGACAGCTAGTTGTACTATAAATTGAGAGATCGAGATCTCTAGACAATGATGTCACACAAAATATTTTTAGATACATTAGCAAATCAGGTTTTTTTATTCTCAGTAAAAATTATAGATTAGAATATTAATTTACCTAATCATAGTATAACATTTAAAATTACTCCCCTAACTGTGACAAATTTAGAATTAAGTCTGCTCTGTAGGAAATCAGGAAGTAAATGACAAACCATGATTTGCAAACTACTATAATTTTGCTCAGTGTTGCCACATTCCGTATCGAATTGCTTGGTCATCAAATTTATCGACAAATATCTAGTCGATTATTGAGACATTTCGTGTAAATTGGTGATTGTATTCATTATATCAAATATGTTTCAAATGGACGTTTTGTAACTTGTAACCGAAGCATCATCACAGTAAGTGTTGGAACTGTTACTTTTTATACAGTGGCGTAACAAATATGTTTCGTTTATATGTTTATTATATCATTAGATGTTATCGAACCAATCGCGGTCGTGATGGATTGCTAAGAGCTATCAATTATGTGTTAAAAAGATTATTATTTAATCTTATACTTGATCTATTGCTAGTGTAAAAAAGGTGGTTAGAATCTTATCGTTAATCGTACTTTGAATTTGACGATGGAACTGAATATCGACTATATCAGACATTTTTCGCTTGAGAAGACTGTTTCGAGTCAATAAACAATTTCCAGCAAAAAACTAAATAAAAAAATATTTTTTGGGAACAAGTACCTAACTTAGTTATTTTTCTTGCATTGTCGCTAGGCAAATAAAATATAGGCAATAAAATAAATAAAATATCCAAATCAATTACCACGCAATTTGAATTATAAATAGGTTTTCTCGTGTTCGATTTAAATACAAAATAAATATAAATATCTAAGTAATAGTTATTGCGATAATAAATCAATTTGATTCAATAAATTTTCTATTTTATTGCCACTTAAATGTTATAATTCATAGATGTAGAAAGAAAATACGTCTCCTAATAAAAAAAAAATCTTTATAAATCATGAAAATGGCTCATATTTTTCTGTTATGTCAAATATCCGTGTGGAAATACAATAGATCACTGCCCAATTTGGCATTTTTACGTTTTTTCGATACATTGCGGGTGCGATATCAGAGCGGCAGATTAATCAGAGCAGCAAATGAGTGCCAGCACTCACTTCATATACATATAGGGCATGTTTGTTCGTATGGCATGTGTCATCTAGCCTCACTAATTTAAATCTGTGATTCCGACCCACCGTCACGCACGCCGTCTGATTTGCAATAAAATTAATATTGTAAATAATATAAGCATAATAGTGACATTGTTATTTCGCTTTGCATACTCATAATAAAATTTACATTATAATATAATAAGATTTTCCATCATCCGTAAATAAAGGTTAAATAGGTACGTTAACCTATTTAACCATTATTTTTATTGATTTACAATGCTTGTCAAATGACGATTTCAGCTGATCGTTTTTTATTATTATTTTAAATGCTTTTATTTTAAACTAAGATTATTTTAAATAAAAATGGACGAAACTCTACGACCCGCAGTAAGCACTAAGTTTGTGTCGTGGATCGATGGACACAGACCGTAAAATAAATAAATATATAAATAAAATAAATCTGTGAAAACAAGTACAAATATTTGCCCGCGCTGGGAATCGAACCCGGAACCTCCTGATAGCAAACGGGTGTGACCACTACACCAATGACGTCATCAATTGCTGTTTACTGTAATCATCTATGAACGTGTTATTTTATCTCATAAAGTGAACGGAAGGCGTTCGAGACGGGTTGTGCAAGCTATCATCTGATCCCTTCACTTCACTTCACCCCCGACTCATCGCCGAAGTAGCTCAGTTGCGAAATAGTATTATAAATGCATTTGCAACTTGGTCGCTTTATAGTCTTGCATTTGCATCTCGAGTTAAGTACACCGTTTCAAATTCAATACATACTCAATAAATTACATTATGTAAATACTGTAAATGAGGAGCATACAAAATGATGGAAATAATTTTATTTGCATGTTCATAGAGGTCATATCTACCTGAATGTTCTGGCTATAACAGTCATGTATTGTGGAGATCTTTGTTGACCGTACCGTTTATAGAATCAATTTGATAAAAGTTCCATTTGGCCTTTTTCAAAAATACAAATCCAAATATAAGTCGACGGGAAAAAAGAGCGAGACTGGACTGGGTGATTTTAAACAAAACCGGCCAAGTGCGAGTCATCTCGCGCACCGAGGGTTCCGTACTCGCAAAACATCTCACATTATAGCTCTCACCAAAAGACCAATTGGTTTCAAAAACAAACTTAATTTTGCAGTTCAATCCCTAGGATTCACACTGAATCTAGCGCAAAAATAAGTTTGTAACACTTTTTTTTAGACTTCTAACAACATATTTACAAATTTTAGATTTACTCCTGTATAAGTACTGTTAGACCGTGCTTTTGCCAAATTTCCTCAAAATATGAAAAAATTCGCAACACATACGGTAATATCTCCTGATCGCGTTGACGTATAATTTTGATTATTATTTTTTTTCTGAAAGAGACCGTGGATGCAAGTATTCGATATAAATTTCAACTTGATACCTATGCGTTCCTGAGAAAAAAAAGTTTGACAGACAGACGGACATACGGACAACAAAGTGATCTTATAAGGGTTCCGTTTTTGCCTTTTGAGGTACAGAACCCTAAAAAGAGCGTTCTTGTAACATATAACGTAATTATACTCAACCAACCACCACGCGCGCTTTCGAAGTAGATAAATAGCACTCTTCTTTGGCTTCCTGTTACGCACTTCCGTCTCTTTACAAGAAATCACTTACAATCACGAAACAAAACATAATCTTTCTCCATAGTAACAAAAATTCGATAAATGCAATTAATTTTCAAGGCTGGGCAACGTTACAAAATGGATATTCGCCTTGCGTCAGGTTGGCCTGCTGTAACCGAATATCGAAGCCGGTTTGGCCGTGACATCCGCACTTACCACGGCCTTGACCCCGTGCTCATGACAGACCAACCTAGCGGCACCATGTGACGTTACAGAGTTATGTTGTGAAGAAAGATATGGAGACAACGACCTACTATTTTATTTTAAGTGCTTTTGTCCCATTGCTGGGCAAAGGTCTTCCTCATTCATTTCATTCATTTAAATTTAAGGCGCTACCCAAGGCTAATCAGATGGGGTGAGGGGTGGTACGTAAGCTCCGCCTTAAAGCAGACACAATAAGGTTACTTTTCGAATTTTCTATAATTTGTGTTTTTGCTAGCAAGTTTTCGTCAGGCTCTTAGGGTAATTATTTTAGAGGTTTTCTTTTTAATTTTTTAATTTTTGGTTTTAATTGTGATGAAACACTAAATATATTTAAAAAAATAAGCCGATATCGTTTTAAATAATTGTAGTCTTTATTTAATTCTTTAAAAAAATTCTACTGTTATCGCTTAAATTACGGTGATTTTTGGCGATAAAGGAAAAAAAATGGATTATGTACAATTTTTTTTGATCTAGTCTTATTTATTTTTTTTTGTAATTTGATTCGATATAATTCTAGTTTAGTATTTTTCTCTTTACGGGATATTTTTCCTGCTTCAGTACTTCTAACAGTAGTTCACACTTGACGTTTAAAGACAGTACGTTTTCGGAAAATCCTGATTGGGTATGTCCTTAAGAACATTTTCTTGTCGGTGGAGTATTTTCCATCTCTCCCTATTATACTCAGCCATCGCTTTGACCTCCTTGTACGACGCAACTTTTGCCTTCTCCTTTATTTGGTCTATATAAGCCCTTCTTGGCTTTTCACTTCCTCTTCTAGCTTCTATTTTCCCCTCTATCAGGTCTCCCTCATATCTTTCCAAATTTTTATTGCGAAATTCCCAACGATTTAGAGCCCCGGGGACTATCTTTTATTATATACGTACCTAAGTAATCGAAAACTAATTTAAATTTCGCGAAACATAAACTTAAAGTTTGTAATGTATGAAAGGTCTTTTATAGGGTCGTAGGATTGTTTAAAAAGATTTTTTGTCGCATCATCAGAAACTACTGAGTTAAGTTTGGGTTTTCAATTGTTTTCACAGTTACATTACTACTGATAGACGCAGGTTTCATCTCAATACACCGCCGCCGCACATTGGGGCAAGGAACCCTCATAAGTGGCAGAAAATGCGAAATGTAAAACGCGTTTTTCTAACTACCCACTATAGCCTTTTAATAAACCAGGGACATAGGTCCCTGGTTTATTAAAAGACACTATCGAAGTATATAGATCACTATCGAATCGCATCATTTGACACTATCAACTCGACTGTTAACTTCCACAGACTCCCGTTATAAATATCTTTTGTTAGTAGTTGTCACATTGCGTCTGATTGTTAAATTAATTGCGTGTGTTTCTATTTTAATTTCTTGGGGTTATTTTAGAAAAAAATTGTGATATAGCTATGGAACCATCAGTTATGTGACGATATTAAAGCAACATTTAATTTAGTTTTAGGGTACAGTAAATGTATCAAACCAATTAATATACTAAAATTTTCACGAAATTCTAAAATAGCTAAGGTTTAAGTTGTGTTATCCAGTGAAACCCGGTTCAATTTTTTTCTTGAAACTACAAAAAAACTTTACTCCTTTATGCTCGTTTTGGAATAATTTCGATTTTTGTAACTTTACTATTTTATTTCCATTATACAAAATCACTTATTTTGTTTTAGGAACGAGTTCTAACACATTATTCATTTCAAGAAATGAACTTATAAGTATAATGCACCGCTCGGAAGAAAACAATTTTAAATAATTTTTATCAAAAAAAACATTATTATTATTTTGTTCGTTTTAGTGCTCAATTATCAAATTGAGCACCAAAAACGAACAAAATGTGACAAAAAAAAACATTATTTATTTAAATCAAAAGGTCAAATAGGTCAAATGGTTGAAAGCGTGTAGAATTGAGGATAGATTTAAAAAAATAACAAGGAGTGGCTTGAAACATCGATTTCATTTCCTATCTATAATGAAGAAAACTTGGAGACAAAGCGCGGTAGACCGCAAATTCCATTTGAATTGACTTCTCATCGTACAAAACGAGCCAAAACACAGAGCTAGCGGGAATCAAATTCTGTATCATCACTGGTTTACGCAACGTGTATGAGTCTTCGTGCAGAAGGGCAAGTTCAAGCCTCAAAAATTTTGAAAGATGTTGTTACTAATAAATATTGCCAAAATTCATGAAGATACTTGTGAATTGTTACCAAAAAAACAACTTTTGTCGGCTGACGATGCTTTAGCTGTTTTAATTGATGCGAAATTATCTCGGGAACAATATGATGTGATAAGAAAATGTTCTCCAGATAAATTCCCTTAGTACAAAACAGTACAAACAGCAAAAAAAAAATATACTATAATGAAAATATTAAAGTAAAGGAAACTAGTGCTTCTGTCCCACTGCAGGCTCTTTTAAATCACACTGCAGAACGGTTGTGTCAAACATTGACACCTGTCATCAATTCTCTTGAAAACGATAATGAATTTTGTCTATTAGGATTTGATGGGTCTTCAGGGCATAGTTTCTACAAACAAGCATTTTGTAATTCAGAAGCAGAAGATTCAGCTGTCCTAATAACATGTCTAGTTCCGTATCTGGAGAAATAGTATGGCAAAATCCAAGTCAAGCAAGCCAAGTCCAGCTTCAGATAAAAATCGAATTTAAAAAAAAAAGCGCTCAGGTTTCAGTTACGGAAGGTCATAATGTAGAAGACGAAATAAAATCCCTTCAAAATAGCAACATATCAATTGAGTCAAACCAAATAGAAGTAAATCACAAATTGATATTTTCAATAATAAACGGAAAGGTTTGCAATGCTCTTACTGAAACTACTTCTACTATGAAATGTTTTTTATGTGGTGCTACTTCAAAACAGTTTAATAATATTGACGAAATGATTGCAAAAACAGTAAAAACTGAAAATTTACGATTTGGACTATCTGTGCTGCATGGTTGGATTCGGTTCTTTGAATGTTTATTGCATTTATCCTACAAACTACCCATAAAGATGTGGCAAATTCGTGGTCCTGATAATAAAAAAAAGGACTAAAATACGAATACAAAAGGAATTTAGAGAAAGATGCGGACTTATTGTTGACAAACCCAAACCTGGTTTTGGAAATTCGAATGATGGTACACCGCAAGGCATTTTTTTCAGAACCCGACATTGTCTGCAGATATAACGAAAATAGATATAGATTTAATAAAAAAAACTACATACAATTTTAATAGTAGTCCTCGAGTGGATTTGAAATAGATGTTGAAAAATACAGGTCCTTTGCGCATGCTACGGCCAGATATTTTGTTTCCTTATACCCATGGTATAATATGCCACCAACATTGCACAAGTACCTTATTCATGGACCAGAGATTATATCCTCAGCACTTTTGCCTATAGGGCAATAAACGGAAGAATCCCAAGAGACATAGGAACAAAGACTTTAAGAGATACAGGGAGCATAATTTTAGGAAATGTAGCCGAGAGAAGACCAATAGAGATATTTTTTATTTTTTTTATTAGTTCAGACCCCTTAATTTCAAGTAAGCGAAAATTTAAGAAAAAAAATCCTCAGAATCTTCCAAAAGAAGTATTGAATTCATTAAAAGATCAAGCTTGTAAAGTATATGACAAAGATACACAAATTGATTATGAAAATGATGATGACGATCATAATGATGATGATGATGCGTTATCATATGTTTGAAATATATATTATTTTAATAAACTGTACTTACATTATTATAAGTTTTTTTTTTCTTCATATTGATTTCATATAAAATTCTATATATACACTAGTATATACGTATATAGTGCATTCAATATAGCCTAAAAACTATCTAATTTGTATTTAGCAACCACTTAGCTAGAAAAATGATTTGATGCCAACTTTATGAGTATCTTGCCCCAGTGTCGCTTAGAACCTAATTTCACGCGGACGTACACGCAAAAGATTTGCTTTTATTGAAAAGCATTGTAAGTGGATTTGTAATGCAAAGCGCTCTACTTGCAAAATGATTACACAATAAGCTTCATTAGATAGAGCTACATACAATCTCTTATTTTATGTAATACGCAGTACCTCTTTTATGGTCATAGCTATTGTAGAGTTCGGTATCTCAGTAGGAATCCTTATCAAAGGTATCCTACACTTCGTTGTCTGAGAGGTCTGTCAAGAAATGGATCAAAGGAAGAATTTAGGAGTATTTAGTTGAAAATATAACAATATATTATACAATATGGTTATACGATACTCTATTATCTCTATTATATACAGAAATCTAAATAATACTCGTGTAAAAGGCAAGTGGTGTGGCGTGGTGGTGGCCGAGTGGTAGGGCGCCCGCCTGTGGCTGCAAAGGTCCCAGGTTCAAATCCTGCCCGTGCTACATGAGTTTATATACCAATCTGACTCATGTTAGTTTTCATCGACCACCACTTGCTTCCGGTGAAGGAAAACATCGTGAGAAAACCTGTACTCTGGTTGATGATTATCAGCTAGTGTGGTGAAATGGAGAAATCAATGGCAAACCACTCCATTAACATTGCCAAGACAGTTTTTGTGTGTGTTTCATTCCATATAATGATCACGACCCTCAGTCATGAGGAATACGACTAAGGAGGAGGAAAGGCAGTAAGGTGTTAAAAAAGTAGAGGTAAAAACAAACAAACAAACTCACTTTCGCATTAGGATAAAACATTTTATTTAAACATGAGGATACATACACACAGAGATATATTAGGTATATTCCACTCTGTTCACCTGGGTGATATCACCTGGGTGAAAAGAATAGACTTTTCAGTATCTTCATTTCACCTTGGACTCATTTCACCCAGAAAATTTCATTAGGTGAATTGATTCGACAAAATTAGTGTCATTAAAATTTATTCACCTTGGACTTATTTCACCCAGGTGATATAGGGCCACTTTTTTAATCAATTTAGTAGAATTTGATCACCCACGTACAATCTCTCAAATTAAAAGCCCTGTTACTATATTTAATAATTTAATGTAAATTAAACCTTATAAGAAATTCAAAAGTGATTGTTACGATTAAGAAAATATAATTTAATAATTTTCTTTAGTGCAATATAGTATTGTCTTTTTCGAAATGGTAAGTAATAATAAAATAAATTGGGTACTTTTAAATATTGTTTTCGATGCTGACTGTTTCAGTAAGCTTTTCTCTCGAAAATTACGTTGATTTTTAATTTTAAATAATGTTTTAATTATTATTAAACAAATTTTTACACACTGAGTGTTCCTGATGATCACTTTCGTACGCTTATTAAGATAATTTACATTAAACTGATTAAAATATTAATTTGACTTTGATTTGAGGATTTTTTTAGATCTTGTATGTAGGCGATAAAAGTATACTAAATTTATTAAAAAAGTGGCCCATTATCACCTGGGTAAATAAATGCGAAAGTGAACAAATGACACCAATTTTGTCGAATCAATTCACCGGGGTGATATCACCTGGGTGAAATGAAGATACTGAAAAGTCTATTCTTTTCACCCAGGTGATATCACCCAGGTGAACAGAGTGGAATATACCATATATTAGATAAAACTTACAAATCAAAAATCTCCTCAAACGCGCCGCATCGAGGCAGTGTGCCCAGGATACTAGATTAGGATTAGGATTTCCTCACAAAATAACTCTTTTCCTTACTGTCCCAGGATCCAACGCGCGTGGTGTGTCCTGTCATTGACGTCATCAGTATGGACACCTTCCAGTACATCGGAGCATCAGCCGATCTCCGAGGGGGCTTTGACTGGAACCTGGTCTTCAAGGTATTGGGTTTTTTTATTCTACTAAGTAGACAACAGGCAAGCAGATTACCTGATGAAAATTTATGGTTAATAAAATATAACAAGCCGTTATTGTTTTTTTGAAAATTTTACATCTAAGGGCGTAAAATTGTACAAATACGAATAAAAGAGATTGGAAAATCAACGCAGAGACGAAACTACTGAATTTAGTAACTTGAAATTTTGTTCAAAGGTTTGTAATAAAGCGTGCATGAGCTTTTAAAAGGATTTTTGGAAATTCCGCCCCTAAGGGGGAGGGATGGGGGATGATAAATATGGGGGGAGGGATGAAGAAGATGAAAGTGGTCGACTGTGCCATACCAATACATTCCCATGGGACACGGAATAAATAAATGGCTGAAATTTTGAGTATAGGAGTTTAGGTTACTACAGTTTGGTTGGAACACCTTTTTATCTAAGCGAAACTCACGCGGGCAAAGCCACGGACAATAACTAGTAAGAAAGTAATTTGACTTCCCATACATCCAAAAAGAGCAATTAGTAAAGTTATATCTGTACTTATTATTTATTATTATTATTATTTATTGTTAAGGCTCCTTCAAATTCGAATGAATGCCGCTTATGGCGGGTATCATTAAAATTTATGAGGATCAGTTCGACGCCATTTCCACTTAGAATACGTAAACATCTTTCATTTATCAAAACAAGGTGACCCTGTAAACGGAAGATTCCAAGTTTGATTTATTTTAACAATCGAACTAAGAAAAAAATATACAAACAACGAATCTAAATTTGAATATAATTAAAAATATTCTAAACTAGCCTGTGTCCGCGACTTCGTCCGCGCGTAATTCACTATTGTTAATATCGCAGGTTCAAAGCGGCGGCGTATCAAGATGAAACGTAACCCAGATTTTAAGTCACACCTTCTACAATACAACAGTGAAAATCGCATCAAATTTGGTCCAGTACTTTTTGCGTGATGCCCGTACAAACAGACAGAAAGACAAACAGACAAAAATTGTAAAAAAAATGGTTTTGGCTTCTATTGGCCCTATAAATACCAGATTTGTTTGTTTGTTTGTAATAACTTTATTGCAAAATAACATAAATAAACCATCTGTACCTGTACCTGTATACCTGTCATAGTTTGTTTTCATAAATATCTCCTATGTACAGACACAGACCAGTTACAGTATGTACAGACAGGCCAGTTTCAGTTTTATCATATGTATTGATATTGATGATGATTGTTTCCAGTGGGAATACCTATCACACTCTGAGCGCAGCGCGCGGCTGAGTGACCCCACTCAAGTGATCAGGACACCCATGATCGCTGGCGGCTTGTTCAGTATGGACCGGCTTTACTTCAACAAGCTGGGCAAGTACGACATGAAGATGGATGTCTGGGGCGGCGAGAACTTGGAGATATCCTTCAGGCAAGTTGCAACAAGGAATCACCTGTTTTAACTCGGTTTCTAGTGAGTGACCCCACTCTAGTGATCAGGACACCCATGATCGCTGGCGGCCTGTTCAGCATGGACCGGCTTTACTTCAACAAGCTGGGCAAGTACGACATGAAGATGGACGTCTGGGGCGGCGAGAACTTGGAAATATCCTTCAGGCAAGTTGCAACAAGGAATCACCTGTTTTAACTCGGTTTCTAGTGAGTGACCCCACTCTAGTGATCAGGACGCCCATGATCGCTGGCGTCGTGTTCAGCATGGACCGGCTTTACTTCAACAAGCTGGGCAAGTATGACATGAAGATGGATGTCTGGGGCGGTGAGAACTTAGAGATATCCTTCAGGCAAGTTGCAATAAGGAATAGCTGTTTTAACTTAGTGTCTAGTGAGTGACCCCACTCAAGTGATTAGGACTCCCATGATAGTTGGCGACCTGTTCAGCATGGACCGGCTCTACTTCAACAATCTGGGCAAGTACGACATGAGGATGGACGTCTGGGGCGGCGAGAACTTGGAAATATCCTTCAGGCAAGTTGCAACAAGGAATCACCTGTTTTAACTCGGTTTCTAGTGAGTGACCCCACTCAAGTGATCAGGACTCCCATGATCGCTGGCGACCTGTTCAGCATGGACCGGCTCTACTTCAACAACCTGGGCAAGTACGACATGAAGATGGACATCTGGGGCGGCGAGAACTTATACCTTAACCTTAACTTATCCTTCAGGAAAGTTGCAACAAGTAATAGCTGTTCTAACTTGGTTTCTACTGAGTGATCCCACTCAAGTTCCCAGAACCCTTATGATCGCTGGAGAACCGATCTATATACAGTCAAATGCAGAAAAACCTGACCCTCCATAAATAGGATTCTGTAAGATAGGGGGGTCAGGTTTTTTCTGCACCTGACCATACCTTAAGATCAGGACGACGATCTTGATGGTTATTGAGTATGAGTGCTCCCACTACAGCCTCATTAGTTAAATAGTTTTCGTCACGTGTTTACCCACGGAAAACAGACTGATAATATAAGTTTAGACACGCTGTAAGTGGTACAATGACGCGTATTTCACTGCCAACTGGATCAATAGCACGCTTAAATACTATGTAAGCAGCTGAAGCGTGAATAACATGACTATGATTTTAACGGAACTTAGCACGAACCTTAATTTACGTATTTATAGCTGACGTTTCAGGATCTTTACAGCCCCCCGTGTTCGTAATCATAGTTATGTGTCAAGCGCAAAAGTTCTTGAAGCGTGGATGATGGATAAACTCAAAAGACGGCATTGTATGTCGTTTAAACGCAAGAAGGTAGTGCCCACTAATGTTGGTTGCTATAGTTTTAGAAAGGTTCCCAGATGGTGATCATATACTGCCAAGCGCATCGTAGGATATCTACCAACTTGGTGGTCTGGTGACAGTAAAAAGATCCCAGTAAGATGTTGGATGCAAACCACTTCCAACTAGTCTATATCCAGAAGACCTTTTGTGGAAAGATAATGATGACTGTACCATACTCTGAACAACAACTCTTAACACATAACATACCTGCTGTTACCCATGATAGTATGATATCTATATTTGACATGATGTTTCGAAATCAAGGTGGAATAAAGAAACCCTCATGTGTTCAACCTCAACCATTATATGTTCAGAACACATAACACTCCGTTTTGGTCAGTCGTGTAAAATATGATACGCATTATCCGTTAGTAAACGATATTCAGCTGTTTGCTTAATAAGGCCTCGAACTGACGTCATGTGTTTGCAAAAGCTGAATGGAATGTTACCTTTCAACCTTATTTCAGAATGGGTACATAGTCCAGCGTAGTAAATATTTATCGACTGTAAATGTGTTATTTTATGACTGGATACTTTATTATGATCATCATAAACTTGCCTGATACGCCATTTAAAGTTAATAAGAGACAAAGTATTTTCTGAGAAGTATAATTAAACGTGACTTTTAATACGTTACTTCTTAATTATATTTGCTTTTAGTTTTCGCTAAACGAGGTTGATCGAAGCTTTTAATGGTAATGAAATAAATTAATTCTCCGAGTTATAAGAATTCGGTCAACATAATCTTATAATATCAATTCTAAAGTTTAATTTGACGTGATGGGAGCTTCAAAGAGCAGCTATAAAATCCACTCTTTGCGTTTGATGACCGTTGATGTATCATCTTGGACTTGCAAATAAATAAGTCCCGTTCTAATATTGAAAGGCAAATTGTTAAAAAAGAACAATCAATTTCCAGGGTGTGGCAATGCGGCGGGTCGCTGGAGATAGTCCCCTGTTCCCGAGTGGGCCACGTATTCCGCAAGCGACACCCCTATACCTTCCCTGGTGGCTCAGGCGCTGTCTTCGCGAGGAACACCAGAAGAGCAGCTGAAGTGTGGATGGACGATTATAAGGAGCTGTACTATCGGTCGCAGCCGCTGGCCAAGCAAGTGGAGTTTGGAGAGTGAGTATTGTATATCTTTATTGATTCTTTGGTGATTAAAAAGCTGTCCTCGTGAAGAACACCTGAAAATCAGCTGAAATAAACTATGACGTAACAAAAGGAACTTAAACTTAAACAAGGAACAGCAGCTACTACTACTGCTGCTAAGCAAATGGAGCTTAGAGTATAATACTTACTGTATTGTATTTATCTTTATTGATTCTCTGTTGGCTAAAAGGCTATTCGTGAAGAAAAACGGGAGAACAGCTAAAGTATAGATGGATCAAGGAATAGTATAACCGCTCGCCAAGCAAAGCGCTAAAAACTACAATGAATTTTAACGTCATATGGAAGAAACTTATCGTTGAAAATCATTAAATTCTATTGAATAAAACTTCAAATTCATGTAACACTCCTCTTCCACAGCATATCCGAACGAGTGACCATTCGAGAAAAACTTCACTGCAAGCCGTTCCGCTGGTACTTAGAGCATGTGTACCCTGAGCTTCAAGTGCCAGCCATGTCTGGGGCCACACATGCTATCCGACAAGGCGTGCGATGCATGGACACTATGGGACACCTCGTTGAAGGAACGATAGGTAAGATGGTTGATGACTAGTCTGATCAGATATGAATATGGAGGTCGCGTACTTCCAATATATATGATAATGAGATTGTCGATATCAACAAGTAGAGAGAAGTATGGAAGTAATAGGTAGGAAGATAATAAGTAGGTCTATGATTTATTAATTTCATGGAGAGAAGTAAGTTCTCGTGGCTGAGATCACTGACTTCTGACCTCTTATTGCCGGGTTCGGTCCCTAGTTAACATGGATAGAAAATGAAATGTTTCTAATCATCCCAATACAACATGAGTAGTTAAAACTAACTTAAGAATTTATTATTCATCATCATCATCAACAGCATTCCGTCACCCCCTGTGTATAGGCGTCCTTTAATCTGCGCCAACCTTCTGTCCTGGGCCATCATACTCCAGTTGTTGCCAGCAGTATTGTCTTCTAAAATATCCGAGTTCTACGTATTCCAGTGCTAAAGTTTACAAGAGCGAAGTATGCAATGCCGAATTTATCGTAATTTCTCTCTTCTGCAGGCATGTACCCATGCCACAACACGGGCGGCAACCAAGAATGGCGCTTCGACAACGGCCTCATCCGTCACCACAGCCTGTGCGTGTCGCTATCCGCTGACCGCGTGACGGCCGCGCTGGCCGCCTGCGACATCCACGACGACGCGCAACTGTGGCGGCGCGAGGGGCAACTCCTGCGCCACGCAAAGCTCGACGCCTGCCTTGACTCAGACAGGGCCGCCCTGTATCTACAGCACTGTGATGAAGACAAAACCAGCCAGCAATTCACCTTCTAAACAAAAAGACTTTGCCATTTCTTATGACAAGACGTTAGTGAAGACTTTGTTAGACTTGCTTTTTATAAAAGATGGGTTTGCTCTTGACCCCAATCTTGCCCGGGGACAGAGATGAGGTCTACGGTGTAGCGAGTTTACCCAGACTCTCTTATTTATAAGCGATGTAAATATGAATGAATGGTAAGTTGATTGGTTGTGTGAGAGTGGTAACTGAATGTAAAGTTGCATCAGGTCTTTTGCGTGTGTATATTTTAGAAAGATATTGTAGAAATCTATAGTTTCATGATAGTATTAGCTTCATGGATAATCAGGAAGATTAGTGGAAGTAGACTTTGCACACAAATTTTGTCTTTCGTCTGACACATCCATTTCATGAAGGTACATTTAGAAATTAATAGTTTGCTTTACCTCTCCTCCAAAATTTTGGTAATATCTAATCTAGGTTTATAGGTATCTGAATAGAAAAAAGACGACTTTATTAATATGACTCTGTCAGAAGAGATGAGTCAAGGGCACTATTTTCCGCAGTGCCTAACTAAAATATAATGAAAAGACAACATGGAAATTAAATATAAAGAATATCTTTATTTGCCCATGTCTCGAACTATATTTTTTCACACGTGCGTTATTAACTTTACTTTTCACATTAGTACTTTTATTCAGCTTATAGAAGCAGTCACTATTTTTAAAACTTGGAAAGTACTGTCAATCCGCTATTTAATTCTGCGTGCTGATCTGCGCGATAGGAGTTCTAGTGGCTAAAACGTAATATTATTGACACTACTTTTTATCAGGTGAGCTATAGGCTAGACTAGCCTAGGCCAAATACTCTACATAAGCGGTTACCACAACTGGTACACATTTCTCATTCTATTTCCATACTGGTAACATCGTGGTACCCAGTAAAAATGTTTTAGTAAAACTTGGTATTTATGAGCATTTGCGAGATATCAGTTCATTACAATAATCTTCGAATAATTGTATATAATTAGGTACTAAAAAAAATGTTTAAAAAGTTAAATAACTTGTAAGTATATATTAGTCACAGATAAGACTTTAAATGCACTCGCTTTAACTCTGTACTTATCTCACTTGAAATTACACCCCTTGTTTTACATCGAGGGTTAAAAATGTGTGGGCACTGTAGTATCCTCTTCCGTAGTTAGGTGCCAAATAAGTTTGTAAATAAATAAACTAACAAGTATTAAAAAAAAAATTAAGACTAGCTTGACATTCCAATTTAGTTATTTGACTTCGATACTTTTTCCTATTTTTTATGTTATTTACCTAATTTTGAGCGTATTTTTGATTGGATATTTGAAAAGATATTAGTATTATTTAAGTATGTACTTATGTATGACATATATAAATTAAGTTACCACTATATTTAAGAAAATATTTAATAAGATCCGGCCGGGGATGTGGAATGGAGAATTATGTAAATAAGTAATTTGTGCAGCATAAATAAAAAAAGTTGATATACATAATTAGTTATGAAATAGATAAGATGCATCGTTATAGTTTAATTATATTTTTGCATTTTTTTTAAATAGTTTTTATTGGTTTCCACAGAACTAAAAATAATAATGAAATAGAAGTCCATCTCCTGTAGTAATTGATAAATTGATAACATTGAGCAGGGGGGTTAAACCGGCCACTTTGATGAATCGGGATATGATCGATTTCTCATTTTCTAAATATTTAAAAATGAACCTTATTTTACCACATATAAGGTTCATTTTGCAATATTTAGAATAAATGAAAAATAATCATATTCCGATTCATCAAAGTGGCCGTTTTAACCCCCCTGAGTTTTCATTCAATTGAATGTGTGTGACAAAAAACTTGTCTATACTTCTATTTGACTTCATATATTATTTCGAATTCTGTGGTAGTTACACTATCGACAGTGTTTTATTTTTTTAATAGTTTAATTTAAATATAGAAAATGTGCTTTTTATTTTTGTTTCAGTACAAAGGATTACAAATACATAATTTTAGGTACAGATATTATATGATGTAATTATTGTAGGTCTTATATTACATGATTTTCTTTATATGAAAGGCCTACTGTATAGTATGTGAAGACAAATCTGTTACTCAATATAACTCGAAATAACTATATAATAGTTATATCTGAAATAAAATCCTAAATACTCATAATAACTTAGATCTTGTCTATATTATGAGTTGAATTTTAGTATAAGCATAATATAATGTACATCAATATCTACAATTAAAAAAACGTTATTGAAAATTGACCTTTACAGGCACTTTTTGACGTGAAAATTAATAACAGAATTGTATTGTATTATTTTATTTCATTAAATACTAATTAAGCAAACATCTGACCTGCACCGTCTTGATAATTATAGACAATTATTAAAAATGTATGTGTAATGTAATAACATATTATTATAATGATTAAATATAGGTAATTACTTAAGTTTAAAAAAATGTTCCTGCTGGAAATTAAAATGATTTTTGTAAAAAATGTATCGATACTTACTCGCGGCCTATTTTAATTTGTTAAAAATCACATTCCAATTAAATATTTTTAGTTAATCTAGCTCAAGTATACATACATATATACAGCAAATAATAACTACTACAAATACTAATCATAACAACTTTTATTAGATATATATATTGTAATAACATACCAAAACTATACTAAATGGGCACTTAATGAATTTTTGATAAAGAGCACTTCTCTCACTTTTTATTATTTTTTACAAAATCGGTACTTATAATTAAAAATTTAATGTCATCTTGACTATCCTAGTCATATTTGTTGAAATGTTTATTATATATATAAAAATACATTATTATGTTTTTTGTTTTATTATTATATAATAATAAATGAGTGATTTTATTTTAGTGAGAAAAACTTTGGTAAATAAAAGACAAATCAATTGTATTTCTTTTATTTCATACAAAAATATCACATCCCAAAACCTAGATGGCAAAAGATTAGATAATTAAATTAAATCAACTAGGTATTACGTGTATATACGTAGCGGCCTGTGGTGTGGCCCTAGAATAGCACCAACCCATCTCTTCCCGTGGGTGTCGTAAGAGGCGACTAAGGGATTAAAAACACCGGAGGATGGGCAGCAGCATCTTTCCGCGTACTATGCCATCACACTGCGATCGCCAACCCGCCTGCCAAGCGTGGCGATTACGGCAAAACCCTCCATGGATGAAATTCTTGGGGGAGGCCTTTGTCCAACAGTGGACGTCTTTCGGCTGAGAGAAGAAGGTATTACGTGTATAAAAAAATATTTCAGAAGACGATCGTCATAAAGATTTTTTTTCTTTTGTCTATATATTTTACAAATCACTATCAAAATTATAAGTTTAATTTGAATAAGCCTCAAAAGTTTATATTGAAACTTCTGTGGTGCCTAAAATAATAAATAAATAGGTATGTTTTGTATATAGTATAATATTATTATACTGAATTCGGTATCTTGAGAAGTGATAATTTCTTGATATAGTATATTTATAAGTTATTGACACTCAGTAATAAAGTTGTATATCTAAGTATATCCTGTCTATTTTTAATTATCATCAAATAAGTTGTTTACAAATAAATAAATAAAATTGTCCACAGCCTCACCCAGCGAGGTTTAGAGAAAAAAAATATTCTAAAAAGTTCTGCTACAAATTAAACTATCTTATACGTAGTAAGAATAATATATCACGCTGCAAGAAAACTTGCACATATTTTTCAGTCATATTGTTTGATTTCTACAAAATTTTGCTTTCAAGTAAGTTTTAATTGTGATTCGTTCAGACTTAAAGTAACTAACATTAATTAATTATTTTATATTTAAATAGTAATAAGTATACATATTTGTATCAAATATGTTTACTTCAAAATTAAATACTTACAATTTATAAGTACACTTCCATAATTATGTACCAGTGTAAAAAATATTTTTTTTTTTTTTATTAACTATATGTATTCAAACATAGAAAAATATGTTTACAAACATAAAATCTTTTTTTAAATCAATCTGCGAAAACATCTTAATATCTACTCCAAACTAATTCTACCTTAATTTCATACTTTGAATGAATTAACTTACATTAATGAAAGACATAACTTACTAGTACACAAACATAAATTAAATATTATACAACAAACCCCGACATTTACTAGAAAAAATCATATGGTCTTCAAACATTTGACATGCCATAGTCGAATTTACTCCCAAGGATGTTTTACATCAAAAAAATCTTGATTCAAAAACAAGTTTCATAGGTTTGCTTGTTTGTTTGAACAGAGAAAACCACGTCAAAATCGGTCTTTTCGATATCACGCCTTTTTCCAATAAGTGTATACAAAGACTGTATTTCCACTTGCTACGATCTTTACAGATTTCTCTCGCTTCTTCATACATGACACGATCTCCCTTCTAAATATGATCCCAAAGTTAAAACTTTAACACACAAGTTTTTAGGTCGGGGTTTAAAAACTGGTCAAGTGAATCCCTTCATTCATGAAGCCTGAAGGTCTAGTGAGGAGAAACGCTCATCTTATTCTTCACAAACGTGCCTATAACCTTAATCGCCCGGAAGGCGTAGTTGGGAGATAACCTCTGTCGTAGAAGGTAGTACCCGGTCAGATTCATGGCGAAGAGAATGAAGACGAGAACTCCGAAGTCTATCCAGAAAGAGACGCCCGACATGCCCATTAGTTTCACGAAGCCTCTGTAATAAGTCAAAAATACAAATAAGTATTAATCATAGCAGTGTCAGTAAAACAGCTTATATCATTATGGAACGGTACGCGTCGGCAAAGTAGTATATTTGTGCCGTTCATCTCCATAGCGTCTTATATAACATTTAATGGACTGGCTGGCCATTGATTCATTAAGATTAAGCTGACTATATGAGAAGAAACAGGATTTCGATTAAAGTTTTCTTTAAAATTTAAACTGGTTTAAGTGGCAAATAAAAGCAAAAATAAAGAACAATTTTATTAGCTTTTCCTACTGGAATCTACTTACATCTAATATGTAACATAAATAGAACTCACGCGACATTCTTGTACTCGCAGTAGTCGACGTGGTCGGGGCACACGAGGTCCTCTCTAGGAGGGCCGTAGATGGCCACCACCAGACCCTCGATGCCGTACCTCAGGAACGAGCAAGACCTGGGATTTTGAAACTTTCTTGATTACTATAAGATTTATGATTAAAAAAAATATATAGAAAACAATTTATCACTTCTTTGGTAGAAAACTTAATTTCCGTATAACTTACTTAACGCTAGCGACGGAGTAGGTAGAGATTAGAATCATAAAAAAAGTAATAATAAAAAAAATCGCTTTTATTGACCCTCTAAAAACCCTTCAAACATTTAGTTTAGGTAAATCTAAGGAACCAAGTGAAGCGCAAGAGCACTACGGCCAAGCCACATATTTTAACTAAGGTGTAGAGTTTGTAAAGTAAGGATGGTAGAATTAAAATGTTGACTCTAAATGAGATCTGATAAATTTTTGTCAGTGCGAGCCATATGGTCTCCTCTTGGCAACTGTTTATATGAAAAAGCTTCTGGTGGGGTTAAGTTTACGGAGCGTTTTATTTTTAGATTTTTCCTATGTATATTTCCTATAAGTCGGAAATATTTCAAAGAGAAGAAAGCAGTAAGAGTATAGATACCTGGCCAGCTTCCAGATAAGCGGCACGGGCAGGTCGCCGTAGCCGATGCCGTACACCGCCAGCAGCATCAGCGGCACGCTGATGGCCGGGCCCAGGAACACTGAGTTCTGAAACAGAGGAACAATTTTATTGGTTAATTATATCTACAAAACCAATACTAGAGTGAATAGGCTGCTTCTGGGTAAGTTCGCTACATTTTGTTTAAAAAAAACTTGATTGGGATAACAGCGCACTGATAATACTGCAGAGACGATACCGCTGAAAGTAGAAACTTGAAATTTCGCAGAGGTTCGTGATATAATTGTGTAAATGAGCGCTAGCTAAGGAATTTTCAAAATTCGCCAAGAATTTCACCGCTTGGGGTGGAATTCTTGGCGCCTTGGAGCCGGCATGCGCGACAATGATTGATGCCCAATGAATGATTGATGATAGGTATCTGAAAAAAACTTAGTGCTTAGATATTTATCTGATACTTACCTACTATATTATACGACTTTAAAGTTCATGGACACAATAGGAAAAACAATACAAAGTATCAACAAATTATATACCTAGCATGTCTAAAATGGAATACTAATCAAACATTACGTCAAGAAAAATAGTATTATGCCATGCATGTTAAAGCTAAGTCATTACTTGTAATTTGTTCAATCATTATTATATCAAGGTGTATTGCAGGTTGTATCTCGTAAAATAAGTAAGTAAGTAGATATATTTTCACGAAGACTTAGATTTTTCAATTTATTTTGGATTGATTTTAAAATTCTCTCTATGGTTCAGTAGTTGTGTAGCACCAAAGCCCAAAAACAGTCTTCTTGTTTATAAGACAACTATCATCTACAAATAAAATTGATTTCCACTAAGGTTATTCTAATCTAAACTATAAAATGTAACACAAACGTAAGAACGAAACAAAAAAGATATGCCGAAGAACAAAGCCATGGCCCTGGCATGTTAGGCGACTAAGACTGTTTCACGAGTTTCTTTCGGCATTTCTTCTCAGCAGTGGTCGTTCCGAAATGCTAGTAGTTTGTATGATTGAATAATTAGTTTTTGACGTAAAAAAGAGCCTTCTTTAAGGGCCAAGTTTCAATAAAAATTTATGACTTTGACAAAAAAAAAATACCAAAACTAACAATAGCAGTCTGGATAGCAATACTTACAACTACACTCAACGTAGACGATATAACCGTGCCCATAGACTCTGATATGAGGGCGACCATGATACATATACTGGTGAACATGAGTATCCTGTTGATCTCCATGGGTTGCGACGTGATGGGGTACGTGATGACCAGGTAGATGAGACTGAAGAAGATGGTCAGTGGGGTCCGGGAGACCACCAGAGCCGCGTAGTACGCCTTCAGCCCGTACCAGCGATTGAAGTATTCTCTCTTTACTAGTTGTACTTCTTTTGGAACTGAAAACAAAGCATTATTTGATAGATGAAATAGCCGTTAAGCTTCCTGAAATTTTGCAATTGTACAATGTACTTATTAAAGCAAGCTAGAGAAAAAACGCGTAGAAGACATTTTCAGCATAATTTTGTTCCCAGACTTGTTGTAGCTAGTCATGGTACCCTTTTCCAGACTATTAAACTGTTTAATAAGTTACCTAAATATTTGAAGGATGTATAGATAAATCTTTTAAAAGCGTTTCTGTTGGAAAAGTGTTTCTATTTTGTGGAGGAGTATTTAAATTGCTAATCTTATATTTTTCTGCATGTATTTGAGATGTATTCAAGAAGTTGTATGTAATAAGAAAGAACTTCTCAATATATTTTAATTTTTTTTTTATAGTTATAAGTTACTTAATTTACCTGTAATTTTATTTTTCCAACGCAATGTATATATTGTTTTTCTTTATGAAGTGGAAATATCAAATAAACATTAAACGATTCTTTTATAAAATGTGGATGGGATCGGTAAAGTCCTTATCAAGTTATGGCGTCACCGTTGCAAATTAGGGATTCATATCATACTTATGTAGTTGTAGATTGCAAAAAATACTTACATGCTAATAACACTGGCATCATTGGGATATACAGCATTGCTATTATACAAGCGTAACAGAATCCAAAATTGAATATAGTCTTTGACGCATCATAGCCCATCTTGTTGAACATCAGGGCCACTATGAAGCCTAAGAATAAATGTAAGCCTACTCTTAACCATAGGTAATCCTGAAACAAAAAGAAATACAGTCAGTCGTTTTAGTAAATTTTAAAATTAGAGACAGAACCAAAATCGAAACTTGACATTTTTAGAGTTTGTACAGCAACGTTAGTGAGCACTATCTATAAGGGTGAAAAACTACATTCTGAACTTTTAGAATCTAAACTAAAATAGTTAATAATATCCACAGATGCAGTTTTTCGGTACCTACACTAAATAAGGTTTTTATTAACACGTAATTTAAGTTATTTACTTTATAATAGGCATCGAACTAATCCAATGACTAATCATAAAGTCGTCGTAGATACGTCATTCATTGTTACCTGTTTTACAGTATACTTTGTAATATGAACACTTTATTCATTATAGAGAACTGATAGCTAAAATACACAAAAAAATATCCGCAACAAGCTTCGTCAAAATGTCCACAGAAAAATATCCGCAACACGCTTCGTCAAAAATACTATAGAAAAATATCCGCAACATGTTTTGTCACTTTGTAATTGAATAAATTTAAATTTGAATATTATGATGATTGATTGATTAGTCAACGCGTGAAGGTCTACAATAACTACAGATAGATACATCAATCAATCAATGATCATGAAAATGTATACAACTTTGTATTAATTCCATGTCAATGATCAAGTAATCCACTACTAGATGTAGCAGGCCTCTTCCATGACTAACTTCTACTGAGTATTAATAGAAAACTTGATTCATCGTGCCAAAATCATCTTTAATTTTTTTATTGATGACCTACTGACCACAGAAAAGTAATGTAAGTAACGTAAATAAATGAAAAATTCTTCACTATTAATTATACACACAGGACCGAGACGGTTGGCTTAGACGGAAGGAGGCCTATACTCAGCAGTGGGTCACGGAAGGCTGTGGATAATGATGATGATGAGGTGTTCTAAAAAATATATTTCTTTTTAGGAATGCTCTGTACAAAGCATGCAAAACTTACCTTATTCCTAATATTTTGCAGCAACATCCTCCTAAGAAGCACTGAGAACTGGAAACACGGCGTGCTGCCATGTTTAAAGTTGAGAGTTTCCACTCCGCCAGTGTTCAGCTGCTCCAGGTCTTCTTCCTGAATGCTGACGTCATTAGCAGCGAAGCTCCTCCAACGTTGGCAGCGACCATTTTCCACTGCTGTCACCATTCTGTCGGCGTGGGGGCCGTATTCACCACTAGATACTTCTATTACTGGAAATTATAAAATTGTTTTCGTTAGGGATAACCTGCACGGCAATCCAGATAATCCATTGTGCGAACGTCCAAAGAAAATATTTTGTTGTAACTGGTTTAGTAAGTTCAGTTGTGGTGGGCCTTTGATGGCAAACTTGCAGTAACCCGATTATTTCAAGTTTCTTTGTATTGTATGTTAGCATTATATGTTTGCGTGTATGCCTACAATAAATCTATTATATTCTACACGGCTATGCTAACAAGGTCAGATAACTGCAAAAACCCAAGAAGAAAAAAGCGTTGTCGTTGAAACTTTAGAATTTGTACAATAGAAATTCAAGTCTTTCTTTGTTTAAGTATTTGCATTTTTGATTCACTTCTATGGACCAACTTTTAGTTTGAATATAGCTGCCTTTATTTCCTTTCGCAAACCTCAAAAAAATTCTCAACACTCACGATTCCTAAAGGACAAACTAAAGTGGTACAAAATATGCACATATGGTACTTACTAAAATCAGCAGGGTTATAAGTCTTCGGGCAAGGCAGCTGCAACTCAGTCAAGAAGGGCACCACTCCAGCCGCGGTGCCCTGGTAGGCGCATCTGCCATCAGCCACCACGTATACATGGTCGAACTCAGCGAAGAGACGAGCTGATGGGGTGTGGAGGGAACACACTACTGTCCGGCCGCCTCGCGCCACTCGCTTTAGTAATGACACGCATGTTGATGAAGCCACGTCATCTAAACCACTGAAAGTATTTGTTTATCTTCTATTAAAATGAGGAACAACTGCACAGAATATTGTCATTAATGACGATAACCTTCTAGCATGAACATGAATGATCAATGGATGTTTATAACTTAATCATGCAAAATCTACTGGCCTGATTTCAATTAAATTTTTTACACGAGTAGAACAAACCCAGGATTAATACATAGGTTTCTTTTTATCCTTAAAGTCCCATGGAAGAGCAGCCCAGAAATACAGCTTGTGTTAATATATATAATATCGCAGAATCCATCCATAAATAAGGCCTGTGCCACAGCAGTGAGGAAATTAAAATGGCTGATAATTAAAAAGAATAACAAAGGACGTTAAAAATACTCACGTTGTGGGTTCGTCTAAAAATATGACCGGTGGGTTGTTCAGTAACTCTAATGCTATGGACAGTCGCTTCCTCTCCCCGCCTGAGAGCCGCTCCGTGGTTGTGTTCACAGCTTTGCTCAGCCGTAACAACTGGATTATCTCTTCTACCTGAAATACATTGAAAATAGTCCGTAATACTTTCAGAATAAGGTAATGAATTATATTAAATTGGTGTCTATTGTTACTACAAGGTATTCCTCTTATAGCATCATTGTTTCTAGATAGTTCGTGATGGCTCACGACAATATTTTCAATATAATTTACATACAAAAGCATATTTTGAAAATATTTACGTAAGTTTGTTCATTTCCATACTACTCTTCCGCTTTCGTATTTACGCTGTCAATAAACAATTGATTTATGAATGTCCATTTGTTAATATGTGACCTATGAAACTGAGTAACAACTTGTAAATAAAAGGTACAAATTTTCAATCATGAACCCACTAGTATAAATTTCTTTTGCTGAGACATTCCAGCTCCTAAAATGGGCAATCATAGCTTCTCGGTAAACAGATCCTCCCACATGATGTAGCGAGACAACTTCCTGAACTGCTTCAGGTTTTATAGTGTAAATATGACTAAATGTTGACCCAAATCCTTGATATTATTCCTCAATCATTAGCTTACCACGACTAGTTTCTTCTGTTGAGACATTCCAGTGCCTAGTTTCAGGTCTGCTGCGATCATCATGGCCTCGTGGACTGTGATAAACGGATGCAGCAGATCCTTCTGCATGATGTAGCGAGAGCTTACTGAACTATTTTAGGTTTTATAGTATGAACACGACCAAATAAATCTTTGATATAACTCCTCAATCATTAGATTACCACGACTAGTTTCTTTTGCTGAGACATTTCAGTGCCCTATTTCAGGTCTGCAGCAATCCTTATGGCCTCGTGGACTGTGATAAATGGCTGCAGAAGATCCTCATTAGCTTACCATAACTATATAGTTTTTTCTGCTTGGACATTTCAGGTCTGCAGCAAACCTCACGGCCTTGTGGACTGTTATGAACGCCTGCAGCAGATCCTTCTGCATGATGTAGCGAGAGCTTACTGAACTATTTCAAGTTATATAGTATGAACACGACTAAATAAAACCTTGATATTGTTCCTCAATCATAAGCTTACCTATGTCCATCAGTGGACTGCTACAGGCTGATAATGCAGCCCGTTGACCCAAATCCTTGATATTATTCCTCAATCATTAGCTTACCACGACTAGTTTCTTCTGTTGAGACATTTCAGCGCCTAGTTTAAGGTCTGCTGCGATCATCATGGCCTCATGGACTGTAATAAATGGCTGTAGTAAATCCTCCTGCATGATGTACCGAGATAGTTTCCTGAACTGCTTCAAGTTTCGTGGCTCGCCATTTGTTAGGATGTGACCTCCTGCTCCTGTTACCCTGAAAGTAAAATTTATGAGTGAGTCTGAGTCAGAAGGCAGGCATAGTGTTATATCAAGTTCTTAAATGTAAAGCCGAGAAGAGAGAGGTGTGGCGAATACTCCAACGACAAGACTATCTAGAAGAGAGTCTAAGCTACTATGTGATTCAGATTTCGATAGCGTGAGCTTATTTAACTTGAAAATCTTGAGGGTGTGGGAGATAAACGTCATCATCATTCTTCTCTCAGCCGAAAGACGTCCACTGCTGGACAAAGGCCCCCCCAAGGATTTCCACAACGACCGGTCCTACGCTGCCCACATCCATGCGCATCCCGCGACCTTCACCAGGTCGTCGGTCCATCATCATTACAACCGCAAAATATCCACTGCTGGATAAAGGTCTCCCCCAAGATTTTGGGGGGATTTGCCATACTCACCACGCTTGGCAGGCGGGTTTTTTTGGCTTTGTGAGCTTCCGACGCTGCTGCCCATCGGAAGCATTTCCCTTAGTCGCCTCTTACGACATCCATGGAATGAGATGGAGTGGTCCTATTCTATATATATATTGCGTTTTTATTTTCATCTTTAGAGTATTTCCGACTGCACCAGCTTAGCTTAGACTCATTCTCGTAGTACGCGGTAGACTCACAACGCCTTACATAGCCACAGCAACTATTGCTATAAACTCTAGTTAGAATTACCATATAGAAGGAAGCACTTCCTGTAGATGATGCCTTATAAAGGCGATGAAATTGCGCCTGCTAATAAAGGTGCAGGTTAATCATGCATATTTGAAGTCTTATTTGACCAACGCTACTACGGTAGCTTTAATATATGTACTATCTAAGTACCCTACTACTTCCGGTATGAGGTCAAATTTGACCAGCCAGCAACGTTTCTTTGATAGCCTTAATATTATACAATGTGTCCCGTCATCAGTGTCGGAGCCTTTAATGGTATGTTATATGGCATTTTTTATGGACAAATCACTGGAAACTTTTTTTTTTACTTTCGTTTTAAAATAAAAAATAAACAGTTTAATGGACTAGTTTATTCACAAGAAGCTAATAATTCTATAAAAATACAAAAATATTTTATTTTGCTTTTAAATGAGACGTATTTTATGTCAATAGCACTTTTACACGAGTAGAGAGCCCGAATCAATCAATCAATAGTTTATTTGTTAAACATAGGTACAATAAAAGATGTTACAAGTTAATTAGCTCGCCATGTCTTGCTATTTCTAGCATACAAATATTTGGTAGTTTCTAAATCAAGTTATAATAATGTAGGTATAATGTCAAAATTAATTTCAAAATAAATTATAAATGAAATAGAAGAGAGAAAAAAAAATCTAAATACATGAAAAAACCATAGACTTATAAAAGTTTATGGAAAAAACATGCTTGGCTGCCATTTTACTATAGTAAAAGAAAAAAAAGTTTTGAGTTGTCATTTGTTCATAAAAAATGCCACATAACATACGTACCATTAAAGGCTCCGACACTGATGACGGGACACATTGTATATAGTACCTATTTCTTTCAGTAGAAAAAAAAACTACGTTCTGTCTATACGACAATGACGCGTATTCTTAAATCACATTTATGTTTTTGGTGGGTTTAATATATACTGAGACAATCGTTCGTTGTGTTAGTTTCATTTCACATAATGATCTCGAATAGGAAGAGCATGAGCCACCAAAACACTTGAACGGATTTATTTATACATGCAAGGCGTTACAGCTACACTGTGATGTCTGTGATACAAAAAGTAGGCTAAGGTCAGGCAATTTGATTATAAGAGGCAATTTACACGCTCTACTACGCGTGTGCGCAATATCTAATGTCTTATTAGGAACAAACAAGACCAACAATGGTTATTTTTACACCCGGCAACACTATAATAGTCAAACAGTACGCAGTACTAATTAAATGCCTTACCTACTATACACACTGATTGCCGTATAATTGTAAGTACCTATTGATTAGAATGACAAAGCAGAATACTTGATAATACCAATACATGAGCACTTCTCTGACACCAGTGATATTATAACCATAGGATCTAAGTTATTACTGACGTTATATGATATACAAGCATGGGACCAGGACTTAATTCCCTTGGGAATTTCAGGAAATCCCCTCTTTTTGCAGGGGAGCAAAGAGGGGATTTCCTCCATAAGGAACCTACGTGCCAAATTTCAGCTTCCTAAACCTAGTAGTTTCAAGTTTTGGCTGTGCGTTGTCGATGATGATTGATTGATAATGATTGATGATTTATCGATAAGTATAGGCATCTTCCTAGGCATCTTTTTAATGCTATTTACATCCTTCTTAGTCGTATTCCTCATGACTGAGGGTCGTGGTCATTATCTCGAATGAAACACACACAACAACTATCTTGGCAATTGTTGGCGACAGGCCGCGCGCCGAAATAAAATACCACGCGGTTATCGAACACCGCGCCGCAACCAACATTTTTGTAATTTTTGTAAAAGGACCGACCAATTACAACGCCTACATTATGGCCAATCAGCGGGCGAACCCCCGCCGGGCTCGCCCCCCACGCAGGTAGACGCGGCCTGCCGGAGCGCTGTGATTGGTCGGGGCCTTCGCGCACCGGTGCGCTCGCTGCGCCCGGCTTTGTGTACATAAAACAATGGGTCGCTGCCGTATTGAGTCAGTGTGTAAGCAGCAGCGACCCAGAGCAAGCTAAAGTGAATAAAGTGAATAGTGATCCTCAAGAGTTTTCTTCAAGAGTCTTCAAGAACAATAACCAGCAAATATACAGTCCACTGGAAGAATTAAAACCCCCGTTGGCCGAATGTCAACAGTTTGGTCCTTCGAGAGCCGAATATAAAGAAGAACCTCAAGACTCAAGAAACCGAAGGAATCAAGATTTCAAGATGGTGTTCACTAGAAGCCAAGTCGGAGCGGATGAGGGTCGTCGTGTTTTTGACGAGCCACCTCAATCGCCGTCCGCATCGAGTGCTGCGCCTACCATTCCAACCGGGGACTCGGCCAGTGCCCCGCCGCCCGCGCCGCCCGCAGTGCAGCCGACTGTTCGCCCTGTGCAGTCCGACGCACCCCCACCACCGAGTCGACACAACATCAGTGCCGTACACAAGTGGGTGGGGTCGCTCGCCAGCCGTTAGCCGTAGGCTCTCGGTCTCGGACTGCACGCTCTACGAAGTCAACTGCGAGCGCCGCGGCACGTCTGCGTTATGAAGCCGCAGAACGCCAAGCTGTAATCCGACGCAAGGAACTACAGCTCATAGAGGAGATACGCCGCAAGGAGCTACAGATCGAGGCGGACCTAGAAGAAAAGCGTCTAGCCGCCGACCTCCTTGCGCTAGAAGAAGACGACAGTGCCTCAGAAGACGGAGAACCAGTCGAGAACATTGAACGAGTTCACGCCTGGCTGGACACCGCTCCGGGCGTCGCCATCACTTCGAGCGCCGCCGTCGCTACACGGAGGGAGCCGAAAGTCAACCCCGTGCCTGTGCCGCGACCAGTCGACGCACCTCATCTGCATTCGAGCTCCGCAGCAGCCACCGCCGCCGCCGCTGCAACGCCCGCCGCCAGCAGAAGGATCGACTGGACACATCCGACAGAAACACGTCGGAAGTCGCCAGCGCCGCACGGCCGGAGGACGCCTCCGCGCCCCAGATCGCCGACGCCGAACGACCGAGCGAACAATCGACCGCCGACGCGCCAGAGCGCGGACCTGCCCATATTCTCCGGGGCACCGAGGGAGTGGATCCCATTCACCGCAGCGTTGCGCATGTCAACGCGTCTCTACAAGTTTACGCCAGAAGAAAACATCGCGAGACTCCGCAACTGCCTGCGGGGGAAGGCCTACGAATGCGTGTCAGCATTACTGGGCTCCGACACACACCCGGACGAAGTGATGGAGACCTTGGAGCATCGCTACGGGAGGCCTGAGATGTTGGCCGACATAGCTGAAGAAGACCTGCATCAACTGCCACGCATGGGAACAGGACCACTGGAGATAGCTGACTTCGCTATCAGGGTGAAGAACGCAGTACACGTCCTGCGCAACATCGACGTCAGCTACATCAACAACAGGGCACTAGTACGAGAGGTGCTGGAGAAGCTCACTCCAGCCATGAGGTACGGGTGGTGCCAGTACGCCGAGACACAACCGAAAGGCGAGCCGGACATATTGAGGCTATCAAGATACCTCATGCAACAGTCCGACATTGAGCTGAAGCACGCGTACACCAACCGGCCGAAGCGAGAGCCGACTCGCGCCGCCGCAGCCGCCGCCGCTGCCCCCTGCCGCTCCGCGACCGGAGCCGAAGAAGAAGCTGGTGTACGCGACAACCACGTCGACTGAGGACGCCGAGCGCTGCCCTGCGTGTGAAGAACAACACACGCTGCCCGACTGCCCAGCGTTCAAGAAAATGGAGTTTGACGGGCGCTGGGAAGTCATAAAGAAGAACGGGCTGTGCTTCAAGTGCATGGCCAGCCGACACCGCCGGTTCAACTGCAAGAGGAGGTCCTGCGGCATCAACGGGTGCAAACGACCGCACCATCGGCTGCTCCACGACGAGCCGAAAAGGGACGCCGCGACGGCCAACGACGCCGCCGCTGCTGCCGACCCGGAGTCCGCCATCGTCACTGCTACAGCTACACGCAGTGACGTCAAGTTGAAGATCTGCCCGGTGACAATCTCCGGGAAGCGAGGGAGCCTGGAGAACCTTCGCGCTATTCGACGAGTGGCTCCACTATCACGCTGGTGGACAGCGACTTGGCGCAACAGATCGGCGCCGACGGTCCATCGACGTGCCTGCAAGTGAAGAGCGTCGGCAACGAGCATCAGGAGGTGAAGAGCCGCCGCGTCAAGCTCAACGTCAAGGGCACCGACGGGCAAGCGTTCGACATCGCCGCCAGGACAATGGTGGGCCTGGACCTTACGCCGCAGTCCATCCCAGCAGAAGTACTACAGCTGCGTCATCTCAGCGGCCTCAACGCGGATGACGTGGTCTACGACAACGCGAAGCCGAAGATACTGATCGGCACCGACAACTGGCAGCTCATAGTGACGAGAGAGCTGCGCTGTGGAGAAGCGAACGAGCCGGCCGCCTCGAGAACCGAACTCGGCTGGGTGCTTCACGGCGCGGCACCGAGCGCAACGCTGAGACGAACCGACAACGTCCTGCACATCGTCGACGAGTCCGCCAACACCGAGCCACTAGAGGACATGGTGGCCAAGCACTTCCAACTCGACGCCTTGGGAGTGTCACTGACTTCGCAACATGTGAAGAGCGAAGACCAACGAGCGATGAAGATCTTCGAGGACACCGTGCGCTACGCGGACGGACGCTACGAAGTGGGCCTGCCGTGGCGCAACGACGAAGTCCAACTGCCGCCGAGCTACAACGCCGCGCTGGAAAAGGCTGAAAACACTCGAAGCCAAACTGGAGAAAAACCCGGCTGAGAAGAGGCAGTACCACGACAACATGAATAACCTCTTCAACAAGGGTTACGCCGAAGCCTGCGACGGAACTGAAGATGCCAGCCCGGTCGCGTGGTACCTACCTCACTTCGCGGTACGCAACGTGAACAAGCCGGGCAAGATTCGAGTGGTGTTGGACGCCGCGGCGAAGACCCACGGGACGTGCCTCAACGACCATCTGCTGCCGGGACCGGACATGCTGCGGTCGCTCAATTCGATCCTGTTCCGGTTCCGTGAGGGCGCCTACGCGATCACCGCGGACATAGAGGAAATGTTCCTGCGCGTGAAAATAAGGAAGGAGGACCAGCCGGCGCAGATGTTCATATGGCGCGAGCAACCGACGGACGCGCCGAGGAGATATAAGATGACGTCGATGATCTTCGGGGCATCCAGTTCACCGTTCCTGGCCCACAGTGTGCGAAACAAGAACGCACACAGTCATCGGGACACGCACCCGGCCGCGCTACGGCCGATAACGGAGTCGCATTACATGGACGACTTCGTCGAGAGCTTCGATGACATCGCCCACGCCAGAGAGGTTATTAGACAAGTGGATGAAGTGCATCGACGAGCGGACTTCCACCTGCGCGGCTGGAACAGCAACGACACCGAGCTACTCGCCGCGACACCGAAAGACCGACGAGCCAAGGCCGCGACCACGCAACTGGGCGGTACCGAGAAGATGCTGGGACTGCTGTGGGACTCAACGACCGACGGCCTGAGCTTCAACACCGCCTTGAACAAAGTGCCAGAGGCGGTCCGGATGCGCGCGAGAGCTCCGACCAAGCGAGAAGCACTGTCCACGGTGATGAGTATCTACGACCCGCTGGGACTCCTGTGCTGCTACACTATCACCGCGAAAATAACGTTGCAGAAACTCTGGCGCTGCCGGACCGCCTGGGACGAGCCGGTCCCCGAAGACATCGCAGCGGACTTCGACGCCTGGCTCGCTGGACTGCAGGCCATCAGCTGCCTGCAAGTACCCCGGAGCTACCACGGAGGGAGCGAGATACGTCGTAGAGAACTCCATATCTTCTGCGACGCCAGCGAGGACGCCTTCGCGACGGTGGCCTATTGGAGGCTACACCTGAGGACCGGCGAAGTCAAAACAGTGCTGGTGGCGGCGCGAGCAAAGGTGGCGCCACTGAAGCTACAAACGGTGCCGCGTCTAGAGCTGCAAGCGGCGCTAATCGGAGCGAGACTGGCCAAAACCATCAAAGAAGATCACAGAGTGCCAGTGGACGACACCTGCTACTGGAGCGACTCGCAGACAGTGCTCCACTGGCTGCGCAACGGGAGCCGCCGGTACACTCCGTTCGTCGCGCACAGACTCGGAGAGATTACCGAGTCATCGCGAGCGTCGGACTGGCGATGGGTGCCGACCCATCTCAACGTCGCCGACATCGCTACCAGGGGCGGCTACATGCCGCAAAAGGACGACGTGTGGTTCACCGGGCCTGAGTTCCTGCGGCGGCCGAAGTCTGAATGGCCGCAGTGGGACACCGGCCGCGAAGACATCGTAGAAGAAGAAGTACACGTCGTCGTTGCAACGAGGGGAGACTCCGTGCTACCCGACATCGGGCGGTTCTCAAGCTACGACCGCCTGATCGGAGCCACCGCACAAGTCCTCCTGTTCCCGCAACGCTGCCGGGACCGGACCGCTACGTTGGGCCAGGAGCACATCAAGAAAGCAACCCGGCTCTGGCTACAACGCGCGCAAGAAGACTCGTTTCAACGCGAGTTAGAAGAACTGGGAAAAGGACACCCCATGCCACGATCCAGCCCGCTCCGCCGTCTCAACGTGATACTCGACGGCGGCCTGCTGAAAATCAACGGGCGCGCTAACAAGGCAGACATCCCCGACGAGGCCAAACATCCGGTCGTACTGAGTGGCCGCCACGACTTCACCAGGCTGCTCATCGCCCGGGCTCACAAGAGAGCCGGGCACGCCAATCCGGAGCGGGTGGTGAACGACCTACGCCAGCAGTATTACATCACGCGGCTACGACCCACGGTGAAAGCTGTGGCTGCATCCTGCCAGATGTGTCGCCTGAGGAAAGCGCGCCCAACGTGCCCGCCGACGGGGACCTGCCAGCCGAGCGCCTGCGCGCCTTTCAGCGGCCCTTCAGCTACTGCGGGGTCGACTACTTCGGCCCCATGACCGTCACGATCGGACGACGCCACGAGAAACGGTGGGGCGCACTGTTCACGTGCCTCACCACGAGAGCCGTGCACGTGGAACTGGTGGCATCGCTGACTACGGACTCAGCCATCATGGCGCTGAGACGAATGGCGGCACGAAGAGGATGGCCCGCCGTCATCTACAGCGACAACGGGACCAACTTCAGGGGAGCGGACGTCGAGCTACGGAAGGCCTATCACCACTGGCTCCCCGAACTCGCCAGAGCGGGCCTCACCTACGGGACAACATGGAAATTCATCACGCCGGGAGCGCCCAACCAAGGAGGCGCCTGGGAGAGGATGGTGCGGTCAATCAAAACCGCATTATCCACAACGCTGCACGAGAAGGCGCCGAAGGAGGAAACCCTGGCCACGCTGCTCGCCGAGGCCGAGCATGCGGTCAACTCCCGCCCTCTGACGCATGTGCCCGTCGACCCTGATGACCCAGAAGCATTGACTCCCAATCACTTTCTGCTGGGGTCATCGACGGGCCTACCCTTCACCGGGCCATGCGACACGGCCGACCGAAAGACATGGAGGGCAGCGCAGGGACTGGCCGACACCTTCTGGCGCCGCTGGCTCCACGAATACCTGCCGACCATCGTGCCACGCCTCGACCACAACGGGCGCCGCAGAGAGTACAAAGTCGGCGACATAGTGATCGTCGCCGACCCCACGTTACCTCGCAACACGTGGCCGCGAGGGATCATCGAGCGCACGTTCCCGGGACCGAACGGCGTGGTACGCAACGTGGAGGTCTCCACCAAAGGCGGGACCTTTCGTCGGCCAACGTCGAAGATCGTCGTGCTTCATTCTACAACCGCACTCTCCCCGGACCAGAGGGAGAGGACGCGCTGCACGACGGGCACGCGGCTGTCTTACTGAGAGGGCTACGAGACTCCTTCGCCGGAGGGAGGATGTTGGCGACAGGCCGCGCGCCGAAATAAAATACCACGCGGTTATCGAACACCGCGCCGCAACCAACATTTTTGTAATTTTTGTAAAAGGACCGACCAATTACAACGCCTACATTATGGCCAATCAGCGGGCGAACCCCCGCCGGGCTCGCCCCCCACGCAGGTAGACGCGGCCTGCCGGAGCGCTGTGATTGGTCGGGGCCTTCGCGCACCGGTGCGCTCGCTGCGCCCGGCTTTGTGTACATAAAACAATGGGTCGCTGCCGTATTGAGTCAGTGTGTAAGCAGCAGCGACCCAGAGCAAGCTAAAGTGAATAAAGTGAATAGTGATCCTCAAGAGTTTTCTTCAAGAGTCTTCAAGAACAATAACCAGCAAATATACAGTCCACTGGAAGAATTAAAACCCCCGTTGGCCGAATGTCAACAGCAATGTTGATGAAGTTGTTTGCCACTGCCTTCTCCATTTCACACACATTGCTTTGCTTTGCTATTTATATAGTACCTAGGTAAATAGAGAATTAAAAGTATGTATTTTTCGGGTTCCGTAGTCAGACAAGGAACCCTTATAAGATCGTTCAGTCCGTCCGTCCGTCCTAGTCTGTCACAGCACAGCAGAATATCTTCTACGTTTATGGACTGATTTGCATGTAACTTGGTTCGAGGATACTTCACATATAGATCTCATTTTTTAAAATACAAAAAATTAAAATTATCCCTTTTACCTCCCCATACATGTAAAGGGGGGTGAATTATTTTTTTGAGTGCACCGCCTTGTGTGGGTTGTCGTTGAAAAGGACTATGAAAATAAACTTCAAATCACCCACGTAAAGAAACAGGCGCGGAAACTCTTATTTCAAATTGTTTCGGGTATCCTGTGATGAATACTTTTAAAATTATAAATAAAATAAGAATATATACTTTTTTCTTGCAAGAAATGCAAAACAGCGCGGTGCCAAAAATGACTACGGAACCCTACTTTATGCGTGGTCCGACACGCACTTGGCCGGTTTTTTTTATATCCTACAACCAGTTTCAGGCCAAAGTTCAACACTTATAGTGCTATTAGATGAAGATAATGAAACTTAATAGTTTGTGGAATCATTTCACTTACATTGTTGATATAAACGTTTTATTGTGATATGATAGCGATTAATACATAATTATCCTGGCAATCATGAATTGATGGATCAGAAACAATAGGACGACAAAAAAACAGTAGAATTAGTTCAACATAGTAATTTTATTATCAAGATATAAATGCTTTATACCTAATTATTATTTTTTAATAATTATATAGCACTAGCTTTCGCCCGCGGCTTCGCCCGCGTGAATTTCCCACGGGAACAGTGCTTTCTCCCGGGATGAAAGGTACCCTATGTCCTTCTTCGTACTTCCAGCTACGTGTATGCGAAATTTCAGGAAGATTGGTTCAGTAGATAAAGCGTGAAGAGGTAACAAACAAACAAACTCACTTTCGCATTTATAATATTAGTTACTTACGTATTATTTTTTTAATAATAAAAAACAGTATAAAATAATGTAAATCGAAGCTATTATTTCAAAGATAACTACGTTTAATTGTCCAAGTCATCACGTGTAAATAAACACAGATCTTTGACCTAACAAGGCGTAGGTAAGGAAGATGGACAATCACGGGAAAAATCTTTAATTAATAAATTGAATGACAAGCGACAACATTTCTTGAAAACAGAGCGTGTATTTTCAATAGCATAGCAAGTAGCTGCACAAAGTGCTCCCTTGAAAAATCGGGGGAAACACTAACCTTAATTTCATCGAAATCTGTTGAGCGGCTGAGTAACACAAATTGAGCACACGACTACTGTGGCCTAACGGTCATCACATCGGACTGCCACATTGGAGGACCCGGATTCGATCCCAGGTCGGTCGGAGACAATAATTTGACAGAAATGGAAGATAATTACTTACCTGTACCCAGCTAATATGTTCAATAATGTACTCTTGCCGGCTCCCGAAGGTCCGAGGATGGCAGTCAGCTGGCCTGAGTGGAATTCGCCGGTGATACCTCGGAGAATCAGCTTGGAACCTGTAAGTAAATAATGAAAATTCAACAACTAAGTATTTAGAGTGCACCAGCTGCAGTAACACGTCTTTATCTCTTACGGGGAGAACACAGCCAAGTAAAATTCTAAACCAAAATACTTTATCGACCTTCACCGGCACTTTTACATACATAGAATCACGTCTTTATCCCTTACGGGGTATACAGAGCCAAGAGTCGTGAGACTCGAAGGCCAGCTTAAGTGAATAGCGGGCTTTCTGATGGAATGGAGATTCAGATATAGTGACAGGTTGCCAGCCCATCGCCTCTGAGTGGAGGAATCCCCAGTTTAAAGCCCTTTCCCTCGATTGACTTTTACAATCTGCGCGGGAAGAGAAGCAGAGAGCATTGTATGTTTTTTTCTTCCTTCCCAAACCAGAAATAATATAATCGTTTTGAATTATAAATCAAAGCTACAAACTACTAGCATTTTAAACGACCACTACTGAGAAGAAACGCTGAAAGAAACTCATTAAGAAACTCATCAAGCAAAGTAAAAGCTGCCATAGCAATAACAATATTATAATATGTACATACTAAATGGTCCAATGTCACTCGTATAGGCGTAGCTTCGTAATTGTTATGCTAATGCTAACTAGTGTACAGACAACTGCCATAGTTACATTGCAAGGATCTCTATGTGGCAGTAAATAGGGGCGAATTTGTTATGTATAAAGGTAGATGAATGTTCTGTACCTAGTCATTCTCAATGGCTTTAAATATTAGACCTAGAGAAACTCGTTCTAAACAAATACAACGAGAATAAATCTGTACCTACATATGTATGATAATGTAAGTCTATCTCTAAAGTAGGTATGTCTGTTCATATGAGATATTAAAGAAATATGTGTGAGGAGTCTTTATAGGGCATTTTATTTTTTTATTTATTCTTTATTTCCAAACACCAAAATTATTTCACATAGTTATCACTTTGCCAAACTGCTTGACAGTTTGTCGGCTTCGAATATATATTCGCATCGAAATAATACACAGACATACATAGAATCACGTCTTCATCCCTTACGGGGTAGACAGAGCCAAGAGTCGTGAGACTCGACGGCCACGCTCAGCTGATTAGTGGGCTTTCTGATAGAATGGAGATTCAGATATAGTGACAGGTTGCTAACCCATCGCCTACGAGTGGAGGAATCGAAATAATCCTAACTAATAATATCCTAACTAATATTATAAATGCGAAAGTGCGTTTGTCTATTTGTTTGTTTGTTACCTCTTCACGCTTCGTCTACTGAACCAATCTTCCTGAAATTTTGCATACACATAGTAAGAAGTACGGAGAAGGTACCTTTTATCCCAGGAAAAACACTGTTCCCGTGGGAAATTCACGCGGGCGAAGCCGCGGGCAAAAGCTAGTAAGGAATAATAATAAAGATACGTGCGAAAATCATAACCCTTTCCTTACAGTCAGGTAATAAATGTGACATTGTATTTTACTTCTTAGTGTTTTTTTAATCTTTCTGGAGCACTTATGTTAGGAGATTTGTTCGGTAATGAGTATTTAAGTGGTGTTGATAACAGGTAAAATAAAACATGGCACTATCTGACTGTCACACCGGAGTTCCCGGGTTCGATCCCCGATCGGGTCAAGATGGAAATGATCTTTTTCAGATTGGCCCGGGTCTTGGATGTTTTAAAATATAGTATCGTTGGATTTAGTAACCCATAATACAAGTCTCGAACTTACTTTGGGGCTAACTCAATTTGTATGGTTTTTCCGTATATATTTATTTATTTTCTGACTATAACTAAACTCAGTTTTTTTTTTAATTGTCCTATTATGTAAACAATCTTCACAGTACTTTTTATAGAATTTTGTTGAAAATAAATCAAATATTAGTTCAAACCTAAACATTATAAAGTAAAACATTAATTAACCACCAAAGCAATTTCCTATAAAGTCAATTTTAATTTATATTGTTGTAAAATCATAAAAAGACATGGTAAGATTGTTTACATAATAGGACAATTGTGAATAGATGGACTTTAGTTGCTCTGATACCTGCGTTTGCAGGGTTGCCTGCCCACCAAACTCGATTACTATTTCTATTATGTACAGTCAATAGTCAAAACTGCAGTCACAATCTACAAGGCATTATGATCATTAGGGCTAGGCAATAAGGTCTTCGAGGTATGACTGCACTTATGACGCTTGACTGTACCGTATCATGCGAATAAAGAGTTTGAGTTTCATTAGCAACAATAAACGTAAAGTTTTTTTCGAGGTATCTCTACTTTGCAATGGTCTTTCCGAAACGCTAGTAGTTTGTAGCATCAACAGTAAAAAATAAAGTCCACTGCTGGATAAAGGCCTCATAAACTTCCACATAGGACGTTAGCATCAACAGCTAAAAGAGGTCTGCTGGACATAGGCCTCTCCCATAAACTTCCACATAGGACGAAAGCATCTTGCGATATCGTCATTGTAGCTTGGCTCATCATCATCACTTATTTTTAACTGACCCACTGATGGGGCATTGACCTTCCTTATGGTGAGGATGGGCCATGACCCACTACGGTTTTAACGACTTCAAATACAGCCGGGACCAACGACTAAATGTGCCTTGTCCATGTGTGTATGTAAGTTTCTTTATTCCACCATAAGTCCTGAACGGCTTAACAGATTTTGATGTGAGAGGTATTTTTAGATTCCTTGCATTCCTCCGAGTGACATAGACTATGTAGGTTGTCAGTCGTGTTTTTTATTTTTTAAATAATTAGCTTGTTGGTCACCCATCCCGTAACCGATCATGGCTGCTAAAGTTGCTTAACCGCCACTATCGCAGGCAAGCTTAACTAAATAAGTTATATTTTGTGTGAATATAAATACTAATATTATAAATGCGAAAACTTGGGCGTAATTTTGCATTTGTGAGAATGTTTGTTACTCAATCACGTAAAATCTACTGGACGGATTTCGATGAAATTTGGTAAACGGGTAGAAAAATACTGAGAAAAGCACATAGGGTACTGTATATCCAGAAATTCCCACAGGAGCGAAGCCCGAGGCGCGGCTATTAATTCATAAAAATACATTTTTAACAATTCATAAGTGCTAACAAATGGTTTTGAATAAAAAATTGTTTACTTTGACTTGGACTTTGCAATCATGGAAATTTGTGACTATCAAGACCTGTCCGAATATCGATTTAGTACTTAAAATAATAGCCGTTAATTAACACTTGCTATATTCTGGAATATCACAAATGTATAAAGAAAAAACTATGAGCGTCATAGAATATTATCATATTACCGCGATATACAAGCCTATAATGCCTAATACAAGTGGCATAGCCTCGTTATTTTATCGCCGCCTAACATAAGCCGTATCGGACTCCGAAACTCCTCAGCTCACTTACACGCAATCGAGTCGAATTTTAATTCAAACTAGCTTGCGCCCGTTAACTTTGTCCACTATTAACTATTGTTAATATCTCAGGTTCTAAGTAACGAATTAAGTTAAAACCTTTACAGATTTTAAGTTAGACCTTCAACAATTCAACAGTTAAAACGCATCAAATTTGGTCTAGTAGTTTTTGCCTGATGCGGGTACAAACTTACAGACAGAAAGACAAAAATTCAATAAAATAGTTTTGGCTTCTATTGGCTCTTTGATGTAAATTAATATTTTATAACTAATTGATTTTATCATATTGGGTGCTTCATTTTTGTTGCTATCTGTACGAACAACGTTACGTACCGAATTTACTATAAAAATAACAACGAGGGACGAATTTACAGAAAGTTTTTAGGTACCGAATTAACTCTAGTAACGAATTTACAATAATCACTATAAAGACTAATATCTCCTATGTACAGACAGACACAGACAAGTTACAGTATTATTATATGTATTGATTTTAATAACATGTTGCTGTTTAGGTACGTGCACTATAAGTGAATGTCAGAGCAACAGTTATTTTCATATAAAGTACTTCTACCTTATTATTCTATCTTCTATGTACCTATTGAGCAATGGCCGATTCAAAACATTTTAATAAGTAATAAATTCCTAAGTCTTGAGAAGTTGTGATGACCCTACAATCATCATAAAGTTATTTCAGTCATTAAGGATTTCTTAACTAAAGTGCTTGAGCCTTAGAAATCTTGATAATGGCTCTAAAGTTTCGTCAAATATATTCAAGTCTAATCAATATAAGTGGGAAATTGTCGATTCATAATTATAAACCTATAAAAGATTCGCATTCAATCTTTTATAGCGCCTTTAAATGTTATAAATTAGTTTACAATTAAGTTCCCAAGTAAGTAATCAATATACTAAATAAAATAAAATAAATAAATAATAATACTTCTTCCTTTTAAAGAGCTATACTCTTGCCAATTATATTTCTGTGAAATTTCAAGTTTCTACCTTCAGAGGTTTCGTCTCTGATGCGTTATATCAAAATTAGTCAGTCAGCAGCGTTCAATTCTATATGAATAGATTATATGATAATTTTTCGTACCTATAGTTAGGGTTGCCAGGTCGCCAAACCTAATAGCCAGACAGAGCAGCCAGTTTGGCCGGACATTTGGGTAGAAAAGCCGGACACCCTACAATATTGAGGATTTTGTCTCAGTATTAATAGGTACTACAAGTGTACGAAAATTGTATGTAAAATCAACCTTTTTTTGGTAATACCGACAGACCGACAACGCAGGGGGGGGGGCGACTGTCGCCTGCGCTCGGCCACGCTCGGCGTTCGCTCGTTTGCGAAATGTAAAAAACCTAACAAAAGCCGGACAGACCGGACACCGTTTATTTATTTATTAAAAAGCCTACCTATGTCCGGCTTTATCCGGACGCCTGGCAACCCTACCTATAGTGGATATAATACTTATACCATTATAACCTTCGGCAACAGAACTATCAATTTCGACTGTATGAGCTCAACTCCATACCAGTTTAGTCGCAGGCGCACATTCGACCAATTCGAGTATCGAATGAATGGCGGCCAAGGGTACGCTAGTCGTCGGTCGTCACCTTTTCTTTAGTCAGAGAGCCCATTGTCTTCTTAAATTAATATTTTATTATTCGAAATTTGTTTTATCATCTCCTTATCATATAATACTTTTAAAAATTTCAGTTTCTGTCATTTAAACCGAGTTTTTGTGTACAATCGGGGGCAGATAAACGCAGTAGCGGATTTAGGAGGGGGCACGGGGAGACCCCCAGACTGTTTTTTTGTGTACCTACTGTGGAGGGAGATTCCATAACAGTGCATATCAAATTAAGAAATAACAGAAACGTGCCCCCAAAACTGTTTTTTGTGTACCTACTGTGGAGAGAAAATTCCATAACAGTGTATCCTAACTAATATTATAAAAGTGAAAGTGAGTTTTTTTTGATTTTTTGCAAATCTGATCCTTCTGCAGTGGCGTAGTGAGAGCAAGTCTTTAGGATTCGTTTCAAGGTGGGCGGCAAAAGCATCAAGACGGCATTGTTTGTTGCAACCCCCCTGCCCCTCCCCAACATGCATAGTCCGCCATGGTCCTTCTTGTGCCCCCCCAGAAAAAAATCCTGGATCCGCCGTTGGATAAACGTAAACCTGACGCCCCTTAGATAGAATTGGGTAAGGTAGGGGGGGTCAGGTTCTGCCTCTAACTGTACACACACAAACCTAGCCAAAAATAGTCTAGACATATTTGCATTATCTATTGGTTTATATAAAAAAGTGTGCAAGTAATGGAATAGAATTTATTGTTATACCTACTATATTTCTTTACGTACGTCGTCACTTCATTAGATTTTATTTTCAATGTCTGTTCGATAGATTTGTATTATTTATTAGAGGAAACTTGATTGGTTTGTGTACTATTTAAGTTTAATATTTTTATTTTCCTATATAACTGTTTGTTTCTCAAATAAAAAATAAAACAATAAATTATAATTCCTATCCAACTGTTTATATCTGATCGCACTAAAAGTACTTCGTGTTATCCGATCTAGAAGTATATTTATTAGGTACATTTTCCTTATACGGAGATTAAGTAAGATCACCTATTAGTAATTGTTGTCATCGCAGATGTTTATCTCAAACTAGATCAAGGTATAAATTAAATGTAAATGTGCATAAATATTATCTTTATTCATAAAATAAAATATCTAAAGATATTATAATATTTTAAAGAGGTAAATATAAAAAATATTATAAAATTTACTGTCGGATTTATAAAAAATGTTACACAGTTCTGGTTGAACGATATACCTATATCGTATCTGAAATATTCCTCCAAAATTCTACGAATCTATACTAATATTATAAATGCGAAAGTTTGGATGTGAGTTTGTGAGTTTGTGAGTTTGTGAATTTGTGAGTTTGTGAGGATGTTTGTTACTCAATCACGCAAAATCTACTGGACGGATTTCGATGAAATTTGGTACAGAGGTAGATAATGACCCGGGATAAAAAGTAGCCTATGTGCTATTCTAGCACATAGGCTACTTTTTATCCCGGGAAAAAGCACTGTTCCCGTGGGAAATTCACGCGGGCGAAGCCGCGGGAAAAAGCTAGTAAAACCATAAAACTATCACAGGATCTTGGACTAAACCTGATACTTTTTGCATCTCGATTTTGAGCCAATGCTGCGCCGGCGTCGTCGGTCAGTGTTGCAAGCGAGCGTTGCATTGCCAACGGAAACTGCAAGCTATTGAATAATGTACTTAGAGGAACATTGCTCCATGGCTTGAAGAAATACATTGAATACAGCGAGAGAATGAAGGTAGAGTTTACAAAAAAATTACAATAAGTATACTAAATTAATATGTTTTGAATTATAGACTATATGTGAAACTACAGGGATTGAGAATTAGGGAAAGAAGAGAAGGGTAGCTTGCGTAAAAGACTGCATGAAATGTGTCTAAGGGTGTGTGAAGGGAGTGAAATTGCAAACGAAGCGACAGAACAAAATGGAACTGCCGACTCTACATAAATGGAAAAATGGTAAAGATAAAAATTTGTTTTAATTTAACATACTTTCGTGTGTACAGTTAGCATGTCCAGTTACCCTGCGCGGATTTTATGCCCCGTAAATTGTAATGAATTTACTCTGAATATAAGTAAGTTGATAAGTTGACGTGCGAAAAAAAAAAATTTACTGATAAATCTTCCAATACATTACGACTCCAAAGCGGAAAGCCAAAGCAGTAAATTTTAAGATAATGAAATTAACTTCAAAAAATCATTTTTACACGAATTACCCAAATAATGTTAAGTTTATGTTTCTTTATTGCACCATTACTCATCACCTTGCCAGAATTGGATTTGAGAAGTATCCGAAATTTCTTACTTAGTCTAGTTCTTTTAATTCTTTGCGTTTTGGAGGCAGTAGGTAGTAACCTTAGCTTTAAGTAATTTTCTGACGTCAACTAAGTATATGACGATTGTGCTATTTTGAAGCCTATTTAAATAAAAGAAGCTTATTTCAATAAAACAAAATTTTCATTTCATATTCAATCATATATTATATAGTTTGTAATAACTTGTGGAGTGAAATAAAGAGATTCAGTTTTTTTTTGTTTTTTTTTTATAAATCATACTCACACAGCAATCTCGTCGCAGTCATATTGAGCTTTTTGATGCGACGCTGCAAGGCTGTATAGCCTGTGCCTACTAAAGCCTGCTCATTGCAAGGTTAACCGCATATCCGAAAGTTAAGACTCGCTTTGAACTTTAACTTAATTGCAATTGTGGGTATACCTTGCGATATTAGATATAATTACGGGTAACAACATATTTGCAGAATAACAGATGGTTAGACATTCTAATTCAATTCAAATTTCATTGTAGATGGTATAAGTCAAGTACAATGTACATATTAATAAGGTTGGATTGCACCGTTTAACTTTGACAGTAACAGAAAATGGGCAAAATATGAATTGCACCAGGTGTCAAATAGTATGTCAAAAGTCATTGTTGCTGGTAACTTTGACACTAACCTTTACAATAACTTCAATTTTGGTGCAACGAAGCCTATGTTTACTATGTCCTACCACTAGGGTAAACAATAATATATTCCTAAAGTCATATTAGATTCACATAATTTACAATAGGTACCTTGTAATTATTGAGGGAAGCAATAAGGTTTTAATAAGAAACATCCAAAGACTACATCCAAACTTGGAGATTAAGATAATCTAATATCTCTAAGAAAAGTAAGAGTGAACTTGCTTTCTTAATACAACACGGAAAATGTAATATAACTAACACAACACACTTGCATGCAAAATTATACAACTCTTGTTTAATTTTTAACTATGGTTCATTGACCTAGCGGTGGTACTAACAGCCAGTAAGTTGCTGCAAAGTGGACTAACTTTTAGTGCATACACGTGCACGGCTGGGCTCGTATTTAGGCCGTAGGAAGTCACGTGCAGTGCATTTACCACTAAGACAACCCTAGTGATGGAACAAGTCGATAGTTCCACATAAATTCTGTGAAAGAAATTGCTTAAAGCAATAATCCTTCTTAAGGCCTTCTTTTGCACATGTTTAAATCTGTATTTATGTACAGTAAAAAGCTTTTGCATTGTAATTGTATTTCATTAACTTTGTGGTGGTTGACAGGCCCATCTGCGCTTGATAAGCAGCAAAATAATTCACATCTATATATATATAACTCAAAGGTGACTGACTGATTGACTGACTAGTGACATAGTGATCTATCAACGCACAGCCCAAACCACTGGATGGATCGGGCTGAAATTTGGCATGCAGGTAGATGTTATGACGTAGGCATCCGCTAAGAAAGGATTAACGCGAGCGAAGCCGCGGGCAAAAGCTAGTTAGCATAGAAATTACGCGTGGACGAAGTCTCAAAAGCTACTTTGGGATAAAAATAAGCCAATTCATCAAAATCCGAAAAACACGAAATAACACAAACACGAATCTGTAACATTTTTTCGATAATTTGTGTATTATCTACGTTGAGCATATGGCAAACTAATGAGCTATGCCAGCGGACATCCGTACCACAAATATGTTGATAAAACATATTATATGTCATACATCTGCGTCCCTATTACAATTTATTGATAAAACACGAACATTTACCAAACATTTCTAGACTTCTCTAAATTAAAAGTAATCAATTTTGCATTCAGAAAAAGAAAAATTTCATTTTAATAATTTAATAATTTTAATGTTTTTCTTTGTCATTTCAAGTTTAATTACGTCACAAACCTAAGAGATACTCGTAATATAAAACATTTGATGCTTCTAGCTAGAGCTATATTAGACTTAAAACAATAATGCATATTGCGCTCGCTCCTTATAAATGTTTTATTACGCCCTTCCTCGGATAAGTATAAACTTACATAGGTACTGTCATGATTATAAACATTTTCTGAGAAGTAACAATAGCTTTGTCTTTATATTGCCTTCATTAGGATATGAGGTAGAAGGTCTTTTATTCAAAACTAGCTTTCGCCCACGGCTTCGCCCGCGGATTTCCCACGGGAACCGTACCTTTTCCCGGGATGAAAGGTACCCTATGTCCTTCTCCGTACTTCTAACTATGTGTATGCGAAATTTCAGGAAGATTGGTTCAGTAGATGAAGCGTGAAGAGGTAACAAACAAACAAACAAACAAATAAACAAACCAACAAACAAACAAACTCACTTTCACATTTATAATATTAGTTAGGATTAGGATTGATAATGAATGAATCAGTATATTATTTCCATATTATAAGCGACTTTTTAGTAGTATTGGTTGCCTAGAAGAAATTGCTTTCAGCGATAAGGCCGCCTTTTGCGCATCTTCCTTTTTTTAGTTTTAAGTTACTTTATAATTATATCTATAAATGTAATTTCTTGTGTGCTAATAAAGTATTCTTGTTTTTGTTGTATTTATGAATGCAATCTTAAGTTTTGTCGATAACCGTGGCGCTGCACTAGTCAGCTCCTTGCTTTCTAAAGATTGACCAATGTTCTCAGCTGCAGTTACCAACGCAGTTTGCGCCAATGTCGGTTAATGTTAACTCGTTGCAACTTATTGCAGTATTTATTTACGTCATTGAATCTTATCGGGGTCTTTAGGTTTTTATTATATTTAAAATCACAGTCTTTACATAATTACTAAAAACTAAATAAAAAGAAACTAAAACCAAAACTTAAAAAGACTATTCTCAAATTCTTAAGTATGTCCGTGGGGTATGGAGCCAAGAACGCTGGCTTCGTTTATCAAATTAAATAGTTTGCTAATTCGTCACTGACCGTGTGAAATTTTACTTAATGTTAATCTCACAATTAATACACTCTTCTAGGTGTATAATATAAGTATCAAGAATATTTTAACAGAACAATAATAGGGGACCGGACAACTTTTTTTTTTGATGCTCCTTTGAAATATCTTACAATAATATAATCATCCTTAAAAGAGTTACATCAATAACCAAAGTATTTCCCAAGATATAGCAAAAAACAATTCACATTTTTAAGCGATGTTTGGGCGATACCAAAACGCCCCTTACTAAACGTGCATTCATATGACGTCAAGCGTAGAAAATGGACTTTCCCAAAAAGTTTGAACTCTAATAAATTAGCTCAGGAGAATAAACTCGTGCTGAAAATTCGGAAAATGTGTTTAATGATACGCATTCTATCATAAAATTTCATATTTTTAAAAATTCTCATGCCTTGGCCAGTCCCCTATTCAATTGTTCTTCGATCATGTGTATATTTATCAGAAAAATAAGAAGAGATCACTCAATAAAAATCTTATTACTATATTTTCATAGGCATAGAAAAAAGTATCTTTAAATTGTATGCTTTTTTTTATCGAAATAGTACTTAGTTAAATCGAAATTGAACAATAAATTTACACAGCCTTAGCTGCCTTCGGGATGCGCCGACGCAACTCCGGCAATTATCGATTACCACTACCAGTAGATAATTGCTAACTATTGTTTCTTTTATAATGACTTATCGTTTAATAACCAATAATTAGTTATTTTTAACACTATTGGCAGAAATAACTTGTAAGACTTTAATGAATATAACTTCGGCTTGGATTTTAACAATATTAGATGGTGAACAATGCATTTTTTAGTAGAGACGACCAGAAGCCCTATTTTTGAAAGTGTGACTCACCAAAAAAGCGTGAGCCGAATGATTTTTCATTCGACATCCATTATTCCGTATTTTTGAATTGTCTATGTCGAATAATTCGCAACGAGTGGTCTACACCACTCGTTTTCGTATGATTTGGTAGTCGAACGTTTTTTTACGTCAAAATCATGAATAACATAGACAGACAACAGGATACGGATATAGATGGAGTCTATTAGAATTTTCATTTTTGCGTTCCGTTTAACGCTTGTGTTCTCTTTGATTTAAAATTTACGAACATTTTTTTACGATTCGTTACCGATTCGGTTTTCGTTGAGTAGAATGGACCAGAAATTATTTCTCGCATTATTTTCATTGCTCAACATTGCTAGACGAGTGATTTCAAAAATACAGCTTTTATGTTTTAGTGACATAGTAGGACGAGTGCGACATAATAGATTATTCGTTTTCGGCGGTATGTCATACTTTCAAAAATAGGGCCCCAGGAGACAATGGGTAGACAACAAATAATGAAAAAGATGAATTCACTCTTTCCTTTCTATACGGTACTGTAGAGGTTTGATGTTTCTATCTCTGGCCACTTTGGCATTCGATCAATAATTGAATTATTTAAAATAGTTATGAAGAAGTTTGATAGATAGAGAATTGAAGGGTCTTCTACGGATGAAACATCAAGTCACGATATAATTTGTAATTTCTAAAAGAAGTATTAAATAAAAACGATTTCCCAAGTACCGAATACAGTTTAAATCAACGACGAACCCCCCCGTCGTCACAGTACCTACTTAAGTCAGATTTACTGACTTACTGTAAGATCTGAGTGACATAATATTATTATGCAGTCACTGGTAGATTGCGAGTGAGTGAGTTAACTGGTAACTCTATATTGGTGGCAACCTCACTACGCCGGGGAAATGAGCGAAATTGTCCCAGAATGGGTGGATCGACCACCCATCTATTCCATGTACTAATGTACCCAACTAGTTATAGTTAATACTCGTATAATAAGTCAGATACCGTAAAGGCGGGTGGACGATGCGTTAAAAAAGACATTGTCTGGACACGAGTCCATTAAAATGTTTTTAATAATTCATACCCGTGTTGTACCCGTGTGTTTTCTAAATAAAATAAAAGAATCCTAATCCTAACTAATATTATAAATGCGAAAGTGAGTTTGTTTGTTTGTTTGTTTGTTACCTCTTCACGCTTTATCTACTAAACCAATCTTCCTGAAATTTCGGATATACATAGCTGGAAGTACGTAGAAGGACATAGGGTACCTTTCAACCCGGAAAAAGCAACTTTTTCAGCAGCTTTTTCCGTGAGAAATTCACGCGGGCGAAGCCGCGAGCGAAAACTAGTAACAAATAAAATACACAAACGCAGTCGCCGTCCCTAGTCACTGCCTACTCCCATTGGGGAAAAGGCGTATATGTAGGTATGTATGGCGATGAGCCGCCGGGAAATTCACTGTTCTTAATTTCTTCATATTAAAATATCCGAAAATTCTCAGTTTTTTAGGAAAATTTTATTTTTTTATAAATAATTTTATTAATTTAGCAAATTACAATTTATATGTCAAATATTACATCAATGGTCAAAGAGAAGAAGATAAAAAAAACTAAAATTAGAGCCCGCCCCTTGTTTCCGGGGCGAAACAAGGCAGTTTCCGGCGCAAGCTGCCCAAAATGCTGGCCGCGTTGCCGCGTTGAATGGCAATAGCGACCCTTTGAAATTTTCTATACTCGAGAATATTTCCGAGAACTTTCCGAAAAAGATACCGCTTGTTTAATGAAAATTTTTAAAACGGCACATAAATGTATGCATGCAAGAAGAAGAACTCACTTTTCCCATTGTGCACAGTGTAAGTGAGATCCTGGAAGCTGAGACTGACGGGCGGCCGCTGCGGCAGGTGAGACAGGTGCGCGCGCCCGAGAGCGCGCGGCGCGCTCGACACGTCCATTGCTGTGGTCTGCCTCACAGCATTACGAGCAATGGGTTCCTGATCTGAAAATGAAATAGTTTAATTAAAAATATTTTTTTTTTTCAACAAGACAAGACAAGACAAAAGGCATCAAAAATTAAAATTTCTAAAAAAAATCATGGCCTTGTGCATGTAAGTTACTAGTATTCTTGACACCGGCGGAAAAAAAAACAGTTTTTCGTTATAATTTAGATCTTAATGGCAGTAGAGAAAAAAGCAAATGTTTGAAGTTCAATCTCTGCGTCATATCCTATAGATTTAAATAAACAAGATAGAGTCAGTTCAATACACCAAAATGCATTTTACAGTCAAATCACAATGCCGTTAAGCAAATTTTTTCGGTTAAAAAGCATTTCGCTGAATGACCTTTTATTAAAACTGATATATTCGTTAACATACAATACTCCATAATTAAAACCATTTAATTCGGTGGAACTTGAAGGTTGATAATAAAAACAATTAAAAATATAAATATTTAACAAGATGAGTCGCACGAGAGTCGAACTTGACACACATCGTAATGTCACTCGTTCACTTTTACATAACCGGCAGCGATCACGTGTTTCAAAATTGATGAATGACTGCAAACTATTTTTCAAACTTTCAAAAACAAATAAAAATGTTGACCCACGAACATGACGGAATGAGCCCTCTGTGTAAGCGGCGTAAGTCTGTCTAGCGTAAGTTAATTTTGGAAAAATGATTTGGCCCGTTCATACGTAAATACGGTTTTCTCTAAAAGGTTTATTCACCAGTAATGGCTCCAAGTTCAAGTTCAAGTTTCCGTTTGATGAAATTATATAATTTACTGTATTGTGATTCATTATGTTATGTTTACTATCGTCTTTCACAACTGGTTACGAGTCTTTAGTTGCCATGGCGGCTGAAAGAGTTATTAGATCATTAAACTTGTAAGGCTTAGATTAGTATATACTGAATAAACTAGAGGCCTTCTCAAAAACAACTCGGGGAAAATCTGAAGACTGTTTTTGATTCTATCTTTTGACAGCAAAGGATTTTTTTTCTTTTTTTTTTGAGACTTTTAATAGAGCTATATTAAGTACTGAATTTTATAGCTAATTAAAGTAATAATATTATGATTTTTTTAGTATTATTCCAACTTCGAAAGACTTAAATACCCTACTGTGCCTGTGAGTATTTGGGATTAAATACGTAGTATTGGTTTGACCGCTCCCAAGCACTGACGTTTAATTTAACTCTGCCCCTTCTATTATCATTAAGGTTTATTATCTAAGAACTCTATAAAATTAGTAGGTATAGATATTCACTTACGTAATAGAGAAACATTGGCCTTGTTATTAGAATAAAACCATATTTGTACTTTAAACCCAAAATTAAATAAATAGGTATCTAGGTTACTAAAAAATTCTTCGTCTGTGTGATGACATATGACATTGCCCTAATTCGTGCATTATTCCCGTCTCTACAGATAAAATGGTTAGGGCTGTCAAAAATAATATAATTGTTACTTTTACTATTATATTATTTTTAGTAGTACCTATATCGTTATTTATTTGTTTGTTACAATTTCCCGTTTTTATCATCAGTTAAATAACAAAACAATTAATTGACACAATAATACATAGGGTACTTACTTTTCTTCATCTTTCAAATCAAACCTGTCGTTTTAATTTCTCAGCTAATAAGGTTGACTAGATATTTTAAAAACTAAACAATATATAAAAAATAATCTGACATATTGTTTTTATTATGACATCATTATAGCCATGTGGTAAACAGTAAGTACATGAACAATGAAACATTTAGACTCCATATTGGGTGATCAACCAATTCACATATCTTCATTTTGGTTCCTTTTAATAGTTCGTAAACAAGTGATGTAAAATATAAACATTAATTAAAACCGTACATCAAAATTTTTTTGCGAAACTCATTTGCAAAACGTCAGATATTTATTAAGCAACCTATTCGCGAAACAATTTTTTGTAACATTGAACGTCATACAAAAATCTTCATCAAGGTCTTACTTTTTTGTGAATGGAGTTACTTGCGCACACGCAGCCCTGCGTCTTGTCATTGACCTGGCAGCCGCAGGCCGATACATGTTGGACTTGAATTTTTACGTCCAATTATTTCGAGCTGATAACAAGCGAGATGGCCGTGCGATTCGCCCGGTGTTTCAACATCGATTGCAAATTTTTTTCGGTATCTCAATGAGCCAGTTTTTGAATTTATTATTTCTTCTTTAGTCATATTACTCATGACTGAGGGTCGTGGTCATTATATGGAATGAAACACACACAACGACTTCTTCTTCCTTCCTTCTTCTCAGCATATTTGCGTCCACTGCTGAACGTATGCCTCCTGAATGGTTTTCCACTCCGATCTTGATACGGCGATCCTGGTCCAGGTCGGCCCTGCCGTCTTTTTAATATCTTATAATTTATACACAACGACTATCTTGGCAATTTTAATGGAGTGGTTTGCCATTGCCTTCTTCATTTCACGCCCTAGCTGATAATCATCAACCAGAGTGCAGGTTTCCTCACGATGTTTTCCTTCACCGGAAGCAATTGGTGGTCGATGAAAACTACCATACATGAGTCAGATTGCTGTACAAACTCAAGTAGCATGGACAGGATTTGAACATGGGACTTTTGCAGTCATGGCTACCACTCGGCCACCACCGCTTCATTTGTCCTAATAATTGACCGAGTCGCCGGGATCCTCAATTGTTGAAGTTACTCTCTCAGTAGAGGCCCTAATATTTATTTTCAATTTCTTTTTTTTTTAAATGATGAGTATTCAAAATACAAAACCTGAAAAACTAAAAGCGAGTATTCTAAGCAGAATTAAGTCCGAAATACGAAATAATTTCTTACCACGTTTTTAGGAGTAATCTATGTCAATTTCAAATGTTACACTGAAAGTTAATACATTATTACACTTACACCATACATTTTACGACGAATTAACTGGTATGACGAATCGACAGAGACCCAAATAAACGCATCTGCGTACCATTATCACTACGTCATTTACAGATTTGTCACGCATAACTGTGACATCCCAATTATCATAACAATATTGGCCTAAATACAAAACCAAGTGGCCCTGAGAATTATTTTTATTGCTGCAAAATATGGGTCCCTGGTATACTAGCGACTCGCCCTGAGGCTCGCCTGTGCTCGCGAACTTCGTCAGCGCGTTATTAACAATTGTTATATCTCAGGTGATATGCGATGGATCAAGATGAAACTTACACCAAATTTTAAGTTAGACCTTCAATAATACAACTATAAAAAAGGCATTAAATTTCGTCCGCACAAATACACAGACAGACAGTCAGAAAACACATAAACATTAAACAAGCTAATTATTAAAAATAAAAAACACGACTGACAAGTTTTTACTCAAAAAGTACATACAAACATATAAGTTATATACATTTTTGAAATCGCCTTTTAAAGCCCTTCAATTTGATACCTCACTCGATAAGATTAATCACAGTTTATTTTTTTGGTCTGCTATTTATTGCATATATAATCCGCCATTTTGTTTTTATGATGACGTTTTATAGCCTATGTCACTCGGTAGAATGCAAGGAATCTAAAAATACCTCTCACATCAAAATCTGTTAAGCCGTTAAAGACTTATGGTGGAATAAAGAAACTTACATACATACATACATACATACATGAACCCTGAAAACATAACACTCCTTTTTTGGTCAGTCGTGTAAAAAGGCATTAAATTTCGTCCGCACAAATACACAGACAGACAGTCAGAAAACACATAAACATTAAAAAAATATATATTTGACTTCTATTGGCCCTAAAAAGACCAGCCATATTTTTTTCTCGAATATCTCTTATGTACAGACACAAACCAGTTACAGTTTTAAATTATACGTATTGATCACTAAAAGAAATAACCTAAATAATGATTGTAAATCGCTTCAAAATAAATAATACTTGGAGCCTGGTGTGTTTTTTTTTTATAATATAGGGCGGCAAACGAGCAATCGGGTCACCTGATGGTAAGCGATCACCGCTGCCCATCGACTACTGCAACACCAGGGGTATCACAAGAGTGTTGCCGGCCTTTCAAGAAGATGTAGACTCGTTTTTTGAAGGTTCCAATGTCGTATCGGTTCGGGAACACCGCCCCGCAGGAAGTTGGTTCATTGGTTGGTTGGTTGGCAGTTTGGTCGTACGTGGCACGAAGTGTCTTTTAAAACGTACGGTGGTTGACAGCCAGTCATCCAGATGGAAAATAGTAATAACAATAAAGCAATTACATGTAAACAAAATAACATGGAAAGAGAATGACATATACTAATCCGTACAAGTGTAGAGTACAACTTTCTAACTAATTTGTTGTCTCTTCGCACACTGTTTACATACGGGTAGAGTAAAACAGTAGATTACATTTTCTTACAAATTTTGTAGAGTCTATTCTCACCTCTGCTCTACCAACAGATATATTATTTTATTTTATATAGTTAGTACGAAGTACTGTACGTACAAACTCTCAAAAACGGTTGGTGACAAAAAATACGGGCATATAACTCTATATTTTACTTACTACAGGACATTACTACTTTATACAGGACGACCCAAATAAAAGTAGAGTTCGTTTATATGAGTTTCTTTTTATTTTATTTTTTGTTTTTTTTTATTTTTTATTCCACCATCGTTTCTAAATGTGTGTGTTTGCATTGCATTAAATTTGCCTATTGTGCAATTACACTTACATAAATAAATATCCTTCGATTCCTTACGTTACCCCGTGTTATATATATACTATGTGACGTTGTTTGGGTTGAAAATACAATATAGATAGATCAATGACATTTGATTAGTAATAAATATTAAAATCGGTATGCTGATTTACATGATAATATAAAAGTAAAAGAAAGAATATTCACAATGGTTAATTACTGACGTTGAAGTTTGTTACTATTTCAACATTCAGCTTACATTGAAATAGGTCACATGGGTAAGGCGAAAAATGTATTCACTGTTCATTACTTTTCTGTTATACAATAGTTCTTCTAACGAAATGGCATATAGCCACAAATTTGGCTAAGGTGTAGAGTTGTCGAAGTTAGGGCGTGTAGGGTTAGAAGCTTTGCTCTACATTAGCTCTAATATTTTGACGGGTTATTGTAAATTCGTCCCTCGTTATTATTTTTATAGTAAATTCGGTACGTAAGGTTTTTCGTATAGACAGCAACAAAAATGAAGCACCCAATATGATAAAATCAGTTAAGGTATAAAATATTGATTTACAACAAATAGCTTCATAATTTCTCTTATGTCTAGTTATTTATATAAAAACAGTCGGGTTAATTTTAATGCACATGTATCAAAAGTATGACAGTTATTTTAATTTAATAAAAAATATTTCAACTTTGATATAATCAAAGCCAGCCAATTTGCTTGTGATTAGGTAAATCAATCAGGATAATAATCATCTTTAGTTTTCAATAATCACGGTATAAAACAGAACAGCAAAACCGCGGGCAACATTATTACTAAGTAATGTAAAGATTAGTCATACTTAACTGTGCCATCTCATGTAACGCATCATTATCGTAACAATAAATTGGACTAAATACTAAATCAAATGGCCATGAGAATTTTTTATTACTTATGTAAGTAAGTAAACATTCTTATCATTAATTAAAAATATATTTATGTGATATATATTTCAGTCTCGAACTTACTTAATTAATATAAGTACTAACCTAGGTATGCTCTTCATTATTTCAACCGCCATTAGCCATTAGAATATTTAATTTTATTTACAACTTTTATTGCTTAAGACCTGTAATGTATACTTGTATTCATGCAAATAAATTTTTGATTGATTGATTTATGATTGTGCACATAGATTTTTATGTCATTATATTTATGAATCTTTGGTTGTGCCAAAGAAAACCATTAAAAATCATCGAATAGAAATATAAATTAGATAACTAGAATAGAAAATAAACGAAATAAGAAATTGAATGTCAATTTCATTAATCTATTTTTATTATTACATGGTCCAATATTTTTCAGTATGGGAAAGCTTTTTGACTACTTCATAAGTGACGTTACAAAATTCTCTGCGATGCAAAATACCCATAAAAACTATGTTAGATCCATGAGAATACCTAATACCTAGTACTTGTGTCAATGACCATTGGTCAAATGCAATTTGGTGAGGGTCACCTAATAAGTATTTGAACAAACATATCCGTATGATGATTCCAATTTATAAAAAAATAAAAATAAATACTTGAACGTAAATAAGCAAAGTCATTCGGACTGTGCACTTTTTTTATTGTACACCAGGAAAACGACAAAGGTTGTTTGATCAGGTTAAATTGCTTTGGACTGTTGTTGTAAATTGTGCTAATTCATAGTGTGAGAAGCAAATAGCTCCTTTTTTGAAGCGATTTAATTTTTTTGGTGTGTTATTTTTATTTTTTATTACCTCATAATTTACTGGCTGGTAAGTATCACTATATTTTTTGTTTGTTTATCATTAAAGTGGGGCAAGATCAATGTTGAAGTGTGAAAGGTCAAATTTATACGAGAAAATTCCGCGTTCAAACATTTAATTATAACAGTGTAGGTATCTGTGAACACCGGATAAACTTATGTTTATGTTCGAGGAGAAGGTAATTAATGATCCTCAATTTTTTTTAAATATTTTTTTTGTTTAGTTTAGGTACATAAACTGAACAAACCGCCTATACGTTATGCCTTTCGGCCACAGTTCATCATCTAAGTAACTTTTAGGAACAGATTATAAGCATTATATTTCTTGCTCGATTTTATGTTCATCAATTAAAAATAAACATTCTCGTTAGTTTTAGTCTTATTATAACTAATAATGTCTTGCTTGTTCGCACGTTTCCTTACTTACTTACTTACATTAGATAAACAAAGGGACTTTGATGTTACAGTGCCGTGCATGCACGACCTTTTTACCCTACGAGTTCCTTTTGGAAAATATCCCCCGCCGTATTTTATTAGTTTTTATGTTACAAAAATGCAATCTAACTTGCATGTTTCAATCGTGTCATAAAATTGTTTGTTTATTATTTGCTCTTTTATTACTGCTTAACCTGACATACGGGTGGTTACCGCAGTAATGCACACAGTACAAGAAAGTTATATAAATGGTTATTATTCTTCAGTTACACGTAATACAGACAGTTAGGTGACATGATGCGCGGCGAAGCAAAAAGACTTATAATAAGCTTTAATCAGTACACAGTTATATACTAGTATGTGAATGTTGTATATAACTGACAACTAATGGTATCTGATGATCCTATTTCTTGTAGCGATGGTGGTCAAGCTGTTTTAACTTCACCTGAGATCAAAAGCAGGGCTTGTTACCGTTATAATTATTTCCACATTTTGTAAAGTACCCCCCGGTACTTTTCATAGACCACCACTTGCTCCAGGTGAAGGAAAAAATCGCGAGGTAATCTGCACTCTAGTTAAAGGTAAAGTGTGGAAGACAAATGACAAAACTACTGCAGCAAAATAAGTCGTTCTGTGTGTTACCGCTTGTCCTCCGTGGGCTTCAAATGCGGCGCGATGCGACGCCATTCGTGCTTCACGTGAAAAGTAATTTTAAAGGCGACAACGTCTCCAATATAGACAAGTATGTGCGTCCATACATTTGACATTTGCGCATAGCGCGTCGCCGTCGCCACGCTGCCTTATCACATTTGAAGCGCGCGATTGACGACGCAGGACGTCGGGTTACATCAACGACACAGACAAGATCGCAAGATTCCTTCGCCGGAAGCAAAGTGCTTTGTGAAAACTACCATTCCATCGGATTAGTATACATACGGCACATAGCTCGTAGAACAGATAGCCGTTGGGGCAGAAAAGTTCTCGAGTGGCGACCACGAACCGGAAAACGTAGTGTTGGCAGGCCTCCCACTCGGTGGACCGACGACCTGGTGAAGGTCGCGGGATGCGCATGGATGCGGGCAGCGCAGGACCGGTCGTTATGAAAATCCTTGCGGGAGCCCTTTGTCCAGCAGTGGACGTCTTTCGGCTGAGAGAGGGAGAGAGTATACATACACTGTGTTGGATTCGAACCTGGGACCCCTCGACAACAGGCGATCGTCTTAACTACTAGACACCGCCGCTTAACCACTACAAAACCGGTACTTTTAAACTCTGTTTAAGGTTATATTGCTTTGTTGAATGTTAGTTTAACATAATTGAATATTAACAATTTCCTCGGGTCTAAGGTTAGGCCGGAAATATAAGTGTTTAGGTAACAGTCACTTAAATGCCAACTTGATAATAATAACTTATCATCGCTACCAAAGTACGAACAACAGGTTTTTAGTTTGATTTGAACTATCTCTATTAGTTATCTGTGCTATTAGTAAAAAAATGTGATTATTTTTTAATCGAAGTCACTTGAAAGTTAAACTATACATCTTTACTAATATTATAAATGCGAAAGTGAGTTTGTTTATTTGTTTGTTTGTTACCTCTTCACGTTTTATCTACTGAACCAACCTTTCATCCCGAGAAAAAGCACTGTTCCCGTGGGAAAATCACGCGGGCGAAGCCGCGGCTAGTAATATATAAAAAAAGGACGTTGACTGACTGATTGATAAATCCACTCAGAGCCAAAACTGACGAACGTAGAGATTTGAAATCAGCCAGGTTCTTAGTAATCTTAAAAAAAAATTGCACACTGCGAGTAATTTGGCCTAAGGAGATAATATCTCCTTACGATAGATTTTTTCTCGAAATTATATAAAAAAGGAAAAAATGGCTTGAAGAAATTGCATTTGCGCTCATTTTTGTATTTACTTATTTTATTACTACTTTGTTTTTTTATAAATGGTGCAATAAAGAATTGATCTATCTATTATCTAATGTAAAATAAATAATTTCCTAATATGTAACATGCTTATCATTTCTTTAGCAGGTGGGTGAAATAGAACATTTTAGTGTTGATAACACAGATTTACGATACTTATCTTCTGTATATTTTAGACCCTACCGATGACTACATTAACGTAAATTATATTGTACCTATGCGTTGTAAATTTGGACTCGTCCGAAAACTGATAATTTAATCTATGCAGCGGTAAAAAGAAATATTACTTAGATAAAATTTAATTATATGCCAAGTAACTTGCATAAGTAACTTTCAGATCATATTTTTAAACACATACATTGCAAACACAATGGAACTATGGGTAATTCGAAAAGCTTTTCTTGTAATACCTAATTTACATGCGTGCCAAACGTTGAACATTGCTTATTTTTGACTCGTGTCAAAAATAGCCCACATTCAAACCAGGCAATGGATGTTGAGATTATTCTAGGTATAGCATGAAAACGTAGCATAATTTATGACCCATTTTAAGTTCTAAAAATAAATCTCTATTTAATTAAAAAACCTGGTAAATATAAATTACAAGTTGCGCCCGAGGCTTCGCTCCCGAAGGAATTTCAGGATAAACTTTTATGATATTAGTAGGAAGTAGGATACAAAATCTGTTATTACTTCTCTAGAATATTTCAAAACTAATTTTAGACTAGCTTTTAGTTAGACCAGCCAAGCATAAAATCAAATGTACCTATGTAAAGAAAATTAAATTTATAAATGTACAATTTAAAGGTAAGTATAATAGATATACTTACTGACTTAAATAAATTTTAGTACCCAAATTAAAACCGATAAAATGGTAAAAATATACGCAATGCATCGGCATTTGTTTTCTTTAAGGGAATGACCTAAATGCGTGTAGCCGAACACATTTCGCCGTATAATTTAACCAGCCAGTTACAATTACAAAATACTCACTTTGTTAAAACGTTTTTAAAAAAACAACACAACTTTCAATTCGGATATAGAATGTTTTTGTTTTTAATTCGCGACGAGCAAGAAACATGCGCAAACGTACAGCGTGGTGCGTTCACGAAAACCGAGCGAAGACTAGCGTCAGTCGATCGTTGATCGTTGTCTGTGGTTCCAATCCATAGCGTATGTCCTTAGCCCAATCACCCCAGACCGGCTCCCGGGCTCTCCACAGGTGAACTTGAACTGAACCGTTCTCCTGTCTTCATCAGAGGCAGGAAGAGAGATTTTCATGTGTTATCTATGCTGAAAAGCTGACAGTTTTCAGTTATGAAAATTAACATTTTATGATATAATAAAACTATCGTTGTACTCAGAGAAAAGAAATCGTTGTACTTATCGTGTATTCATAGAAGCGATTTGTCTGAATTCGTTATACTCAAAAAATCATAAAAGCAACATTTTCATACCATTTTCACGAATAATAGAGTTTTTCTTGGGGATAATTTGGGATTAAAAGTGGAAAAGCTTGAATCGTATCTACTTATCCTATCAGCAAAAATGATAGAAGCTTTGGGATTTTTATTTTAAAATATATTTGCTACTGAAACGTATGTAGACAAATGTATTTAAATTGGGATATATATAAGTATAGGTAACTACCTCCTTTGTTACGAATCAATCACTTTTCTTCTTACGAAATAGTTCGCCGTTAGCCATACACATCAATCTTATAACAATCAATTCTCTTAATATACTAGTATAAGTACTAAGTATATTAAGAGAATTGATTGTTATATATTTATTTATATTTATTTTTACCAATATCAATATAGGCTTATAGAGTTATTTGATATAGATAAGTAATTAAGTACCTAAAAAATAAATTAAAATTTATTTATTAAAATAAATAAAAAAATTATAAACTCACTGCGCAAAGTGCAATGAATGGAGCAACATGACATAAAAGTATTTCGATGTTACTTACATTTCCACATTACCTTTCAGTTGCGTTTCATTTGCAGAACCTTGGACGAAACATTTTTTACATAATTTATGTTTATACAAAATTATTTGCATTTTTTTTACATTTTGAATGTCCAGTGGTCAGCGAGTGGTAGAGCGCCCGCCTGTGGCTGCAAAGGTCCCAGGTTCAAATCCTGCCCGTGCTACGTGAGCTCTGACTCATCAATCCAATCAGACTCATGTTAGTTTTCATCGACCACCACTTGCTTCCGATGAAGGAAAACATCGTGAGGAAACCTGCACTCTGGTTGATGATTATCTGCTAGTGTGTGAAATGGAGAAGGCAATGGCAAACCACTCCATCAAAAATGCCAAGATAGTCGTTGTGCGTGTTTCATTTAATATAATGACCACGACCCTCAGTCATGAAGAATACGACTAAAGAGAGACAGTGTAAGCCGACAATATTTTGACCAAGGTCGCGACGAGGTTCAATGCCCAATTGGTAGCCATTGTCAGAATTTAAGCAATAATCTAGGTTGGCATAAACACGAAAGATACTCGACATAATTTAAAGACGGGAATATATAAGAAAAGAATATATGATACAAAGTAACATGATGCAATAACCAATACTATAAAGGCGACCCCATATAAAACCATAAACCTGACAGCAAAAATAATAACTATATGTATAAATCAGAAAAAGATTAAGAACTTAGATGAATGTATTTACGTATTTACCCAAAATATGAGATCCAAGATCGAAATATGAAGCAAATGAAGGAAAAAGTGACCGTCTAGTGTATCGTATCAAGATTTCAGATAGGTAGTGAAAGAGTTGATATTATATAATCCGTAAACATGGAGACTAGAAATGGAAAGAAGTTCACCGGCAAGTGCTGTAAGTTGATTACGATGATATAAACAAGAGCTCTACGATGAACAATATCTAGAATAATAATAGACTTAGTGCTATTTTTTATAGAATTGTAGGCAAACAAGCATGCACGTTGCCTCATTGTAAGCAATCACCGCAGTCCATGAAAACCAGCAACCCTAAAAAGGTCACTGATGCGTTGCCGATTTTGCTATGTACTACTATGTAGGTATACTAGCCTAACTAGATTTGTTAACGTAATTGAAGACTTGTTCTGACTTAATTTAAATATAAAAATTAACAAGAAAGAAATAGGTAAATATTTGAATCTTACCTCTTTTTTTAATGACCAGGTTTGTGAACCTAATCATTTGTTAGGGCAGGGAAACCAAAAGTTAAAACAGTTTGCGATGCCTCAGCGGGCCAGTGACAATCTTGGTCTCCGATACATGGGTACCACAGTACCCCACCACTTCTTATTTTACTAGCCTGCTCTTCGGAGGACTTTCTGATCTCCATAACCCTTAGCGATAAATAAAAACATGTCATAGTTTGCCATCTATATCGACGATCGCGCCATAAAATCAGCCAACCAAGGAAATAGCATCATCATGTCATGTTCAAATTGTTCAACCATCTGAGAAAACTATTCTTCTGACTGAAGACTTAATCACATGCTTATATGCAATCTTTTGCTTGGTTCTTACTCTTGGGTTGTGATTGTGATGTTTGTCCTACGCAATACGTATCAGCTTACCACTTTAGCATTTACGGCGGATACTTATGAACCGTGGCGTAGAGCTACTCCTTTCGGGGCCCAGTAGCAAATTCGACCACAAAAAGTAAACCCTATTGTTACGCCCCTGGTTCGAGGCCTCTTTCAGAGGCCCGTATATTTGATACGGGGCGTTAGCTACGCCCCTGCTTATGAAGCTACGCACGATATCATTTGCAATTTCAGAGTAGGTTTGTGAGTTTGTGACTTATTGTTTGTTAATTTCGTTTAGGAAGAGACTTCTTTCATCGTTTCGTATCTCATAATATAGGACAGAAAGAGAAAAATGCATAATCAATAGTATGAAAACAATGGTAATTACACAACAGCTGTTCTCGACTGAACTCGCTAACGCCCGCCCCCAGCGATGTCTGGGGTCGATGACCGGCAGGAGTGCGCTGTAAAACGCAACGAGCTCACTTTCTAACCATTAATTACCTATGTATTTCATGAGCGTATTGGTCACATATCAGTAGGAAGCTAGTAATGATGCTCAACTTATTGCAACATCCTTTCCTATTTGTGACGTAAGTTTGTCAGGAAGTTTGGATGTCTGCTGTATCTTCAAGCAAAAACTGGACTTTGAATATTTTATAGACATGAATAAAGTAGAATCTAAATAGTTTGTATTCTTAAATAATCTAGAGAGCGTAGCCCTAAGAAAGCCATTCTTCTTCTTCCTCGGGGTCGGCCCTCCTCGTTCTTAGGCGCCAGGACGTTCTGTTCTGGGTTGTCTGTGTACTGAGCTTTGCCCGTTCCATGTCTTTGGTAACGATTGTCCACCACGTGGCCGGCGGTCTGCCTTTGTCTCTCTTCTTTTTTTCCCAGAGAAGAAGGACATTTCACATTATAAAAATAAAAAGATACAAAAATTATTGCACGCCGTTTTTGTATCTGTTTATTTCCATTAAAAAATATATAATTTACGAGTACTCTGTTTATGCATATTACCTACTCTAGTTATTTTCAAATAGTAAGTAAAAACACTTTTTTTATCACCACTACTAGCTTTTGCCCGCGGCTTCGCCCGCGTGAATTTCCCACGGGAACAGTGCTTTTTCCCGGGATAAAAAGTAGCCTATGTGCTATTCCAGGTCATTATCTACCTCTGTACCAAATTTCATCGAAATCCGTCCAGTAGATTTTGCGTGATTGAGTAACAAACATCCTCACAAACTCACATCCAAACTTTCGCATTTATAATATTAGTATGGATTACTGGAAATACCTCACAAAAACATAATTGCATTATGGCGACAACACATCAATCAGACAATGAATCAATGCCCCTTGTCATTCTTGTCCCTAATCTCCGTAATCAATACAAACCTTGCCGAATTAGGGTCATACATAGTCCTTAGCTAATTATACTAAAACCTATCCTCCATTTTTGCAAGCTTCAGCATGACGGGTTATCCCCTAACTGGACATGTGTGTCCAGCAAACTGGATTATAATACCAAATTATTAGTCGAAATATTCTAAACTTAAGTACCTACGAACTACCGCATCAACTGGACACGTTTCGCATGTGATGTTGATTAAACATAACAATTTTTATTGGCACAAATTGTAATTTACTACAGCAATCCGCGTTTTATTGTACACTGCACTCGTACTTTATGTAAGATCAAATACTTTCTTAAATTGGGTCTACTTTGTGACAGCAATGCTGATGACAAAAAGATTACTTTTATGTTTAACCTTAATTTAAATGCGCAAAAATCTTAAAGTACAGTATGATTTCTTTTTAAATAATTATTTCGACTTTAACCTACTGGACATACGCATATAAATTTCCTCGTGTCCAGTTAGTGAATAACCCAGCGTGACTAAGTTTAGGCTCCACAAAAGGTACTTGTATTCTAATCACAAGGCTACACGGTCGGCGCATTCGTTCCCATTCAAGTTCATTCAACTGAATGTAATAAAGGGTCTCCCTAACGCATGGTATTTAATTCATGGTATCTAGTAATTTAAACAAATTGATTTGTATTGAAACGTATGGTTCAGTCAGAATCATGTGTTGAGTCGTTAAATTCGTTTGAAATGTTTGTAGTGTCTACTGTCTCTCATCTCATCGAATGAAAGATATTTTATATATGTATTTACGCGATAAGATCGTGGTCAAGAGCAAACTCATCTTTAATAAAAAATAAAAATAATAAGTTTGTAATAACCAGAGAAAGATAATCAAAGTTTCAGAAACTGAAAAATACAGTCCAAAACAAGTTATGGCTATTTACTAGTAGGTGGTAGATATTAGATAACGACTTGACTAAGAATCCGGTAGGTAAGTTATTGGGTTATCTATAAATTGATTAATTAAAAAATTGTACGTATGTAAGGTTTTTAATTGAAGGTAGGTAATTAAATTTAGAAATAATTGTTTTATTCTTAAAAATGTAAAGGCGATTGCACTTTTTCTTAACTTAACAAAAAATAAGTAGAGTCCTTATAAGTTATGAAACAAACGACGAACAAGTTAAGTCCCCTTATATAAAAAGTTTTATAAACAATACCATTACACACAAACCACACCACGAACCATATTTTATTGCACTGGAACTGGACGGAAAATTAATTTCATAACACGATGAATATTTACCAATATTTATTTTTCTATTGTGCTATAGTCTCTAAAGTTGAACCCATCTTATTACGGCGTGTCTGAATAATTTCTATTGCAAAAGTAAGGGAAGCTAACCCTGTTCCAAACAAATAAATGGACCAAGGTACTGTTATTTGAAAACGCATGCTATCTTTACTGTAGTAATGTTTTATCGATTCTTCGTAATACAAGTCTCTCGCAATTTTTTCTATCAATCCATTCTCTCGTAATCGCAAAGTATGTGTTCGAAACTTGTGAAGCAACGGAAACCCTTTGTAGAAATATATGGCGTACATTATCTTGTTCAATGTAGGAAACTCATGGAGAAGAGGATTACCAAAGTTGTCGACGAACTCATGTCTATTGTATGAATATATGGAATATAAAGTTATTGTGTAAAACTTATCTCCTTCAGACACAGTCCTAATGCTCTGCAGAAGTGGCTCACAACCGTCAGTAATATTAGCCATTGGTATTCCCAATTCTGCCCACATCAATGTCTGTATTACATTACTTATGCATGGCTTCATATGATAGTCCGCAAGATCTTGCTCATTAGAAATTTGGTAATCCTTGGCTGGATGTGTGCACAAGCTGAACAGATTAGATTGGTAGAAAGAGTTGACCAAATAAGAAAACCAAATCCAGATGATAAACGCACATTTCGCTGGACGATTATTTGTTATAGAAGACCCATGTGCAAATAGAGAGTCCCACATCTTAAGCAATACTGAAGTGTTATCATTTCCTCGAATTATTAATATCAGAAACAGGAAATATAATATGAATGAAATTACTAACAGCATCCATACTACTGGTTGAAATTCTAAGTAGATATTCTTATAGAGATTCACGATGCCAGCTTTCTTCACCAAGAGTTTGATCTCGTCTACGAATTCGAGATGAGAAGAAATGTAATCAAACACGTCTGCTCTAGTCTTTATCAGCATCATTCCTCCAAAGATAACATCAACCTTATTCTTTTGCAGCAAACGTAATGGACCAACAGCTGACATTTTCTTACTTATAACAGTAAAATTTTCAGCGTCTTTGGTATATGTGTAATTTGTTTTAAATTGCTCTATTTCACTAATAATTTTAAAGACAAACTGCTCTATTCCGTATCCATTGGATATATTAGTACTAGGATCAATTAAATAAGGAGGCCAGTGAGGTGCCGCAATGTTCAATGTGCAGTTTTGGATCCCTGTGACCAATTTATTTGGGAATAAATTTATTTCCGAAGCATTACTACACTTCCCATAGTCAATGATCCTATTAAATTTTTTACCGCAACCGAAGTTTTCGAAGGGGTTATACGTGTATAAGTTAGAGTCATGAATTCCATTAACAATAACAACATTAAATACATGATACTTCAAAAGGGTTTGGAAAATGGGTCCTAAATCTTTTTTGTCCAAATCCATAAGAATCATAAACCTGGCATGAGGATTCCAAGTAGCTTCTCTGGTAATACCTTTGAAATGACCAACAATGTCAAGAGCTGTCTGAACATATATGACGTACCCCTCATTTTCAGTAAATAGTGGTTCTCCGACAGTTCGATATATAACCGATACGTGCAATCTTCTGTGCATTTCAGTAAGGATATCATGATTTCTGTTGCTATTACTCATATCTATAAAGGTGACTTCACTCCCTTTCGTGTAGTATTTCAACAATATTTCACTAGTGCAATCAACCACATTATTAATCCCTTCATACTGTATTAGAGGTATTTTGGAGCCGTTAATCGATTTTAGGAGTAATAACACAAAACATAAAGATGTGACATTCACGACTGCCATTCCGAAGTAACTGTGACTTTTCATATGTTCTTTATATATGACCTGGTGTCAATATTAAATTGAGTATAATTTATTGTTAATTATTGTATAGCCATTAACTACATTAACGATAACGATCAAGCATACGAGTTAATAAAAGTAACTACTTACCAGGAAAGTAATGGTAGTCTCTTTTTCCTTGAAACAAAAATTAGGTAGGTACCTACTGATCACCAAGACTTGTTTCATAATTCAGCTCTTGGGCAGTTTATACACGATTTTATAGTCGACAATGATTGCTCCATATATATGGTTGCTTTATTCCCACCATCCACTTCTTGGGGATAAATTTTCATCCACAAAAGATTTTTTTTTTCTGAAATGATGACTTTTTCACACAATAATTGAGGAGAAGAAAGTTTGTATGAAAAACACATTAACCTGCCCAAATTCATTGCAAATACTTCCCTATTGCAGCCGCCTAGAGGTAACATTATACAAGCCGGGTAAATTGATCTGCTGGTGACCGTACAAATAGTTATTATGTGAGTTCCAAGTGATCATTTATTAGATACGCAAGATATTTCACATTTCTTCCGTGGATTGCATTGCAAAATAAATTGCATTAACTATAGGTATTACTTGTGACGGAATAGAAGAATTATTTTATGGTGTCGCAATTTGTTATTCTTCACTTGATAAGTACTTAATACGAGTATGTACTGTACAAAGACTAGGTAGGTACCTATCTATACCTACCCCACTAGGCAGTCTGTATGTACTCTAAGCTGCAGAGAAACCTGAGCACAGAATTAATATAAGTACTACGTACAGAAAGGAAACTCCCTGCCCCTCCTGCAATATGGCACCCCCCCCCCCGCACTTCTCCCCCGTTCTTGTGTGTATTGGAACGCTATGACTATGAAAACGCACACATTGATGTGTTACTGACGTGTTCACGGATATAGTTTCATTTGTAGTAGTAGTAGTATATTTGACGCCCCGTTTCTATGAAGCGCCCGCCCTGTGCCCTGAGATAGGATGCAGAGAGACCTGCAACTGACTGTACCTAACCTCTCTCTCTCAGCCGAAAGACGTCCACTGCTGGACAAAGGCCTCCCCCAAGGAACCAACCTAACCTACCTATACATATATATTTTTAAATAATAAATAAATAAAATGTACCCATAATGAATAGGTACCTAATTAATAAAAACTTAAAACTATTATTAGTAGGTACTAATTTGGACTTGATCCTTTTCGATTGATTTTTCCTTGATTTTTCTTATCCGTCCGGAATCAAGTATTTTTTTTTTTTTTAAATGATGACTTACCTTTTTATACGCATACTATTGCAACTAACTTTAGACCGTAGCCAAAGAAAAAATACACTACCGCCGCCCACTAAATTAACTAAACGAAAAATTAAAAAAAAGAAAAGTCACCGGTGTTAAAGTGAATAAACAAACAGTGAAAATTTTAAAAGCGGTATCAAAGTGATAAAACATCTGGTGAGGATTTAAATAGCGATGTTAAAGAAAATAAATAGCCAGTGGGAATTCAAAAAGCGGTGTAAAGAGAATAAACAGCCAGTGGGAATTTAAAAAGCGGTGTTAAAGTGATAAAATAGCCAGTAGGAATTTAAAAAGCAGTGTTAAAATGAATAAACAGCCAGTGGGAATTTAAAAAGCGGTGTTAAAGTAAATAAATAGCCAGTAGAAATATAAAAATACCTATTTTAAATATGTTTAAGGGTTCTATAAACTGTTGTTGAATAAAGGCGGGAAGTATATTTTTTAGGGGTGTTAAATAGGCAAAAATAAAACAACAAGTACGTCAGTCACTTCAATAAATAATGTCATGTAAAAATCACAATTTAAGACTACATAAGAATGATTGTAATATACAATAATAATAGCTTAATAAGTAATAAAGTACTCAACATGAGATATTAAAGCGCGGTAACACCAAAAAACAAGACCCATTTTAAACAGAGTTTTAAATAAATAGACCGAATAGTTTTGATACTTGTAACTTTATTATTACACTCAAAATATTTCAGTCGAACTACAATTCATACTTGTGAACTATTCGCAAGAATTCTAGATACTTATTTAAAACCCTGCTAATATTTATACAAGACACAACAACGTTTTTTTCAATACCAACTCCAACCATTTTTGTAGGTTGTATAACATTAATCATATTTGAATTGAGCAAATCAAATATTATTGCAGGAAATATGAATTGGTGTAATTATAAATTCGATAAATAGTATAGATAGCAAATAATTTTTAGATATTCCTCAACCCTACGCCCTACATCCAGTCTTTACCATAGACTATACATTGTAGTAAACTTCTTAAAGACATGACGATACATTGCCAAAAAAGCTTTGAAGCAAGGTACTCGTATATTCTAAAGTAAAAAACATTTTAATTTGCATTGGATATTTAAGAATCACATAAGTCATCCCCTATTACCCCGTCTTTTGATTGTTTGATAGTTTTTCAGATAGTATTGACAAACATACAAAAAATAGTCACAATTCAAGCTTCAATTTCAAGCGATCATTTTGTCTGTTTTTTATAATTAATATTTTCCATCTTTGCCAAAAATGCCTATGTAATGATATTTATTTAAAAAAATTTGCTTTTCTGACTTGCTATCTCCCTGGCACGCTGCGGTCTTTACCAAGTCTATACAGTTACAAGTCTATGGCGTTACGATTTACATACTAAATACAAGTTTCGATGTGAACATGAGCATCTATCACCGACTGCGATGGGTGACCGCCTCGGCGCCTTGGCGGGCGAATCGGAACATTCCGTTTGATATCGCTACGACTGGCGAAAATAGACGCAATGGGTATTCACTGAAAAAAAATAATAATTTAATAATAGGGAATATGCACGCACGTGACTCCGAAATGGACAAAACTTATTTTATGTAGTATGGCTCCTTGTCCTAACAAAAATCGATTTTATAGTCCCATCTGGAAGAAAGCATGAAACTTGGCATGAATGTAGCTTTTATATATGTACTTTAATATTGATATAGAAACACTTCGAGAAATGAATGTTTCCCCCCCCTTTCCCCCCTTTTATGTCCCAAATCGTGGTTTTTCTCATTTTTTATGAAAACGGTAAAACCTGTCAAAGACCAATATGGTCTTCATTAAATTCTCTTTAATATTGCCATTGGATACATGTTGGTAGGACTTATAGTTTACAAAATATGCCCATGTTACTAGGTCGATTTTTTTGAAAATTCGAACTTTTTCTATTATTGCACAGTCATGGTAGAATATCATGGATAGCTTTCGACTACATGTCATGGTAGATATACATTATAGTGGTCCCAGACTTCGTGTCGACATATGTCACCATCATCAACAAAGTACCTCTTCCAATTGGGGGGAGGGGGAGTAGTGCACCCGCGCTACAAGCGAAGAACTCCTGCCTATTCTGTTGAAATATTACATCGTGTCTGGTATCGTTTCTCATCAATAAAATCTCAATCAAGCACCAGGTATTCATTTTTGATGATAACTTGGCATCATTTCATGCAAAAATATCGATATTTTTGTTAAAAAGTAAAAAAATAGTTCTTGATTTAGTTGTTTGTTCAAAGCATCAGACGTGTTACTTTTATTGTGGTAATGTAATAAAACGTAGAAACGTTTAAAAGATAAAATCATGCATATTCCCTATTACTCCTTTCATTGTCCGCATGATTTCAGCACTTTTTTTCCACTGCTGAGCATAGCTTCTCTATTTTTTAAGCCATCTTTCTGTCCTATTTTTCTCTTATCTATACTCCTTTAGAAACATCTAAATAGTTACTCATCCCTGCTACTTTTTGCTCTTTCTCGCTAAACTACTGAACGGATTTTGATAAAATTTGGTACACAGGTAGAATGTAATCTGGACTAACACATAGGGTATTTTTTATCCTGAAAAGACATTGTTCATCGCCAGCTTACTGCGGACAGTTCGTTCAATAAATAATAGTATTATCATTGATCATAATTAATGTCAAATAGATTTTCTGAATATATATTGGAGTATGAATATCTAAAATTAAAATATACCATTTAGTAAGTATTTTTTGCGTTTCCGATACTCAAATCAAAGATGTCGGCCTTCACGTGTGTTCTGGGATGCCATTATCTAAAATAATATTACATTTAAGTAGTATATTTTTATTCTTTCATGAAAAATTGGATAAATTAGGTAATTTTTTAGCATAATATATTAGTTTTATGTATTAAGTACACTCATATCATTTCATATTTTTTAATGAAGAATTGTTTGTATTTTAATGTTTACTTAAATACTTCAATATTGCGTTTTCTTTACCTGGTAACACTCGATTCTTCAGCGTAGGTAGCTTAATTTTGACGTTGACCGGTTGTCGTCGGTCGACATTGACACTTGGATACTTGTCAACATATGTCAACGTCAAAATCAAGCCGCGCCCAAGAATCGAGTGTTACCAATATTGAATTATTTAAGTAAAAATTAAAATAATACATAATTCTTCATTCTAAAATATAAATATGAAGTGATATGAGTGTACTTAATAAGTAAAACTAATGTATTTTGGTAAAAAAATACCTAATTAATCCAATCTTTCATCAAAGAATAAACAATATACTACTTAAATGTAATATTATTTTAGATAATGGCATCCCAGAACACACGTAAAACCCGACATCTTTGATTTGAGTATCGGAAATGCAAAAAATATTTACTAAATGGTATATTTTAATTATAGATATTCATACTCCAAAATATATTCAGAAAATCTATTTGACATTAATTATGATGAATGATAATACTATTATTTATTGAACGAACTGTCCACAGTAAGCCAAGCCCCCATACACTTTGAACAAAGTCCTTTGTAACTAGTTGATAAATAACTGCCAAACACTTACTTTCCCATGACTGGAGTGGCCTCGTTTCCACTCAATATGAACACGGGGAAGAATATTGAAAACACGCACCCGCTGAAACAGAAAGCAATGGCAGGATTAGATGCTATCGTGGGCCAAGTTATTTTAGAAAGATTAATTTGCGAAGATTATAAACTAATAAATATTATTAAAATTAAAAATGTAGATGAAATATTCAAAGAGGAGCGGTGCCCAAGGTTTGTAATATTGTAATAAATTAATTAATAAAAAAAATTACTATGTAAAAAAACCTTGACAGTTGTATGAATAATTTGATAAATTAGCTTAATTATCCAATACAGCCACAAGTAAGACAAAAATTCAAACCGTCAGAAGTTACAGCAAGACTAGTCCACGTTAAATCACTTGTACTCGAACGAGTACAGAGAAAATGAACATGTGAAGGAGGCATAGTAACCATAATAGTCAGATTAAGCTACGTTCTATGTTAGACTTTCAACAGTACATCATAAATCTCAATTTAGCTTGACAGTAAGCTGATATGTCATATGAACATCTGAGTCTATTCAAAAGTCCCTTACCTAATAATATAAGACTGTGGTATCTGCGTGAGGACAGCGAGTGGCAGTCCAAATCCTAGGAAATATGGCCAGTTGGACTCAATGAAGGTCAGTCGCTTATGGAGCTCCCAGCCCATATTAAACCACTTGTACTCAAACGAGTACAGCGAGTACAGTAGGCACATGTGAAGTAGGCATAGGAGCTCCCCTATGTAAGTTATCGGCAACATGCTGACTAGCATACTCTGTGGAAGAAATTTATTAAAAAATTTAACAACTTAGTTAAACATTAAGCTTGAAAAGCTTAATTAAACAAACAACATACATAGTCTTAATACATTAAGGTAAAAATGTGTATTTTATTATTTTATTTTTACATTCTGGGAAGGCTTACAGCATAAGAAGTTGTAAATAAAAAACAGAAAGCCAATTAAAAATTTTCACAGATAGAAAAAAGTAAGAAATAGAATTTATTAACTTACACAAAAATAAATATTTTTAGAATTTACCCTAGAATTTGAATTTATTTTAACTAGGGAATTTCTTATGTTGTTATTTAATATGTAAAGATAGAAAATAAATGCAATGGATAAATTGATATTATTACTATCGAGCATGTGTGTGCTTTATTAGACACACAACATTATTGTCGCCCCACACAATACTAATATCTGATACGTCTTGATCCATTACGGGGTAGACAGAGTCAAGAGTCGCGAAACTCGAAGGCCATGTTTAGCTAAATACTGGGCTTATTGGTGGAATTGAGTTGAGATTCATATAAAGTGGCTTACTGTTGCTATTATTGTTGTTACATTGTTTGCCTACAAGTCCTAGTTTGCCAAATAAATAAAATAAATGCTTAAATAAAATAAAAATAAAAAATATAAAGTGACAAGTTGCTGCTAGCCCATGAGAGGTATCCAAGCAAACGAATCAAAATAGTTAGGTAAGGCATTATTTTTAGTTCAGGTGAACTAAAAATAATGCCTACACAAGCATACTGAAGAGGGAATCTGCAATTATTTTGCTAACACTAGACATTCCAAGCAAACGAAACAAAATAGTTACCTGAACTAAAAATAATGCCTGCACAAGCATACTGAAGAGGGAATCTGCAATTATTTTGCTTACACTACACTAGACATTCCAAGCAAACGAAACAAAATAGTTATACCTGAACAAAAAATAATGCCTGCACAAGCATAATGAAGAGGGAATCTGCAATTATTTTGCTAACACTAGACATTCCAAGCAAACGAAACAAAATAGTTACCTGAACTAAAAATAATGCCTGCACAAGCATACTGAAGAGGGAATCTGCAATTATTTTGCTTACACTACACTAGACATTCCAAGCAAACGAAACAAAATAGTTATACCTGAACAAAAAATAATGCCTGCACAAGCATAATGAAGAGGGAATCTGCAATTATTTTGCTAACACTAGACATTCCAAGCAAACGAAACAAAATAGTTACCTGAACTAAAAATAATGCCTGCACAAGCATACTGAAGAGGGAATCTGCAATTATTTTGCTTACACTACACTAGACATTCCAAGCAAACGAAACAAAATAGTTATACCTGAACAAAAAATAATGCCTGCACAAGCATAATGAAGAGGGAATCTGCAATTATTTTGCTAACACTAGACATTCCAAGCAAACGAAACAAAATAGTTACCTGAACTAAAAATAATGCCTGCACAAGCATACTGAAGAGGGAATCTGCAATTATTTTGCTTACACTACACTAGACATTCCAAGCAAACGAAACAAAATAGTTATACCTGAACAAAAAATAATGCCTGCACAAGCATAATGAAGAGGGAATCTGCAATTATTTTGCTAACACTAGACATTCCAAGCAAACGAAACAAAATAGTTACCTGAACTAAAAATAATGCCTGCACAAGCATACTGAAGAGGGAATCTGCAATTATTTTGCTAACACTAGACATTCCAAGCAAAAGAAACAAAATAGTTACCTGAACTAAAAATAATGCCTGCACAAGCATACTGAAGAGGGAATCTGCAATTATTTTGCTAACACTAGACATTCCAAGCAAAAGAAACAAAATAGTTACCTGAACTAAAAATAATGCCTGCACAAGCATAATGAAGAGGGAATCTGCAATTATTTTGCTAACACTAGACATTCCAAGCAAACGAAACAAAATAGTTACCTGAACTAAAAATAATGCCTGCACAAGCATACTGAAGAGGGAATCTGCAATTATTTTGCTAACACTAGACATTCCAAGCAAACGAAACAAAATAGTTACCTGAACTAAAAATAATGCCTGCACAAGCATACTGAAGAGGGAATCTGCAATTATTTTGCTAACACTAGACATGAACTGGGGCCGCCCCCGGCGGTGGCGGTAGGCGGAATCTGCTATGTCCTGTAAGTAACATTAATATACACATTAATAGTAGATTTGACAACAAGTGCACAAAACGAATCATTTTTATCCGAGACTTTTAGCATAGTGATAGTAATGTCGAGGATAAAAATCGTTTAACTCTGCTTTTCACTTTGATTACGAGGAAATAAAACAGTAAACGCACCAAAAAACAAGAGCTGTTTCCCGCCGCTTTATTTTTTTTTAATCTTACGACATTGATATTAAGCTTTGGCTGCAGACCTATACACATACAGCCTACTTTTAAATTAATTTTGTAATAATAATTTTCTTCAATTAATTAAATAACCTACAGTACTTGAATTTAAATTTTAATATCTTTTATGTCTTAAAAAACACATAAGGCAAATAAATTCAAGTAAATATTATAAAACAACAAATTCTATCTATGAACTTTCTTATTGTGTTTGGCTGTATGGTTCATTTTTTTGCTATCATGTAGATACATTTATGAGTAGATACGTTATTGCCCTTGTGCACAAAATTCGATTTTGTGCAGACTATATCCTGCACAAATAAGCACTTTCAGAGCATGAGAAGTGAAAATATGTTTTTTTATTACTAGCATGGACCCGGGACTTTGCTCTCGTGGAAATTTTGGGAAATCCTCTTTTGGTGCTCCCCCTCTTACTAAGAAACATACATGCTAAAGGACAATGCGACCAATTGGCCCAAAAAAATGAAAGTCGTTGTGCATAATTGAGACCGATGCCAAACGCTAGTCCTGATCATTCATAATAACTTTTACTATGGGGCTAAAAAAATCTATCCTGGGAAAAAAAATCAGGGTAACAAAGTTTTTAAAAAATGTGAATATTACTTATAGTTTTTTATTTGTTTTAAACAGGTTTGTCGTTAGTCCTAATACATGGGGCCCAATAAATCTACCCTGAGGAAAAAATAAGGTATAGATAGGGTAACAAAAATAGGCTAACAAAGGTTGTGTAAAAATGTGGATTTTTATATCACATATTTTGTTTGTTTTAAATAGCTTTAACGCTAGTCCTAATCATTCATGAAAACTTTTACTATGGGCATGGGGTTAAATAAATCTATTCTAGTAAAAACATCTAATTATGTTATACAAAAATCCACATTTTTTTAAAACTTTGTTACCCTATATCTTTTTTTCCCAGGGTAGATTTGTTTGGCCCCATAGTAAAAGTTGTTAAGAATGTTTAGGACTAGCGTTTGGCATCAGTCTCAATTATGCACAACAAGTTTCATTTTTTTGGGCCAGCAGTCAAAGAAAGAATTGCATTGTCTTTTCAGCTTTTTATGCCAAGTAGTTTTCAGGCTGTGCGTTGTCTGTCAGTCACTCAGTCAGTCAGTAACGGATTTTTTTATATATGTGTATGCATATTCTAAAATTAATAAATTAGTCCTACAAGTATTATTTAAAGTGATTCGGTATTTATAAAAGAAAAATTTGCAGTTTACACATAGCTGCATAGGTCTGACTTCAATAACAGTATAAATATAAATAGTTTAAGAAACAAAAAAATCTTTTGTTCTATTTCACCTTGGACTTTGATATGTCCATTTGCATTTGCGCATACATACTTGAATTTATTCACGGTCTAAATCCCTGTAATGATTTATAATTAGATGGCCATCGAAGTAAAGCATGAAAATGTGTGCCAAAATTCATCACTTAAAATGTTGCATAGCACATCTCAAATTAATTTAATCCTAACTAATATTATAAATGCGAAAGTGGGTTTGTTTGTTTACCTCTTCACGCTTTATCTACTGTACCAATCTTCCTGAAATTTCGCATACACATAGCAGAAGTACGGAGAATGACATAGCACTGTTCCCGTGGGAAATTCACACGGGCGAAGCCGCGGGCGAAAGCTAGTATGACATAATTTACTTATTTTTATCCACTACTTACTGTGCCAAGCAGCTTGACTCCCTTGGCAATTTTGGGATACCAGAAAGGCTATATCCTTCCTCACAAATGTAGCTATCATATAGGGGCCGTCCATTAATCACGTTAGGCTTGAAACAGGGGGGGGAGGGGTTTGACAAAAATCACGAAATATCACAAGGGGGGAGGGGGGGTGTAGTAAGTTATCACGTGTATTTATTTTTTCATTATTTTTTAAAACATTACGTTCATGTACTAAGTACAATATAAGTTTTTCGCATGATTACACCATTCGTTTATTAATATTTTTTTTTTACTTTTTTATTTATTTTTTCTATTTTTTTAAAGATAATATTCTAAAAAAATTAAGATATTTTGTAGATACTAAAAATACACGTGATGTTGGGCGGGGGGTGGGGGGGTAGTTTTAAACCTCACCATGTATCACCAAGGGTTAAAAATGCTTAAAAAAAGATCACGTAATTAATGGACAGCCCCATACCAGAAAATTTTTTCAAATCAGACTAGTAGTTCCAGGTCACCCAACCCGCTATCAGAGCACCTCCCCCCTGGATCTGGTCTACCTTGGCCGACATGGAAGTCTATAAACAGACTCCGGACACAAGTTGGCCAAAGCAAAGAAAATATCTCCAGGTGGGGATATAGCTCGGAAACCATATTTAATGTCTTACCCAGCGTGCCCTACTAGCTGTACGCTTAAAGACTTGTATGACGCAACAGATTATGCTGTATCAGTGGCGTCATATTGGTCATCACAAATTTGACCCACCGAGTCGACACGCTAAGAAGAAGAAGGTCAAAGAAACATACAAATATTCAGCTTTATGATATTAGTAAGTATAGATTTATCACTCACTTGAAACCATAAACTATTGACAAGCCTGCTCAATAAAAATAGAGGCAGAACCCATATCATCCTGAACGTCATCGAGAGGAATGGCTGCATCCACCCCCATACATTACGTGCCACACCAGGATCGTGACCGAACACCACTGTGACTAAGTATTTGACTGCCGGCAGCAACGCATATTCGAATATCAATATGCTTAACAAAAATATAAACCCGTTCAAGATGCATGATTGTAACACTCTTGTAAGTACTTTTGATTCTCTGAAAAAAAAAGGGGATCAATTAATATGCAGTAAGCACAGTAATATTACTTAGTAGGACATGTACAGTCCGATTACAATCTAGACTTGACTCGGACTTTAGCAACTTTACATGTTGATAAATGGACGGTTTGCAGAAAAAAAATGTTTAGTAGAAAATAAAATACTGTATTAAGAAACATTTATAAAAATTTATTATTATTTCAAATTTTCTCTGAAATATTTTTTGCGCGCAGTACTACAAAAAGCCATATGGTGAAGTTAGTTTCAAATCATAGTATTCATCAACATAATATATAAACAAAGTTGGGTTAGTTACACCATATTTAACTCAAGGGCTGAACCTATTTACATGAAATTTGGTACAGGGATGGAGGAAAACCTAGAAAACATAAAGGGTCATTTCTATCACGAAATTCCCATGGGAGTGGAGCCACGGGGCACTTGATAATGAAGATTAACTAGTCACTAAGATTCTTTGAACTTATAGAATCCAAAAGATCTAGAATTCATCTTCGTGGAATAATGCAGCTATCCAAATAAAGTTTTTTTTTAATAAATTTAATGTAAAAATGATTTATGTCTACCCTATTTTTACTTACCTAAAATAAAATAATAGTTAAATTCTAAGTTTCCAAAGACGTGATAAAATTTAAATTTTATTTTTTAGAAAGCCTCAATTTTTTTTTAACTAAATGACAGCAATTCATGACCTCACAGCTTGTTATTTTGATCACAATGAGAGTTTGTTCAACAACTACATTTTTTGTTACATGTTTTTGTAGTTTTCCAATGGTTAGGAATTATTTTAGCAATTTAATGTTATTATTATTTAAATTATAATAAACTTTCTCATGATCAACAAACTTTAAACAATTGTAGTAGGTACTATTCAAAATGGCACAAATTTTTGTAAAAATAATATCATATCATATTGAAGCATATTTTTTGCAAAAGATTTATAAATAAAAATTTACAGCTTTTGCAATCTGCTTGTAGACTCAACTATTAAACTAACTATAAGTAACTATAAACTATGAATGATACAGGTACCTATAATAACACCTGATTCATACAGAAGTCTGACAAAATTACTTTTTTTATTTCTGATGCATTAATACAAAGAAAACTCACTGTTGTATAGGTATTTGTTTGGGTTTAGTCTTTTCAGATTCAATCCTTGGCGAGCGATTCAACGCCCTCTCATTTATTTCTTTATCCAAATATAAGAGCACAGTTACACCACGTAAGCTGTCGATAAATCCTTTGATAAGAGAAACCGAGAAATTCTGTAATAAAATAAATTATACAATCATAACAATCAATGCCCAATATGTCAATAAATATCTACCCTATTATTTTATTTGGATACTTACAGTAATACTTTCCATGATGTATCCTTTAAAAGTAAAACAACTTCATGTTCTGATTGTTCTTGGGTGCTAATTTCGTGAACTTTAATCACATCTTTTGTTAATTTAGTTTTGACGTCATTGATAATTTTTACGATTTTCATTCATCAACAAAAACACAACGGTTTGACATATTTGACAATATCTTTACTTGACATTGACAGACATCAAAAGTAAAAATAAATAGTCATTAATGATGCCCATTCAAAATCATGTCACCACACCACGTCCTGCATGCAAAGGAGGAGAGACTAAAAAAAGGAAAGGCAGCCCCTTTTGAGCATTTAGCATTTAGCCAACAGGAAAGGCCACGTCCCCCAGGCAACCCTCTCTGCCAAATTTCATAATATCTGCTCGCTCATATTATTTGTGATTGTGTACACAGTTTTCAAGGTACGTAAACTCAAACTCAAAATCTTTATTGCATGATAAGATACATAATACATATGTAGTTGTTACAAATAAAAAATCAAGTCCTTATCAACCCTTTCGGGAACAGCAAATATTGGAACATTTTGTAGCTGTCACAATAATAATATCTGCCGGAGCGTTTACATTAGTTAAATTAACTGTGGTTATTTTGTTAGTTAATCAATGCACACTGGTTCCCCGTCCATACTAAGGTGCGTCAAAAATACTTAAAACACATTCTACGGGTTTTAAAGACTAAACTCGAATGTATTTTGTTTAGAATACATTTAATATTTATTTTAAGATAATGAATGCATAAAATAAATTGAAACACAATAGAAATTATCATTGTTTAAGTACCTTTTCTCAATGACAAGTTGAACAAATCTACGTAGGTAAATAAAAATATTGTAACAACATAAAATTTTATTTAAAACAAAATTAAACAATGTAATACATCTTACTAATAAACATATGTATGCATTTTGAATATTTATTTAGTCATCACACTAATAACACCTTTATAATAAAGAGGAAGTGATTGTATGTTTGTGACTTTGTTTTAGGGATAATCTTCGGAACTACTGAACCGATTTAAAAAAATCTTTCACCAATAGAAAGCTATCTTATACCTAAATAACATTGGCTACAATTCAAGTATGTACCTCCCGAGCAAAGCCGAAGCGAGGCGCTAGCATGTAATATTTTTATATCACAATTATAACGTTATAAATGTAAACTAAAAACTTACATTAAACTACAGCACAAAGTGATATCAATTTTTTATCTATTTCTGTCATTTCAGAAGTCATCGTAGGATTTTCAAAAAAATTGCCCGTGTTTCCATCATTAGAAGTGCTACTTCCTCCTTATTTATTTTAACAACAATAAGACCCTATTTTTCTCTGAATTGAGACTGAACTATCGTTTTTTATTAGCGACAAAGTCTTTATCAGCTTGTCCCCTTACCTGCCTCATTTTTATATCGAGCCGGTAAGAGAAATGAATAAAAAATTCGAAAAATCGAATCCAAGAGTGCAACATTAAGCTATTTGATTTTGACTTTCTAGAAATTTAGGTTATAGGTTATATAAATTTAGGTATATTCTTCTAAACTAACTTTATCCTTTGACATAAAAGTAAAACACGTCTATTAAGCATGCCTAAGTTCAAAATATCCTTGTTTTCAACTGGTAAGTTGGCCTTACCTCTTTCTGAACACGCTTCACACGGTCCATATATAGGCCAGCCCCTGATTATTATAATTACCCCAAATATCAAATATAATCATGTGCCTGAATACGCACTAGCAGCTTGGACCTAAATAGTAACAAAAAAAATATTAAAAATGGTAAATATGCATATATTTCGTAATCTCGGGTTCGTAGAAATTTGCTACGACAAGTGAATCTTGGCGTAGCACCCATATATTTCAAAAAGTTGTGAGAATTGACTGGTAAAATTTATTATTTCCTAAACAGAAAAGCATAAGCTAAATAATCATGTAAGTTTCCATGATGGCAAGTCGAGTGCAATATAGTAAAACTCAATGAGAAATGCCAACAATATTTTTTTCTCTTGGTTTATAATCGTTCGCGTAGCACTCACCTTACGCTACAATATAATAATATTTTAATAATGTAAATATCACAGAAAAAAGTACATACCTTGACCTTGATTTTCCATTATAAATCAAATCACAACTGTAACAACTTTCAGCGTAATTAAATCTAATATCGAGTAAAAAGTGCGTCGCTTTCAAATAGCACGGATTAATGCGTCGAACAACTGTCACTTTCGATGAAAATATTGAAATGAGGGTAAATAAAAATCTAATTATTTTTGCATTTTTATCTTGTTTGGACATTGTAGTTACTTGATCAAACACTCAATGTGGGTATTTTTATAATTGTTTTTTTTATTTATGACGTATGGGGGAAACCACCGTGCAATGGTTTAAAACAGTTGTTCGACTTAACTCGTCGGAAATGTGTCAAAGTGACACTGTCACTTGTGTCAAATCAACGTGCGATCGTTATGACATTATAGCGGGGTAGTCTTATTTGAGGTGCGGTGCGGTGCGGACGTGTCGTCCAGCTGTGTTGAATTCTCTGTAGCTATGTAGTCAGTGATAAAATAGTGTTATTGTCGCTTGTTATTATATTACGAGTATTATTATTGTTATTTGTTGTTTTCCGTGTTACTTAGTTCATGTAACGATGTGATTATGAGTGTTGGTGTTATCAGCGAGATATTGGAGATCTTCGTTGTTGAACAGTTTTGATGGTTAAACTGTGTTTGGCTAGTTAGCACGGAAGACCATTTAGTAGAATTCACTGGTTGAAATGGATTGATCCGTGCGTGGTGGGGCACGAATCCTTGCCGTGGGTAGGTTAGGGTTGGAACCTAGCCGTGACATGTGGACCAAATGAGAGGTTAGTGCTAGATGATTTCTTAATCCGTCAATATCCGATGAATCCCTGGATGCTTTGGGCTGTGACTTGAAGTAGGAGTTGTGTACCCTGTCTATTATAAGCTGTGCATGTGATTTTAGAAATACCCTCATCCTGACAGTTATTTTGATCTGAGTCTAATGACCACACGTCTTGCCACGTGAACCCGTTGTTAAAGTACCTGCACTTTGTTTACCGCTCTGGTCATCTATTTCTGAGCTCGGCCCCCCCTGAACCCATGATCTGATCAAGCTCAAAATAGTACAGTCGCTATTTTGAGCTTTGAAAAGAATGTGTCAATTAAATTTTTAAAATAAAAACTTTTTTTTTACTTTAAAGAATCTGTTCAATCCTAACTAATATTATAAATGCGAAAGTGAGTTTGTTTGTTTGTTTGTTACCTCTTCACGCTTCATCTACTGAACCAATCTTCCTGAAATTTTGCATACACATGGCTGGAAGTACGGAGAAGGACATTGGGTACCTTTCATCCCAGGAAAAAGCACTGTTCCCGTGGGAAATTCACGCGGCCGAAGCCGCGGGCGAAAGCTAGTCTTACATAAAATAGAATAAAACTTATGATTAGACAAAATAATAGCCTTGTCTATCTCGTCCAATACGCGCCTCGCCCGACGACGAACCCATTGCCGCAGCCGCCATGCGCCAGCCATCGCCACAGCCGCGACGCCGCCCGCCGCCAGCGCCGCCAGTGCCGCCACCCACACGTCATCTCTATCACGCACGGAGGACAGGAGGGTAGGATAAAGGCTCGTGCAGCGTGCCGGCGACATCGCGCGACTTCGGTCGCAACGAGTCGCGGCGACTTGATTGAACGTGTATAACTAAACGGCTGAGTGCAGCGTGCCCGCGACTGACGACCAGTGGTCGCGCGACTTGCAGCGGTCAGTCGTCACAGTCGCTTGCGATTGCACAGCGCAGTACTTAATTGATATCTATTTTATAATAATAATGGATGCAGAAGGTTTAATAGATACAGTTCGTAGTTGCCCGGCACTTTGGAACCAAAAACGTAGAAAATACCAAGATAGATATTTTGATTTCACGAAGACAAACATTATGCCGTATGTTCAGTACTAACACCAATTAGATAACTATTGTAAATTGATATCGATCGGTCGCAAGTAGAGATCGGCATTTACCCGATAAATTCCCGAGATTCGGAAATTTATCCATTTATACCCATTTTTTCCCAGGAATTTTTAATTTATACCGGGTAAAAATTAAAATCAATTAAAATGTTTATAATTACGATATTTTATAATATATCGTTAAGATTTATTCTGAAATAAAGAGTTTAAGCACATATTCAGTTTTTAAATAAAATAAGAACTGTGTAAAAAAATACTTATAAAGTGTACCTACAATTTACGTTTTGGTTACAAAAAGACCTGACAAGATATATCTTAATTCTGACTCATTCGCAGCCAACTGGTTTTAGACAATAAATGTTATGCCGGGGCGACGAACAAGTTTGCCAAATGCTGGAATTCTATTGAACGGCTAGGCGATCATCGAATCGTAAGGCCCGCCGTACTAGGCCAGATTGCTTTACACGAATGTCTGTAATATCAGTAATAATAAAAACTGAATTTGAAATTAAAATGCAGCAAACTTAATTACTAACTCTCTCAAAAACACGCTTGCATAAAATTTTCTCGATAGAAAAATATTGCGAAGTTACCTCCAAATCCTAATCCTAACTAATATTATAAATGCGAAAGTGAGTTTGTTTGTTACCTCTTTACGCTTTATCTCAAACAATCTTCGTGTTTCACATACACATAGTTAGAAGTACTGAGAAGGACATAGGATATTTTTCATCCCGGGAAAAAGCACTGTTCCCGTGGGAAATTCAGGCGGGCGAAGCCGCGGGCAAAAGTTAGTCTATAATACAATTGAAGATGTTTTGATTTTTTTGTTAATTCTACTTGAAATAGCCATATACTAAATATGCATCATTATTTTCAAAATATTATTTGAATACATATGATTTTAAATCTGTTGTTTTTGTTTTTTTTTTATATTTGAACCGAAAACAACTAGTTATTTATCTTCCTTATAATCAAAACATACCTAATATTTATACTTTAATTATTATTTTATCAGTATTGAAGTATATAAGGATAATTTACTTTCATTTTAATTTCTACCCGGTATAAATAAAAAATATCGGGTATAAATGGGTATAAATTAATTTTTACCCATTCTACCCATTCTTTCCCATTTTTACCTTCCCGAAATTTATCCAAGCGCCCATCTCTAGTCGCAAGTAATCGCTGGTCGCTGGTCGCCCGCACGCTGCACTGTTTTTAGTAGCAGAAAGTCGCCGCGAGTTGGTGCGACCGAAGTCGCGCGATATCGCCGGCACGCTGCACGAGCCCTAAAGAATAGTGCATGGTCCACTTTATACTGACATGCTGACTAACATATCTATGTCAATGTCATGAAGTGTCAATCCAATTCCATTTGTATTGAACGTTTGTTTATTTGTTTGTTGTGGATTTTTACTTAATAAAGTACAAAATTATTTCTATCTTCTAAAGCAATTAGTGTTTTAGTTCTCTATCACAGTTTTAGACTTCATCAAAACTATCTTCTGCTGACCAAAACACAAGTGATGAGTGTTTCATGCCATGAAAGTAACAATTAAAAGTATGTACCTACTTGCTTATTCATTATCTTTTATTTTGGACTGAAACTATTTATTACGTTGACCTTACGTTTGAAATATTTTACGTAGGTTGGGCGGGAGTTGCTACTTGGCGCTGGGAGGCGAACGACGAAAACTGTGGTATTTGTCGTATGCCCTTCGACAGTTGCTGTCCTGACTGCAAGTTGCCCGGAGACGATTGCCCGCTGGTTTGGGGCGCTTGCTCGCACTGTTTCCACATCCACTGCATCGTGAAGTGGCTTCACTCGCAGCCCCAGCAGCAGTGCCCTATGTGTAGACAGGACTGGAAGTTCAATAACAAGTAGTTTGTTATTGTGAGTATGTTTTTACTTTTTTATTTTACCTATATTAAAGTGTATTTAAATTGATATTTATATTTAATAGCAACTAAACTCTAAAGCTGTTACAACAATGAAACTTATTTTCAATGCATAGTGGTGGCAGTCGTTTTGATTGAAATACAATTTTGATGTAGCCTATAATGTGTCCCATTTTATTGGGCAAAGGCCTCCCCTTTTTGCCTCCAAAATTCTCAATCTAAAGCAGTTCCCTGCCATTCACTTTAGTTCTGAGTTTTGATGTACCACCTCATTCTTTTATTTATTGATATGGAGCTTATAGTTATGTCATTCTGAAAAACGATTTAGACATGATTATTATTTTATCCTAGTAGACTTGTTGTATCTGTTGTCAAAATCATAGGCCAATTCTTCTTTTTTGCCGTTTTCCTTCTTATGTGTTGTCGACACAGAATAAATCTTCCAAAATTTTGTTCTGTTGCTTACCATTTCAGACACCTCATTCCTATTCCTGCTGTTTTTAAGGCTTTACATAATATGTACTCCACATGTTAGATTAGCTTTTTACTTTTGGATGTTTATTTTTATTTGGTAAAAAACCCCATAGGGAAAAACTTTACTGACAAGAACAATTTCCATTCCATCAAAAAGCCCACTGTTCAGCTAAGTGTGGCCTTCGAGTATTACGACTCTTGGCTTTGTCTACCCCGTATGGGATAAAGACGTGATTCTGTATTTGTACAATGTTCTTAAATTTTATTGAAATTAAAAAAACCCTGTCAGACACCCCCATGTTGACTGACCTTGATAACTAGGTTAAGATTCTTATTACCTTGCTTGCTAGATTAATAATTAATTTTTCATTTTATTTTCTTCTTCTTAGTTGTTCACTCTTGACATAGTGGTCGTGATAATGGATCGGTCTTCTCGGATTTGACCGCTGCTTATTTCTATTAGGAGCTTTTCTGGAGCATTCTGGTGCCGGTGCATTTTACTAATGAAAAAAACATTATTCAAACTTCTATTGCTGAAAAATTCATAATTATTATGAATTAAAATAGTTTCAATGCAATACTAATAGGAATTCATATTTATTTTTAACTTGGACATAAATATAACTGTTTAATATGTACTTTATAAGTTATACAAATATAGTATCACGTCTGTATCCCCAAGGGGTAGACAGAGCCAAGAGTTGAATGTAATCAATGTCAAATGTAAATAAAAATGTTTGCAGCTCATGAATCACAAAATATGTATCAATCAATATGTTTATTTGCATAAAATGTACATTTTAGTCAACAAACAGAGGCACCTATTTCTAAATGGCAGCTGTAACGATTAATTAACATAAAACAATAGTCCGAGAGTGGTTGCTTTCAAAACATCAACAATAGCATGTCGTGTGCGCCGTGGACCGGTGACTACGCCGTATTGCGTCCATTCTCAAAGTAAACAATAACTTTTACATTATTAAAACGGCCGACTTCGGAGGCATTGTTAAGCGTCTGGAAAAACTAAACGCAAAATGAGTTCTAAGGCTTCGACGCAATAGAGTCACAAAAGTTTGTGTATAAACATTAAACGAGTTGTGGTATACGGCGGCGTAGGCTATGAGGAGTGACGACATCGCGCAGGCCGCTGGTTCTACTCGGCAGTCCCGAGTCGCGCGCTCTCAGAGACGGACGTGTCATGTCCGTTGCAGCGCCCGCGAGTGTAGTGAATCACGTAGTGCCGGCAACACGCGCCCATTATACTATAACGATTTATAGTATCCTATGAGTGTCGCTTCGCTCAATTATGCTGATGGTACAAAGCAACGCGCAACCTATGAAGACCAACAAAGTTAAAGGACCGCCACCTGTACCTCCGCGGCCCAACCAGAGCGTCGTGGCCGAGGCTCTGGCCAAGACGAGGAAGGCCGTTGCCGACTCGAAGGCCAACCTCTCCAAGTCTCGCACGCTGCCCAAACAAGAACAATCCACAACGACAAAAGCTAAAACCTTAGATAGAACGAGCATTAAGCCGACTGTATCGCCCAAACAAAATGGATTGGCACGTGTCAAGTCATTCATCAAGGATGTTATAAGTGATCGCAGCTCCTCCTCGGATGAGAGGAGATCTAGCGGCCACAATTCAAGGAGGAGTTCTAGCGATAGCAGTTCAATACATACGCCTTCATCTACCAAAAGGTCTAACGAGAGTCTCAATTCCAAAGCTGTCAAAACTTGTAAACAAATTTTAGTACGATCTCTGTCCACGTCTAACAAACTAGACCAAGACGCAAAATGCAAAGTGACAAAATCATCAAGCTTTGCCGAAAAAACTCTTCCTCTAAGAAAAGCTCCGCCACCGCCGCTATCCCCGAAACCTAAGTTAAAACCAATGAAACCATTACCTGTGTATACAAACTGTACAGTAAATATTAGTCCTAAGCAAACTCCAACACCGGAATTAAGTCCTTATTCTTCTCCTTTGGATGCAAAACCTCCACAAAGTCCTGTGCCCGAAGCGCCGTATGCTACAGTGGAGGAAGTTCAGGAGTTCGATGATAGATTACGAAATAGTCCGTCGAAACAAGTTAATAATGTTCAACATTCACAAGTAGTTGAAATTAACAACGTTCAAGAACCGCAAATAGTAAATGTCACTTCTAATGTAAATAATAACTCCTTGGAAAGGAAAACGTCTCGAGTGACAGAAATGCTGATTTCAGAAATTATAGCTAGTAGGAACAACAACAAAAACGAGTCTAATTCTGTTATCGACAAAGGGAAAGATTCCGAGAATGTTATGAACGGCAACGACTCGCCTGAGGTCGAGTTGCGAAGGGATATGAACAATCACGAGATGCTGATATATGAACTGCAAACGATGCGATCGCAATCCAATGTGCCCGAGACTGTGGATCCTAAGAATGAAGAATTTATTGATAGAAATGGTCATTGCGATTCTGAAGAGGAAGAGCCGAACTATGCAATATCATCAATGACTAGTGGTAACACAGATGACGGATACGATCAAGCGTATGCATATATTTCGGATGATGACTTGAAATCTAGGTGAGTTAATGAGTTAATCATTGGAGTACCTACATATTGAGGTACCTAAAACAGAATATCAAACCAAACAGTGTCGAACGAATAAATATGTTACGTTATATGCTTTTTGAAAATGCGCTACCCTGACTTTTGATAGGAGATTATATCAAATGCAATCAAATATTAATATCCAAGTCTGCTTTGATATTTATTAAACATACACTTCCCCTTATTTCCCGAAAAAAATATGTTTGAGAAAATGAGCAAATAAGAATGCTGAAAGATTTTCTCAACATTTTTTAAAAGACTTTAGATGTAAATAGGCTCATTGAATAGAAAGCGGTTAACGTATGTTACGTTGCGCATACACAATGTTTTTCATGCATTTTGACCCCTTGTACTGAACTCAATGGAACAGGCTCATTTCATACTTTAGATGAAAATTCAAATGGATTTTTTTTTTACTTTCTTCTCCTTGTCGGAGTTGCAACCAAGTATCATTCTTTACATTCAGTATCGGTAAAAAGAATAAAGGTTACATTTTATCTCGGAGTTCCAAATTTCTCGTAAGTTGAAACCTAAAGCATCTATCGTTCTCCCAATACTATCCTTCTTAGGCCCAATCCCAACCAATAATATTAATGCTAAAGTATATTTGTTCCTTTAACCAATGTTCCTGAAATTTCGTTTACACTTAATTAGGAGCATTGAGAAGGAAATAGTGTACTTTTTATCCCAAAATTCCCACCGGAGCGGAGCCTTGGGGCCGTCCATATATTACGTCATTCTAAATTAGGGGGGGGGGGTTGGTCTGCGGATGACGGTAAATGATAGATGGGGGGGGGGGTGTTTCGAAATTGACGTCATTCTTATTTATTTATTTATAGTTTATTTTTCACGTACAAAAAGATTATTTCTAGAAAGAAATTTCTTCCAGCACACCTAGTAAAATACTAGCTGGACGGATATACGGAGATATTACCCGTGATCCAGAATTTAAAAGAATGGGTGAAAACTCCGTGGGAGTTATCCAAAGAAAAGTAAAAAATAAGTAGTTATATTATATCATTGATTATTGCCAAAGTAAAAATAATAAAAGGTGATTCTATAACCAAGTGTTTTAATCATATAATACCCTATTTTTCTCAAATCTGCAATGTTTTATTTTGTCAAACTAGTAATGACGTCAATTTTGGGAGAAGGGGGTCATTAAGAAATGAGGATAGGATGATTATAGGGGGGGGGGTCTAAAATCTGAAAAAATCGATGACGTAATTTATGGACGGCCCCCTTGAGGGCCCACTAGTCTAATCCTAACTTGTTTGTTTGCTACCTCTTCACGCTTTATCTACTGAACCAATCTTCCTGAAATTTTGCATACACATATATAGAAGTACTGATAAGGACATAGGGTACTTTTCATCCCGGTAAAAAGTACTGTTCCTGTGGGAAATTCACGCGGGCGAAGCCGCGGGCAAACGCTAATATACAATAATTTCCTTTAGGCTTCGCAAGCAGTACCGGGCGATCAGCACAATGTCTCTGCACGGGCTGCCGCCCCTGCCGAAGAGTCTGAGCGGGTTCGCGGAACCGGAGCCCGAGCTGCAGGAGGCGCCTGCGGACGCCGGCGACGCGCCCACTGACCTGGACTCGCAGATGACTTACTTGAAGAAGGAAATGGTAAGTTTCACGAGCTATTTTTGTTCCGTTTGCTGACAAATACTTATTTTTCTTATTTACTGTGTTGTAGATATGGTGTAAGATTTTTTTCACGCTGCCTGAAGGTATCTGACAAAACAACAACAGCCAGTTAAGATTAATTAGCGACAGTTGTCGTATACTAGTGAACTAAACAGTCAGCTATTGTGCAGATCTCCTCACGATGTTTTCCTTCACCGGAAGCAAGTAGATATGTATATGAAAACTACTATACACGAGTCAGATTGGTATGCGAACTCGTGTTTATCTCGAGTCAAAATGGTAAATTCAATTTTTTTACCAATATTTGGCCACATCTACCGCCTATCGTTGGGTCGTTGAGATCTTCTATAGTACACAGGAGGAAGGGCAATTGGAGCATGATATAAGATGAGCCAAACTCATGTTGCACCAGTAGGATTTGAACCTGGGTCCTACAAGGATAGAACGTCTGAATGTGAAGTTAATATCTCCTTGGTAAAACAGTTTATTTTGCAACGTATGGCTAATGCAATATCTGGTGATCTTATTACCAATAAGAATAGAATCATTGCGTACAATCAGCATATCTGGCTGATTGTACGCAATGATTCACCCTAATTCTGTAGATATAACTGAGCCAACGCAGTCTTTAATTATATCTGTGCGAACTTTCGCATACACGTATGCAGCTCTAGCCAGGTATTAGATCATTGTCAGCAATAGCACTGACAATAACTTCTTTTATGCTGCAAAAACTTTTAAAGAACTATTGCCAAGGGTAAAGAAACGCAAGCAGAGCCAGTGACAAAAGCTATATGATAGATAATAAAATAATAAAATTTATGAGAACATGAACGTACATGCCCATGTCCCTTCTTCGTTTAGAATTGACCCTACACATAATAAAAAGGAGGATCTCTAAGGATATAAATATTATGAAAAAAAAATTAATATTAAAAAAAATTAAAAAAAATATTCTCAAACCCCAAAAAGCAAGCTTTCATTACGCGAGATATTTTTGACAAATTATTTCCTTCTTTTCATGATTTTATAGGCTTCGTTATTACTTAATTTCATAATTAAAGATCCATTATTCTGTTTAAACCTGAACTACAAAGGCTTGCTTGTTTAATATCCAGCATGGTTACACCACACGACACGTTTAAAAACTCGTAAAACCCTAACTCGTAAAAAAATAAGCGGAAATTGTTTTAAAGTTACGTTATTTAGGGCTGCATTCTTCCGGTTACAAACAAACAATGGCACGAAATATGTATGTAATACAAGGATTTAAAAAATGCTTAATTTATTGCAAAACCAAATCTTTATGAGTTAGTACATATTTTTACTAATTTATAGCAAGTTTATAATCATGAATTGGTTGAATGAATTCGAGTTACGCTTTCATGTACAACAGGTTTCGATGTAAATTACATGTTATAATAAAATTTGGTTACTTTTTTTCGACATTTACTGACAAGAGGCTATTCTTTCTATCTATAACTCCTAGGCTATTATAGTAATTAAAACTATTTTGGGTGAAAATTACAATCCTGGATAATGACTGCTAGTTCATGTCCTCAATAAAAGAGCTAAGTTTCCTTTAATAAAGTTTCTCACGTTTCCACAGTTCCATTAAAATAGATTCTAGAGGCGGCCTAGTTTATCGAAGTCTAAATTCAGTCATACCCTGTGTCCGCTCACTGGTTGCCTCACCTTATTCCCTTAAATAGAGAATTTTGTAAAAACCTGTCTGACGAGCAACCGAAATAGAATGACTCCCTGCGCAACGTTAGAATTTATTTAAGTGAATATTTAATGTAGAGTTGCCTCAGTATAAAAATTAATTGTATTTAATAAGTTTTTTCTGTTTTTTCAACGTTCTATCCTCGATAAATGGCTTGTTCCTTCTATATTGTTAATGTTTTGTTGTAATTACAAGCTGTAAGTTTTTCGTTAAGATAAAATAAAATAAATAAATAAATAATAAAATAATAATGTTATCACACCAGAAAGACTCGAAAAATTGTTAATTTACGATAACCAGAACCATGAAGAATCTAGATATCCCAACATAACACTAGAAGATATGTACATAGTAGTAAGAAGTACAGGCTCACTTGTTTTGTATCTTTTGTTAATAAATAAATAAATAATTTACCAAATTTTTCCCGGAGCTTTAATCCCGTGAGAAATTACTTGTGTATTATCGAAATTCGTGTTTTGCGTGATAGATTACCTGACAAACATTCAACCACCCATCAATATAAACACTTTCACGTTTATTACCAGAATTTGTAAGATACAACGTCCCAACCACTTACTTACCATGTAGTTTTGGTTGTGTGCTAGATAACGAAGAACCTCGTTGTCTTTGAGAGATAAAAACACAGAAATGTTGGCCCCAAAATTACAACATGTACTAGCATTTAATGTTCCGTGGCTTTACAGATACGTAGTAAAAGAAACAGATGTCTAAATTCATGTGCTTATCGTCCCTGCAGGCGGCGCGTCCCATATTACCGTTTTACTGCAGTTTAAACTCGCCTACTCTACTATTTTTGTTCCGATTTCCACAGATTTAAAAACAAGATTTGTAGCACCACTACGCGGTGTTTTCTTATATTCGGTGATACATTTAGCAGTAAACAACTTTTCTGTTTTTATTAAATCACACATAATCTTTTTGGTCATTGTTATCTGTCTTGAGTGTTTTTCTTGCTTCTCTCTCTTCAACCTGCCGTTTCACTTCTTGAAACGACTTTTGCCTGCTTTATTTCATCTGTATATCTTCTTTTTTTTCTACTTCATTGGGGTTGACACAGTATGTTAGTTCCCTCCATTTAACTCTATCTGTGGCCATTTCATTTGATACTGCTTTCATACTTATGCCATCCTTTCTACAAACAATCCATCTCTTTTTGGGTCTTTTATTTATTATTTCATCTGTATGATGTTCTTGACCTATTATTTTTCCTCTCCTCTCACTCTCTCTGTCTCTCTCTTCAACAAATATTTTTGTCTTGAACTATCTATCTAAGTTATTACTGAATTCTACTGCTATAGTTAGCTGTATAATAAATACCAAAATTTGTCAATTAGAGCGTGGTCGATTATGATATAAGGTAACTGTGTCATGTCGTAAAAACGCGTAGGAAAGCGCACCTTGCTTTGAATGCGTTCATCACTTACATTAACTTACGTATCGCAAAAACACGTAATTGTCTTACCACACCGCACGTAGTGATGTATTCTTTGACGCGCTTCACTTTCCGTTGCATCCGTTTAATATGTATCAAGGAATTCTCAGGATTACAAATGAGGATGATAATCCTAATCCTAACTAATATTATAAATGCGAAAGTGAGTTTGTTTGTTTATTTATTACCTCTTCACGCTTTATCTACTGAACCAATCTTCCTGAAATTTCGCATACACATAGCTGGAAGTACGGAGAAGGACATAGGGTACCTTTCATCCCGGGAAAAAGCGGGTACGGTATTAACTGGCCCAAAAAAAAACTCGCCCGTGGACCAGTTAATAACTTTTTAAAATTCTAGGTATTATCTGGCCCGAAAGTCTATATGAATTTCGGGCCAGATAATACTTAGAATTTTAAAAAGTTATTAACTGGTCCGCGGGCATGTTTTTTTTGGGCCAGTTAATACCTAACCCGAAAAAGCACTGTTCCCGTGGGAAATTCACGCGGGCGAAGCCGCGGGCGAAAGCTAGTAAAACTATAATATAAAAGAATACGCTGACTGTCTGACATATTCACGCAATGCCAAACCCTTGAAATTTTGCAGTCATAGAGCGTAAGTGAGAATTAAGGACGGAATTTTAAAAAATTCCACCTCTAGGGGATAAAAATGATGATAACGGCAAACACGCGAGCGAGGCTAAGGGAGGAAAAATCTGAAATGTTTTTGTGTTTATTTCCATGAGCTTATTGCTCAGTTGGACATCCACTCCTCTCGAAGCGTCGGTGTGTGAAGTCAAGGTCTATCCACTGCACCCATTAGAATAAGTGTACATTAATTAGCACTAAATGACGGAATAATTTGACCCCACCTAGCTGCAATAAAACACCATTCTAACCCTCACCTTGGCTTTTTAGAACCTAGATGTTGCCACACGATAAATTTATTAAAATTCTAACCGATGCGATAATCTACGTCCATCCAAAAGTTCAATGTCGCGGTTAACAATGACTGATTTCAACACAGGAGTATCCAATCCACCTATTTAGATTTTATGGAGGCAAATAATAGCAAAAAAGGCATAATCGTACAAGAACCCAGTATATGTTTCCTTGTACCTTAAAGAAGCACGTTCTCAGAAGTATTTCTAGGTTAGATTAAAATGAATTTAAAATCGCCATTATGCGGTTTTTGCTCCACTTGCCTTGCTGGATCACGGATCTCAAGAGTTGCCACTTGGCAGGTTGTGGGCTAGGGCATCGCAACGGTAACTCCCAGTATGGGTGCAGTTCAGTTCTATCCTACATGTATTTTTTTCTACTGACCGCTAGGTTCAAGTATATGTTAGAAATACCATGCTATTAACATGTTTCTTGCGACAGCATTGTGTATACACTTGTGAATAAATTATAAGTGCTTACATACCTGCATGTTAGAAGAAAAATAATCTTACATTACTAAAATATTCTCTTTTGTGATTTTAAATTTTAGACCTTTATTATTTGTATGTAAATTTAAAATTAAAGTACTTATTATACGAGTAATATGCGAAGGAAAAATTAAATGTAGGTACAGTCAGATGCAGAGACCTCTTGAGACAGGATTCAGTGATATATGGGGTCCGTTTCTTTGCATCTGCATTTGTACGAGTACAGTCAGCTGTACCTAGGTATTTACTCATGGAGTCATCATATGTGTAAATATTCGTTTCGCAGCTCACACCACACACATGCACGTTTATCATATGCGCATGCATTCTTTTATAGTGTGTCGCTAAACAAACAAATCATACAGTGTGAGTAATATTTGAAAGAATGCATCTCAAGAGATCTACGTAGACCAAACCGGACTTTTTGAAAACGTCAACTTGCACTTATCTCAAAATAACAGAATTTACACGAGTTAAACTTTTATTTTATTTTTCTATTTTTTCTGTTTAACTGTTATATACATGTTTGTATATAACAGTTATTGTTTATTTTTTGCCCGTTTGCCCCCCTCTTCTCCGAAAAAGTCCTGGATCCGTCATTGAATACGCTTCGTTATTACGCGCAAGGCAGCGAATAGGACATTAGAAAAAATCGTATTGCTGCTCTATTGTATTAGGTACCCATTTAAGTATCACCCATGTATAAGATAAGAATCAATTTATATCTGCATATTTGCGAGAGTGAGCTTGTGTCTAATAACAGGTTTATGGCAATTATAATTTGCGGGCAGCCTTGAAGACCTTGTAATAATTTACATCCCACACAATGCAAGTTCACACTGGTTACAATGTTATGTTTATAAAATGAATGCACCTAACTTACCTAGATATATAGGGATAGCAATCTATTAAATTAAAGAGTAACCCATTATGCACCTACTATAGTACCAATAATTCGATTTTTCACATGAAGTGGATAGAAAAATCGAGAGTCAGGGATTTATCGAAATATAGTGCTGTGGGGAATTTTGGTTTATGCCCAGGGAGCGAATTCTCACGCAATCGTAAAAAGTTCACGTTCGTAAAAAATTTCGAAATTTAAATTTTTTTGACCAATCGAAATAACTCGTAAAACTTCAGCTGATAAAGTGAGTTTGTTTAAGGTTATGACATATTACCAGTTTTACTGTAAAAATTCATTTATTTAATAATTTTCTCACAACAAATAATTATTCGGAAATGTTTAAAGTAGAATAAAAAAAAACAGTATATTTTTTACCAAACAAATAGATACAATTCACATAAAATAAATAAAGTACATATATCATTCATAACTTCATAAATACGGGTAAACTCGCTTGTTATTTATCGCTCTATTACCTGACTAGTTTAGTTTTCACGTTAGGTTTAATGAAATTATACTTATTAAAATAAAAAAACTAAAATTATACTAATTAACTTATAATTTTAAAAAAATACAGCCGACTTGAAAACCTCCTCGTTTTTGTTTTCGAAGTCGGTTGAAAATGAAGAACAATTTGGCAAATTTACAGTTACTTTCCGCTATGTAACGTCAATAAAAAGCTAGCACTTTAGTACAATTTTTTTTCCATTTATTAAATTGGACCACAAACAAGTTCATAGTACATACATAATATAAAATTAACAGTAAAAAAAAATATTACTATGAACCCAGCCAAGCTGGTCACATTAGAATTAAGAAGATAGTATAAAGTGTGGGCAAAAATCTCGGCAGATTACATACAATAAATTTGATATGTATGATATAAAAGAAAAATTGTGCGAAAATACAAATCTATCTTATAAATACCAATTAGAAATTTAATCAAATCTAGCAATTAGTTAATTGATAATTGGCAAAGAATTAACTTTTAGGTATAATGAGAGAAAAAAGGAAAAGGGTTATTTCTCAAATAATGTTTGTAAGACTCCCTTCTTATAACTAGAATATCTCAAGTGGATTATGTCCAAATGTGGAAACAAATTGTTGTATGACGATACCATACGGGATACGGGGCATCTATCACCTGCGTTAGTACGACTAGTTGGAGTCCAAAATAGGTGTCGGGAACGAGATGCACGCATGTTGGCCCTGGTTGGTACTCTATAATAAATATTATTTACGATTTCTGTACAATCATATCTGTTGTGTAGTATGTCATACAACAACATTGCCTCAAGCTGTGTTCGTCTTGAATTTAAATCTAGTAATTTATATTTCTCAAGTAGATCACAATATGATAAGCGCACCTTACAACATCTAAACTGCATACACCTTAAATATTTCTTTTGAACCATTTCCAATTCGTCAACATACTTTTGATAAAAGGGATTCCATATTGCAATAGCATACTCCAACTGGGATCTCACAAGAGACTTAAATAAGTAGAGGTATGTGAGTGGATTTCTAAAGAAGGTACACGATCTCATAACAAAGCCATACATCCGAAACGCTTTATTAATGATATTTTCAATATGCAGGTCTAAATGTAGTTTGGAATCTAGGGTGATGCCAAGGTCTTTAACATTGGTACTTCTATTTAAAACCGAACCACATAAAGTATAAGAAAAATAACTTACATTAATTTTTTTTGTAAAAGTAATAACATTACATTTGTTCAAACTTAGTTCAAGTTTATTTTCGAGGCAATATTGTGAGAAACGAACTAGATCCTCCTGTAAATTAATGTGGTCTTGGTGGTTTTTAATAGTACTAAATATTTTTAAATCATCAGCATAAAGTAAAAACTTGCTATGCTTAAAGCAATTACCGATGTCATTTATAAATAGTACAAATAAAAGTGGTCCCAAAATGGAGCCCTGCGGCACCCCAGATGTGACATTCAGATATTCGGATTCATGCCCATTAATAACTACCTTTTGAGTACGGTTTTGGATGTATGACTTAAACCAGCGCCAAAGATTACCTCTAATGCCATTATATGCAATTTTCTCTAGAAGAATTTTGTGATCAACCCTATCAAAGGCTTTACGAAAATCCGTATATACACTATCAACCTGACAATTAGCATCTAGGGCCTGAAAAAGAAAAGTAGTATAGACAATCAAATTGGTAATAGTGGAGCGGTGCTTCACAAACCCGTGTTGTTGTTCAGATATATTGCCACGAAGACGTGCATACACAGCCTCATGGACAAGACCTTCGTAAACCTTTGATATGATGGATAGAATCGATATTGGCCTAAAGTTCTCAACATTTTTTTTAGACCCTCCTTTATGAACAGGATGAATTTTTGCTGTTTTCCAGATCTTAGGGAATACCCCTTCATTAAGACACTTATTGAAAAGAATACAAAGAGGCTCATCAATAGCTTCAGCAGTATTTTTAAGAAAGAAGGCATCAATATTGTCTACTCCTGCTCCTTTAGAAGTATCAAGAGCTTGTAATGCCTTACGGACATCGTTTTTATGAATGATTACATCATTAATAGATGTATCAGGACTATTACTATCTAATTTAATATCATTGATTTCAAAGTCATCTGGCACAGTAGATGGCTCAAATACAGACTGGAAAAAATTTGAAAATAAAGCACAGATGTCAGCTGGCGTATTCGCCGTGTCATGTTTAAAACAAACAGAGTCAGGTATATCGGTGTGATTTTTCCTTCTATTCATGTAAGACCAAAAATATTTTGAATTTTTTTTGAGTTTCATTTCTAAATTGCTCATGTAATTGCTATAAGAACGTTCAGCGGCCTCTTTAAATTTTTTACGAAAAATCGAATAAAGATGATAATTAGATTCATTGTTAAATTTTTTCATTTGTGCCCAAAATTTTTCTTTTTTCGAAATAAATGAATCAATTCCGGAGTAAACCAATGAGGATAACTTGACGTATTAATAACCTTAGTCGGAATATATTTTTTCAAAATTTCATATATTTTCTCATAGAAACAGCTAACAGATTCTTCGGCATTCAAATTAGTAAATAAGTAATTCCAATCAATGTTAAGTATTTCGAGTCTTACCTTTTCAAAGTCTGCGTTTCTATAATTATATTTAATACGAGATTTTCTAGGCAAGCTAGAAATATTTTCGGAGACTGGCATCGAAACCTGAAAGGAAGGATGAACGGCATGTGAAGGAACCAGGGTAGCAGTTACAGGTGAGAGGCTGCAATTAATATTATTTGTTAAGAAAAGATCGAGAATATTATTCGACGAATTCAATAGCGGGTTCAATTGATAACAGTTATGTAATGACATGAAGTTAGCCAAGCACGAATGTTTGGAGTTTAATTGCGTGTTAGAAATGGGTTGTAGATGTACACCTGCACGCTTCCACCTCAACTCTGGTAAGTTAAAGTCTCCTACTACAACAAATTCCATAGATGTATTATGTAGATAATTATTTAACTTATTTAAAAAAGATTCATAAGAGACAAGGCCCTGCCTGGGCGGAATATAAACAGCGGCCAATAAACAATTTCTGTTACCAATGTTTAGTCTTATTATTAAGTAGTCAACAAGCGGTGGGATGCTTACGTAACCATAAGGCATCCCGGCGGGCGACAGGGGCGGCGGGAGGGAGTCGGTGCAGTCCGACGCACACAGCGAGCGCAGCACCGCGACCAACACACCGCCGCCGTCCTGCATGCCGGTACCTACCAGATCTCGGTCAGATCGGAACACCTGATACCTGTTATCTATTATCTCATTGTCTGAGATATTACCATTGAGCCATGTCTCAGTCAAAATAATAATATCGTAAGTATGTGACAGAATATTCAAATAAAGAGTATGCAGCTTAGTCTTTAAGCCTTGACAGTTTTGATAATATATAACCAAATCACTACTATCCATAATTATTAGTAAGCAAATTAACAAGTAGTTAAGTAACTACACTACAACCTATCTCGACAACAACAATAAAACAAGTAGTTAAGTAACTACACTACAACCTATCTCGAAGGTCTAAGGTCTAGGCGTCAGCTTTACGACCGTCCGATCGAGGTCGTGAGTTCAATCCCACGGGTAGGAAATTACTTTGTTGTATCCAGTTTGGTAAGGGCATTGCAGTATTCAATCACAGGCTAGATTAAAAAAGGCAGTTAGGTGCATTAGAGGCTCTAAAAAATAACGGTAAAGTAATGGTCAATAGATATTTGACATAAAAGAAATGCACACAAAGAATTAATTCAATGAACATCGCGTTATTACTTTTGGCATAAAATGCCATGCTACTGCATCAAGAGCGGACCTTTGATGCAGTAGTTTATTAAATTCTGCATGAATCCTAAATTTCCATTTTAATCAAAAAACGCAATAACTGTTGTGTAACTTAAGGGAATCTAAAAAGGTTAGATCCGGTTAATAGTTAAGTTAGTATTGGTGTCGTAACGATAATCTTGTTTGGTTCGGATCGTGTCATAATCGAGTAGGCAATGACAAGTCCATAATGAGACTGACAAAGTGGCAAAGTGGCTATTATACAACTATACTAATGATACTGTCTATTGTGCTTTAATTACTGCAGTAGTAAGGAATTTAGACTGTTTATGTATTTCTTGGTTATATCACCGGGTGGTAGACATATAATATGTACATATATGTACGAGTGTATATAAAAGAGGACGGCTAACTGATATATCAATGCAGCACGAAGACAGGAATTTCGAAAACTTTTGTTAAAATGTGTGAAAAACGAGTACCTATGCTCGATAATACCTAGCGTTAACCATAACATACCAAACCAATGGTGGCTATCGTATACAAATATTCCATTGGATGTCAGCACTTCCCAGTGGGGGCAGGCATCTGTCAAATGGTACAACGCTGTCAATGGCGATGTGTCAAATTCAAATAACAGTATTGTACGACTGACATGACCAAAGTCGCCAGTAGTGCCAACTAGTACCGTTAAAAAATTTCTCTTTAGTCGTATTTCCTCATGACTGAGGGTCGTGGTCATAATATGGAATGAAACACACACAACGACTCTCTTGGCAATGTTAATGGAGTGGTTTGCCATTGCCTTCTCCATTTCACACACTAGCTGTTAATCATCAACCAGAGTGCAGGTTTCCTCACGATGTTTTCCTTCACCGAAAGCAAGTGGGGGTCGATGAAAACTAACATAGGTACATGAGTCAGATTGGTATACAAACTCATGTAGCACGGGCAGGATTCGAACCTGGGAACTTTGCAGCCTTAGGCGGGTACCTTAACCATTCGGCCACCACCGCTTCAAAAAATGGTAACCCTCATTTCAGTGAAATGTTTGTGTAACCTGCTTTATCATTGACTAATTATGTATTCCACGTGAGGTTGTAACTTTACCGTAACTTACATGTATTAATCTAGAAACATTTTTCAATATCTTATCGTTACGATCCATGTACAGAAACGAAAGAGGAAAACGAACTTCCGATTAGGATCTTGCTTGATTTGGACTCATGAAAGCTAACCGACAACAACTTTCTACTTCACTACTTTTCTAACGACTACGTATTCTCATCCCACACGATTGTCATCCTATTGTCATGGCACCTGATGTAAACAGGCAGAGGTTCCGTGGACGTGACTATTGTTTTTAAAGTTTGGATAATAAAAATAACTTGTCTATATTACCCTGCTAACTGATGCTGTTACTGTCGTTTTCTGTCGTAACTGAAAAATCTGTGTGTTCTGGAAACTCATGTTGACATTGATAAAGCCAAGAAGTGGTGATTGGGTAAAAAGCACAGAACTATCTCAATATTGTTTTGTGGTAAAAAGCATTAGGGTTAGTAGATTAGCGTTGAAAAAGTAGAAAAAAAATCCTGTTTTTTTTTTCAATTTTTCAAACGAAACTTTCGTGAAGTATTAAAAAACATGCCTATTACGAAAAAAGCCGATAAAAGCGAAAGTCGTTTTTTTCGAATTTTCAACGCTAACTAGGATTTAGTTTGAAGCAGGCGAAAATTTATAATTCATATCAATTCACACATCGGTCAGAATCAGGCAATCAATCAATTAATTGAAGAACTTCGTTCTTCTAAGTGGAGTAATCCATGTATGCCTATCTTCTGCCATAATTTTAACCTCTATACGACACGACCACTGCCTTTTCTTTAATTTCGTCAATAAATGCCCTTCTTGGCTTCAGGATCAGGTAACACAGCAATATTTATCTTATAATTTAAGGGAATTTATCACAACGTTCCCTCGCAACTAAAGCCCCTGGGTGTGGCTGTTTATTAATATTTCTGATCCTCACTTAGTCAGTAGTCATATCTATTCTGCGCCATAGCTAAAAGTCAGTCAAAGTGGGTCGGAATCTGGAAGTGATCGCCGGCCCCTCAATAATGTAGTGTCGGACATCGTAGATGACCATTAACCCTCTACCCGCATTGTAGTCCTAATGTCACACGACCACATCCGCGTTGGCAGGATTATGTATTTATATTTATATCAGTAACCCACTTTAAAGACACACACACTAAGACACAACAAAGACACAGTAAGACGAAAATTATGTTTAATATCCGTGTCGCACCCACTCCTCTGAAGGTTGGAGACTCTACACTCGAAGTTGTTGACAATTATCTATACTTGGGACAAACAGTTCAGTTAGGTAAGTCCAACTTCGAGAAAGAGGTCAACCGTCGAATCCAACTCGGCTGGGCAGCGTTCGGGAAGCTTCGCGATATCTTCTCGTCCAAAATACCGCAGTGTCTCAAGACTAAGGTCTTTGACCAGTGTGTGTTGCCAGTAATGACATACGGAACAGAGACGTGGTCGCTTACTATGGGCCTCATAAGAAGGCTCAAGGTCACCCAAAGGGCGATGGAGCGCGCTATGCTCGGAGTTTCTCTGCGTGATCGAATCAGAAATGAGGAGATCCGTAGGAGAACTAAAGTAACCGACATAGCCCGCAGAATCGCGAAACTTAAGTGGCAGTGGGCGGGGCACATAGCTCGTAGAACAGATAGCCGTTGGGGCAGAAAAGTTCTCGAGTGGCGACCACGAACCGGAAAACGTAGTGTTGGCAGGCCTCCCACTCGGTGGACCGACGACCTGGTGAAGGTCGCGGGATGCACATGGATGCGGGCAGCGCAGGACCGGTCGTTATGGAAATCCTTGGGGGAGGCCTTTGTCCAGCAGTGGACGTCTTTCGGCTGAGAGAGAGAACCCACTTTATTGAACTTTCGGATAATAGATGGCTTTCTGACTAGCTTGTAGTCAAATATAACACTGATAATAAATTTATCAGTGTTATATTTGACTACAAGGAGGAGGGAAATTATAAATAACCTATACCTAAAGCATGGACGTAGGAAAAAAGAACGGACGGAGTCTTGGCTTAATAAGGAGTGAAGCAAAGCAATGGCGGCGACTTACGATTGTGTGAGTTGACGGAGAGTTGCCATACGCGGAAAATTACCCAACAAGTGATTGAATTGCACTAGATCTAGTGTAAAATACGCTACAACGGCAACACTGGCCGTCTTACTTTGCTGTGGGTGTGTGCGTGCGCTCGTGTCGGTACAATACGCCGGCTTACTTTGATTGCATCACTATTAATGTTACTGAGGCGGTGTCCGTTCTTTTTTCCTACGTCCATGACCTAAAGCGACATATTTCACATTTGACATGAATTTGATAACAATACATCCCACACGGTTTTATTCAAAAATAAAAGATTGATATTTATGTATCTCGCATTTGATGTAAACGTGATTGAAATTTTAACTTGTTATTGCTAAATTTTATTTAGCAATAACAAGTTCATGTTTATTTTTTGTTATTGACTTGTATATTTTCAAATACAGGAGTTCACTTGCAGATTGCAATTTCAAATTGCCTTTAAATTAATTGATTTCTACATCTGCATTTTGAATGGTAATTTACTATTACCTATGCATGCAAAGCTTATTAATAAGTTTTGTTTTGTATCTACCTTGTCGCAGTTTGTGTTTAGTCAATAAATTTATTTTCTTTCTTTCTTTTTCTTTTTAACACGAATCCTTGACTGAAAAAATGTACTGCAGCAATATTAAGTTTTAAATCGCCCGTGTAATGCTGTCTTTATCAGCTTTTACCAGCTTTTTATCGCTAAATCGATCATATTCATAGTGGAGGTGCCTGTTCGAAGTGTGTCAAGCAGGCCTGGAGAGAGCACGTGCTAGTATTTTTAGCACTCGTGACAACGGGGGTTACATAACATCTGGTGCCAACGTGGAGAAGGATCCTGTAGGCACGATTTGTGGAACTAATACGGTTTCTGTACCACTAAAAAAAACCTCCCGTATTTGAACTTCTGGCATATACTACGAATTGGATAATGATTTTTATTTTTTCGATAAAATCAAACACAAACACAATGGATGGATATCCATCCATCCATTGCACAAAGTTCTCTAGTACACTTCTACTCATAGAGATGCATTGAGTCTATTTTTTTTTGCAACAATACATTATGTTACTTTTTTTTTTCAAGCTTATTTTGTGTTCCACTGGCTGTTCAAAGGCTTCCCCTTTCTGCTCCCACCCTTCTATCTTATTTGGAAAAATTTACCAGTCTTCTTCAATGTTATGTATAAATTTTGTGGTACAATCTCAAAACTTACTGTACACCCGTACAGTTTGAAACTGTTTCCACAGTTTTTCACCAGCAGAAAGTTATGTTTTCATGCATCGTTCACACCACGACCATAAACGCCTGTCATTTTTGATTAAGTACTTCCATATTTTAAGAAGCTCTCTTCAAAACGAAATAAATTTTCGACAAAAACAAATCTGTGACTTAATTAATCATAGCTCTCCGTGTTCAAACTCCGACCGTTTGTCGGGCCAAGCCGGCGCATGGTGTTTGATGACATTTAGCCGGGCCCAAATTGACTACATCGGCTATAAATAACGGAGTCAACGGGGCGCTAACTAAAACAAACGCGTTAACGTAACGTGTGCAGGGGGCGTCACTCTGAAATATAGGTACGGTAGTCCTAATAGACCCCATGAGGGGTCTTTTCCATGTAATTTCGGCGCGATGACACCTACATTTCTGTGCGGCGTCAACGGAATATGAACGCTCGTGCCTGGAAGTTAAAATTTCGTGGACTGAGACGGGTCAAAGCTCAACAGCGCAGTACCAATGCAATATAAACGCTTGTGCCACGGGATAAGTTTTAATTTCGTATGCCTTTTGTTCGAAAGTGATCCTTCTGGTCGTCAGTACCAATCACCTGTTCTCTGACATGTGTTCCAAATAGTCCCAATAGACGTTACTCGCTCACGTTGCTTGTCATGGCTTATTGTTTACTGTCTCGCGTCACGTAGGGTACGGAAGGTGAAGGCAACTAAATGTATTTTGGTTCCATTTATACATGCATACGAAATAATGAGTTCTACAATAGTTGCTAGAGCAAGATGATGAGCTAGAACAGTACCTAATAATCATAAACTTTTATGCTAATAATCATCATACAAGGCTCTTCGCTGGATTATTTAATGAACAAAATATCCAGCTAGAGATACAAATCACAAACTGTTTCTTGAAATATGAAGTTGGTATTCGAATGGAATAGTCTAATTGAGTGGGTGAAAGAAACAAATGAAATATATTACGAAATGCCTGCTGATATCGCGAATAAAATTGAAGTCGCTAATTAGCTTTGCCTTATGACTTATGTAGTTGAATCTGGAGTGTCTTAGAAAGGTCAATTTTTTTTACTGTTTTTGAAAAAATATAGTCAAACAAAGATGATGATCTACTCAGCCCGTGTAGATCTACAGCGTAACATAACGGGGTTGCGGTGTTCAATGTATGCCAGTTGCATGGAGAGGTCGTCGACCGCACAGTGACATAATGCACCTCGATCCATTACGAACAAACGGCTAGTCATCAATTACCATCATAGAATACTCTCGCTGACAATGCCACTGGGCCAATACGGAACACTGAATATTGTTTTGCCTTGGCTGGTTCGCTGCAATAGTCATTATGCTATGTTATACCATGTAACGGTGTTCTTAGATAAATTTAGTGCAGCTATACTTTTACTGTTTATTACTGTTTACTTCGCTGTTTCGGCGAACCGAATAGGTTCTTGAGCTCTGAATCTAGAGTTCTCCACTCTTTCCTGTCCTGTACCACTTCTTGCTAATAGTCTCTTTGGAGAGCTTCTAGGCCCTTGATCTACAAATTACAAACGTAGATGTCTCGTGGCTCATTTGTGTCTCAAAAGCCAAAGAAATCGTAATAAAACATACTCGTAGAAGTCTTACAAAGATCTTGTCACTTAATTTTAATTTTTTTTAGCTCTTAAGGCACAATTGAGACACGACATCTACGTTTGCAATTAATAGAGTCGGCTCCCAGGTCTCTCAGAACTTCCAACACTTTTCCAACGATACTCGATTGATCCAACCGACGACAGGTAGTTTCATACTTGACACTATGTTATAATTACTGCGTTGTTATTACTCCTGTGGTCAGTATTAGCATAAAGCAAGGGGTAAACCGTGAAATTATTAAATCAATACTTATTACTTTCATGGGGTAAGAATATTTTAACATTGACAATCTATCAAAGAATGACCTTGATTTATGCAGCATGACCACAGATGGTTTGTTTACTGCATGTGCTGTTACGCCATCTGCGTCGAGCTTTACTTTATGATATCTATTGGTTGACCTATTTTTAAAGAGCTGTTTTGTAAGGAAGTAGACAACACTCGCTGAAACCTGACAAGTGTTACAAATGTTGGAATTCGATGAATTGCCAAGTAATCGTATTCCTATTACACACTGGATTATGGACCTGACCCATTCTTGTTTCACGCGCTATAAAATCATTCGAGCATCAATAAAATGTTTAGCATACAGTAGAATTTATAGCGCCCCAACTAGGAACTTGGGCGAAGAATAAATTTCCGCCAAATTTGCATAAATGATGAAGTGTAGGCCTTCGGAATATATTAAAGAAAAATAAAATACTATATTTTAATGATCACTTTAATATTTAATGTGAAGGACATTGAGTGAATGAAGATCTTAAAGTGCTGGATGTGATGAAATAGATGACTATAGAATTTTAAGACATTGCACTGATTGCAGATAAGCGATATGATGATTAAATGTTCGTTATATTAAAAACGTCCCAGTTTGATCATATACAAGAAAGACGTTAAGCAATCCTTGCGGTATCCTACATTTCTTCTACAATGCCTATTCTTTAGCAACTTCCTGCCGGAGCCGTGATAGCACTAAGTAGTTAAGTGCTCTGAACAATGAGCTACTGCTTTCAAAAGATATGGCCTGTGTTACTATTGCAACATTGCAATTACTAATTTGCTAACATCCCAGCCGAACTGGTAGTAGTTTCGGCTGAGATGACCACAACTATTTGCGACCTAAGGAGCGCATTTTCTTAAAATTTTACATTAGGATCAAGAATATGTTATTAGTGATTTTCATCTTCTATTATGGTTGATCATCCTTTGGAATAAAATGGTAAAGATACCATATGGGGCAGTTTGTTTGCAAGAAATCAATCATTTATCATATTTGTGTATCAGATGCGCATAAAACGAAAATCTACTTTTATGTACTATTACGGCTCAACATGCACTTGTACCATACAAGAACATTGATTAATTCAAGATGTTTATCATAAAATCTTTCATCTGACATTAAAAAATATTAATTTATACTCGTATGTCCGATTGGCGTCTGCACGCTATCAACTATCAATTTACGCGATATGAGAACTAGATTTTACCATTTTCTAATGTGTGCCAGTCCGATTATAAATCGTCTTTTATATCCCCGGCGTAAATTCAATTGCGCGTGACCACAAAATAACGCGTATACAGAAAAGGCATTAGAAATAGGCATTCATGATCTCAAAACATTTATTTCTATTTAGCATAAGGCAAAAAATATTTTCGAACCGAATTCGTCGAGAATTATGAATTATGCTACTCCATACAGCAGTGCCAGGCCAGGATGCTCTAGCTAGAACTGCACAAAATATGATGTAAAGAAGCTAATTATTAAAAAGAAAAAAAAAACATGACTTGCAACGCCAATGTCACTCGGGGGAATGCAAGGAATCTCAAAATTCCTCTCACATCAAAATCAGTTAAGCCGCTCAGGATTTATGGTGGAATAAAGAAAAAAACATACATATATAAACCCGGAAAACCTTTGGTCAGTCGTAAGTAGTAGTTAAGTTAGTAATTAAGATTGGCAGACGACATTACAAAAAGTCACAAGTGTCATACGAGTAGATTAATTTGATGAATGAAGCATAGGACAGAAAAGCCGTACAAGAAAATAGTCCTATGCTCACAAGTAGGCAGCAAAAGGCTGAAATTATGATGATGTCATATTTACAGGATTACAAGATTAGTTTGCTTTTCTGGATGTGATATTGTCGTTAAAATGTAACTTTATTTCTTTTAAATCTCGCTCTTTGTATCGCTCGCCTTAGGATTGTACTTGAGCTTTACATTAAAATAAATAAAAGCGAATTAATGTACGCGAGATATCTTTCTGCACTGTCATTATTTAATGGCGTAACGGTCGCGCATCGAAGGCTCGGACACATCGCACGATTCGCACGCCTATCCGAAATGTACTTTCACACGTCATTTCTTCAAACAACCTGTCTAAAGTTGGTTGATTAGCTTCGTGCTTGATTAGGTAAATATTAATTTACTAGCTGTGTACGACAGCTTCTCTCGCCTTGTGATTTCGAGATTCTGTACAGCTTGTAATTATTATCATCATTAAAATTGTATTTTAATGATGATAATAGTTACAAGCTGTACTGTAATTATATTAAGATTGTCCATCAGAGGGACCACTAAGCGTGGCCTTCGAGTCTCACGACTCTTGGCTCTGTATACCCCGTAAGGGACAAAGACGTGATTATATGTATGTATGTAACTATTGCATTTGACATCTCTAATAACACATAGACGTAATTTATTATGGGATTTATGTACTTTTAAATTATGTAATTCTCTATGTCATTTAAGTAGTACTCATTATGCGCCAAAACATAAACTTAAAAGATGAGGTGTAATTTCATGTTGGTAAATTCAATTGCGTGTATGACTTATGACCCGGTGATTGTAAATTCGAATCCAGTGGAAGTTTTTTCCCCATTTTGGTTATATCACTAGTGCCTTTATAATGTACTTCTGCTATGTGAAGCTGCGTGTCAACTTACGACTTTACAAGCTAAATAATTAAGTGCCTGATGTAATTTGACATCGGCATCATCATATCGTATGGTGTCTTAAGTTATTAGCACCATAGAATCTGTAATTCCAGAATACCCTGGCTGTCCATTAGAAAGATATTTTAAACTAGCTGCTATCGCGGCTCTACCGAAAATAGCCTCCAACTCTACAAAAAATACATTAATCCATTGCTCCATTTTGACGTAAAGAAGGACAAACATGCACACTTTCACATTTTTAATATAAGTGTGGATATTGTGTGTGGTTTGTAATCTAGGAGTACGACCACAACCACAACGCGACTTGCTGGTTCTATAAATAAATTAGCTTTTAGTCGTTTAGTAACACTTTTACCGTCACCGGTCACGCTTTCCTGGTAAACCAATTGTCTTCTGCCAGATGGACTAGATAGTCATAGTCATGTAAAGGTTTCTGTTATGTTGTTACTAGATCCGTGCCGGAATTGTGGATTTTAGATCAATATTCGGAATTAAGTATTTTATGTGCCATTTTAGGTTTTGGTCTACCCATGTATAAATTTCATTAAAACCGTTCTGTAGATTTTGCATGAAAAAGTAACGAAAATCCGTCAAAATCGATTTTTTGCATTTATAATATCACTAGTTTTGCCCCGCGGCTATAATTCCAGGGGAATTTCGGACTCATGAATGTGACAATCATCATTATCAAATTTAAGAGCGAATCTCTTGTCGGTGGAGTTCCTTCCATTTTTCTCTCTCCATTGCCAGCTGTTTTACCTCTGGATACGACCCCACGCTCACTTTTTCCATATACGCTTCATGTAGCCCTGTCTTGGTCGTCTTGGGCCCCTTCTTCATTTTACTTTTCCTTCTAAATGTTTCTAATTATACAAAGAAAGTATTTTTCGAATCGAACCGGTAGTTCCAGAGATTAGCGTCTTCAAACAAACAATGAAACTCAAGCTTAATTATACATATGTATGTATAGTAAGTATAGTAGGAAGTTTCAGTAAAATAGTGTAAACTGTAGATATTATCACCTGGGTCCCGGTCATCAACGTGTTTTGTAACCAGTGCCATAAGCCGTCATACATCAACGTCACAGAGTAGGAAACGTTCAGCTTATCTTCCCTAATGACCCATTCATGCGTTTTCTTTCATTGTAAAGCAAAGCATTTGCGGTTACCGAGTCGCAAGTCACGACTAGAGCATGTTTGTATGATCTAACTACATGTATAGTGTAAACCTATGTCAAATATTTTTTGAATAAATTACAAAAACTAAGATATATCATGAAAAAGGATAAGGATGATTTGGGTAGTAGTGGTTTGACGTCGTGATGTCTACCACTAAACCAAGATTTTTGGCACAGAAAAGTTTGTGTTAGAATAGTTAGGGCATAGCATTTAAATAAGAACTGGTTAGAACATATATTTTCAAACAGATTTGCTGTAAATTCGAGCTCTACTCATAGCATTAGTAAAAATGAATTCTAGTCCACATAACAATAGCAACCTGCCAAATACTTGACATTAAAAAGCCTACCGAGCATTTAAATAAGAACTGGTTAGAACATATATTTTCAAACAGCTTTGCTGTAAATTCGAGCTCTGCTCATAGCATTAGTAAAAGTGAATTCTAGTCCACATAACAATAGCAACCTGCCAAATACTTGACCTTAAAAAGCCTACCGCCAAACCGAGATGTAGGATTCAGATAAATGGTCGACTGAGAAAGTTGAAACGGATGTCATTCGTTCAATGGTGCTCGAAATTCGTTCACTTATGAATTCAAAGAGTTGCTCGATCTACGGTCGTGAGCAAAACCGGGTCGAGAGAGGTAGTAACGTTTCTTGGTTCCCACGCTCGCTGTTGGTTTCCATTATTCTGCAACTCTGCGTTATTATAAAGCTTACTCAGTTTTCTCGTAACCGTAACTGTTGCATAGGGACATGGGGCAGATTTCATTTCATTTGGTGCGGCCACACACTATGCGGTTTGAGATATTTGAAACCTTAAGAAAATTGTAGATGCTTACTTAAAATAATACAAAACTTTGTATTTTGCTAGACTTCGCACCGGTGAACTAAATTTTATTAATATCCGGCAAGTAGTTTGCATACATGAGGAAAAAAATCCTCACAAGCTCTCGCATTTATAATATCAATAGAAAATATTAAAGTAAATAAACACCAGTAAAGTAAGTAATAAAGTTCCTGAATCACGAATAATAAATATGGATGGCGTGATTAGTGTCAAGGAAAATATTGTGATAATTGCATAGTAATATCCGTTTATGCTAAACCTATTGTTCTAGCCACAATGAATGAAACAATATTCAATTCGTCTAATATTACATTTTTAATAATGCTACCGGGAAATACAAAACCGTCCATGATTGAGGAGTAATTTTTGTAGTAAGGAGAAATAAACTGAGTCAGACCGTGAGAACTACTCATTGTTCTATCAAGAAGGCTGTTCTATCGTCATAGTGGGCAACAGAGCGAGACTGGGGCCTTAGGTAGGGTAGGTCCAAGGTATCTTGCTTGATACAGAGTATTCTACGGTAGCCCTTTTTATGTATGTACGTAATTATCGGAAAAATAATCAATGTTACGTACTTTCTTAAATTTGTAATCAATTGAGAAAAACGCTTCTTTATATAAAGCGAATAATACTAGTAAATCCTCCGTTTCAATGTCAGAGGTGTTGTGATCTTTAGTTATAATAATTTCTTGAACTTCTATATCTTAAATGTCAATGCAGCTTTAGAAAATATTATTTCGCGAAGGACAACGATCACCGCATTGTTTTGTTTGCAAAGGTTCACCTCGCTGGCCGCAAACTCGTTTTCTAAAGATCAAGTTTCATTCATGCTATGTGAATGTATGGTGGAGGCCCCGTGGCCGACACTGGATGACGCATTTAGACTTCAATTCCAGCAGCCATAACTCGTGCCATTATGATTAGATTACAATTGAACCTATTCAATGTATGTACATAAATGTATTCTGTGACGATAATTATTATTTGATTTCCTGTCTCGATCCTAGTACTTATTGCTGATCTATACATATAATAAAACAGTAAAAATATTTTGTCTGTACATTTAATATTTTTGACTGAAATGGATAGAGGGAGACCTAAAAAGAACAATAGAAAGCAAAAAAAAATTTTTGGAATTTCTTGTCTGTCTGTCTGTCTGTCTGTCTGTCTGTCTGTCTGTCTGTCTGTCTGTCTGTCTGTCTGTCTGTATGTATGTACGCGTTTCACGCAAAAACTACTGGACGGATTTGAATGAAACTTTTTTTGTTGTATAGCTATTAAGCCTGGGCAACATATAGGCTATAATTCATTTTGAAAACTGGAACACCTGATGAAGAACCATAACGGAACAGCTAAACTATAAGTAATATGGAAATGGTGCCTTAACAAAAATCGTTCAACCTGATGAGCATTTTCTGCCGACGTATAAAAATTGAAGATCTGGAACATCTGATGAAAAGCTCCAAGAGACCAGCTACACTATAACATATATGGAAATGGCGCCTTAGCAAAAATCGTTCAACCTGATGAGCATTTTCTGCTGACGTATAAAATTGAAGATCTGGAACATCTAATGAAAAGCCCCAAGAGAGATTTTACATCTAAGCGAAACTTACGCGGGCGAAGCCGCGGGCGACGGCTAGTAATATTATAAAATGACAAAGTTGTTGAGGAGAAACGCTTTCTTCAAGTTTCATTGTGACCAAAATGTCGAGTCACATCCCTTAATTTCCCTTGGTACTATTAGTGTCTAAACGTTGATTGATGTGAAGATTATCGTGATTTGCAGAAATAAAAATATAATCCACTATTAATTTGTTTAAATTATGCAACAAAACTACTTCGATGATATAATAATTATAATGAAAACTAAAGCGATGTAATAGGCTAGATCAAAAACATTACCATATCAGGTAGGTAATGTTATATTTTTGTACAAGTCAACTATTCATGTAGGTTGTCCTATGTATATTGTTATCGACTGCTATGCCAGCTGCGACATTTAAAGTGATGTGTGACTGGTGTTATGCTTGTGTTGAGTCATATAGTGGCCTTTCCCGCATCTATATTTGCGCTGCCATCGACCTGCACCAGGTTTCCGTGTTTTAATTTGTACGGTATTTTTTGTAATTTGTATTTTAACCTTTACGGTTAAAATATTCAAAAATTATCTGAACTCTTTCTTCATCATCCTCTCCAATCTCTACAAAAGCAATCAATCATTTCAGTTTCGATTGATCATCCACGTTGAATCAAGAAAATCAGTCGGATCTATTATTTAATATGGTATTGCTTTTTAATAAAACGTGACTGTGCGCAGATTTTGTTATATCTTTTTCAGTTAACTATTATTAATAAACCGTTATCATTGCATGTGTGATGAATCGTCTGACTATATTTAGATGTTTGAAAACATATCACAAAACGGGATTCAGAGTTTTTAATTAACTTATCATTTTTACATGATGTGGACAACTTCCCAACAATGTGATGTGATGATAATAATTTGTAATTAGATCCTCTTAATTCTAAAAATAAAGATCATTATAATATCAACGTTAATGAATGAGAAGCGAATTCAAGTAACAATAAACTTGTAAAAATCATAATAAGCGCTTGTGCTATTGACCCGAATATTTGACTTGCTTAAACATGTACCTGCTTTACTGTGTCTCGAATTTCAATGATAAAGTTGTATTGATTTCTATACGACGACATATGTTACTGAGTCATCGTGCACACAAGTAGGTGGTCAGAGAGCACTTATTTATTTTTAATTTTGTAAGAAATCCTAATCCTTTGAACAACAGTCAATAGCATCCAAATCAAGATTCAAATGTCAATTACACTACCAATTTTTATTCGTTTTTTTTTTTCGACACCTGATGCTATTTTAATGAATCCATGTAACGCCGTAAGATATGATAAGCTGATAATTTTAATTTGATGATTGATGAAAAATTTGAAACGGGTGGGTTTCAAGTTTCATGCTCATTTCAATTAGCTTAATGTCCACTGATGCGACGTCTAAAATCAATGTTTCTGCTACACACCCTTTTTTATGATGCACCATTGCTACCTACCCAAATATCACACCCATCGGTCATCGACACCAAACGTGGGTACGGTTTCCGTGTTGTTCGCGTAGGCAGAACTTTGTAACGAGTCTTATTCTAATGGCTATTGACAAGTTGGCCTACGCTTTACCAAAACACGCTTTACATGTTGGATTTGAAAACAACTTTGAGTTATATTAGACGCTAGGACAGCATGTGTTTTTATTGACATCAGTCTGTTTGAAAATTTTCAATCTTCAATTAATTAACCTTGGTTGAAAAGTGTTTGATTAGAGTTTATCTATTACTAGCTTTCGCCCGCGTGAATTTCCCACGTGCTTTTTCCAGGATGAAAGGTACCCTAAGTCCTTCTCCGTACTTCCAGCTATGTGTATGCGAAATTTCAGGGAGATTGGTTCAGTAGATAAAGCGTGAAGAGGTAACAAACAAACCAACAAACAAACTCACTTTCGCATTTATAATATTAGTTAGGATTAAGATTAAATTGACCAAAACATCTATTATTATCGCATCTTTATTTATTGTTAGAAAGTCATTGCCAATTATAGATGATTCTACAATCATATTTACTGCTTTATGTCCGCTTAATTTACATCTTTGATCTAAAATAGAATACGATGAATTTGCAGAACCGGTGACTAACACCATATCCCAGATATGAATTTTAAGATTCGCTAATCTATGTTCCTGGTGAATCATGGTCTGCCACGTTTATAACAGGACGAACTGTGCGAAGTGCGTGATTCAGAGACCACTTTATTACCATTAGTCTTATTTGTTTTTTTGTCTGTTATCGCAAGTGTGGTTTAAGTAGCATTTCCACTTTTCTACAAATCTTTCCCAAGAATTGGCTAAAAAATACGAAAGAATGTAGACATTGGAAAAATGTCACAACCACTATTAATAATGCTTTCAGCGTTATTAACCCTTTCGCCGACTGTAATATAACCGTCATAACAACTTTTGTGTCTTATTTACTGTCCGCAAAAGGGTTAACCGAGGTTAAGGGTTATTTTTCAAGGTGCTTGTCGGCATCTTACTTGGCGCCTTCATCTTTACTGAAATGCTAGCATGATACCAATTCCTTAACAATTCCATACATAGTTACTTTCCACATTGATAGAATTCTAAATGAAGATTTATGTGAAGAGATTTTTCAGAATAGCTTATTTAAGGTAAATGGAAATGACATTTGTGTCTATTTTCATCCTCAAGTCGTTTTCCCCTTCAGTGGCTCATAATTAAATGAGCAATTAGCTAGTCTGACGTTGGAAAGAATGGCATTGAACATTTGTGTTTATCAACACAATACATTACCTATGTGATGTGAGACGAAAATGAGAGCTATCTTAATTGCAGCCTGCTTTAGGCTTTTAAATATGTTACTTGTGACCACAGAAATCATTATATTATTCCGGTTTCTGTGCAATACTGTGCATGTGATAATACTTAACTTATTCTTTTAAAAAAATCATGTCCTTATTTCACCATGAATGTGTAATCCAGTGGAAAATTTAACATTACAAAAGTGCAATGGTAGGGGACATTTTCATGCCATAGCGAGGCGTGGATTACTAAGGATGTTAATAAGGGTACATTTTACCCACGCTCGTCCTCTGATTACTGTACTATCAGTGCCTATTCGCCACACTTTGTATTCCAGAGAGGATGTTTGTATTGGTTTTCGTCCTGAAACTGTTACGCTCGGCTTTCTCTAAAAACATAAAATCTGCCAAATGAGGCCGAATGTACATTTGCCGCTTTCATTTTAAATACGTTTATATTTTTCCCTCCGAGTGGTGCACTCATTATTATCTCGTTTACTTGTCGTATTTTTAAACATGTTTTTAGATTGTTAAGTACCTAAATGCTAGTTCGTTGTATAGTCTATTTCAAATTTGTTGCATTCAGAAGCTATGTTAGTGCCTGTTCATTTTAATTTTATTGTTTCACATGACATCCATAAAAGAAACTCTTTAATATTGAATTATGAATACTTATATGATGCGAAATTATATTATAAAAGCAAAAAAGGCAAGAATGCACAGCTGCAACAATGGTCAATGTGAATAATGCGAACAGATGCACGTGGTGAGCCTACGCCTGCATTGATTTCAAGCAATCAAGTACTTGAATCGCGCATGTTGACAGTCAAGGCAAGAAGATCAATTTATCTTTTGTGGTGGTCTGGACTCTGGAATAATAAAATTAGCAGAATCCTCGAAAATAATGGATCTTCTGGTTCTTACATATTTTCGAATTCGTCATCCAACTGCATTTCTAACCAAATAATATTAAATCGAAATAGCTTAACGAACGGAAACTACGACAGCATGGTTAGAGCTAGAAAACTTCTCTTTTCGGAAGCCGAAGGACTTTTAACATTCAAGTTCTGGGATTATTCTTACCTACCTCGGGTTATTTGAAGTTTAACTGCCTTCTTTCTTGGAAGTGGAAGAGATTTTTTTTTCGTATGGTAGGTGCCCGATTCCTGCCTGGCAGTTCGGCTCCATACCGTCATGCCAAAGCCAGTTTTTTGAGCGAGTTGGTAGTTAAAGTTAATACCAGACTTGGAGCATTTATTTTCTGTTAGTAATGAATTGTATACCCATTAAGGTGAACAAGTTTCGATCAAGTTTTGGCAGAACAAGCTGCATTTTTATGAGTAACCGGTTGTATTTTTATTCTTAAATTCGCTTTGTCTTCTTTTTTATGTTCATATACGAAAAGAAAACTAATCGAAGTCATAATTATTATCAGATGTCAAATTTAATTAACTGAGCAATTAAATATGTAGTTATAAAGTAATTTTACTTTTTCCCTAGTCGTGTATTGGTACCAATGTAATGTTTCACTGCTAGGCTAACTTCCTCTTTTGTTTCCTCCTTACAAGCTTATAAAAATTTACTAACTAACTTGTGCGAAGCACTGGATGATTTGTTGAAGTGGGATCGTATGTAGCTCATATTTTCCGATAGTTTTCCGCATTACCTGTCGGCCAATCAATAAAAAGTTGACACTCAACGAGACAGGCAAAGTCCGTATATGGACTGTGGACACATTGGTAACCCGTGGGTGGACAGGTCCAGACGACCAGATAAGTTTTTCTAACGCCTCCGTATAACTGTAGTGAATCCGACCTAACAAGCTTTGGTATTCCAATGGGCCAGCTACTCGGAAACTAACAAAGCTGACGGTTATGTATCAATACGTTGTAAAACGTGTTCCCGTTGTTGTAAATAGTTATCTGCAGTAGAGACGTAAGTTTCTTACTCATATTTTACTACAACACACAAAATATGAAAGATAAAAACAGAACCTGTAGAATCAATAAAAACAATCGTCAATCACGTTTTGTGGTAGCATCTTATACCCATTATTGCTTTCTTCCGGTCATGACAAATCTTGAATCCAAATCTGAGGATACGTGTTGAATTCAAATCAAGGCACATGGTTGCCTCTGTGACTATGTAAATGATAAACAATAATGTTTGTTTCTCATAATTTAGTGCTATATGTTTCAATATCGAAGTAGTGATTAATACGACTGGTGTATTTTTAAGCTAAACTAAAATTTGCGTAGAGCTCAAGATCCAACCGATCCACGATTTCGCAAATGAAATCGTCAATCTTCTACCTCTATTTCCAATAGTGAATTAAACATAATACTATTAGCACATGGCTCGGTCCAGCACCAAGCCTGATTGCTCGCAAATTAGATTAACTGGGCAGGCGCGGCGAGTACGCGGGCTAGGCCAATGTTGCATACAATCTACATACATTGCTTAGTATAAGTATGGGCTATGCTTTGATACGAGGCAAAAGTAAGCAATGTACGTCAATCGGCCACAATATTGGACCAATGTCGAGCTTAAGAGTAATCATATCACACGACACGAGCGCCCCCGATCGGATAACAGGCGGATGGAAAGTCTACCGAGGTAATGCAACATTGCTCCTGGCAGTAACATGATAACCAATATTATTAGAAAGTTGGATAGGCAAATCGTAGATCAATGAAGGGAAGTAAAGTTTCTATGCTTGAATTCGCTGGTAGATTATGAAGCTGATCTAGAAGTTTGGAACTTTTGTGTAATCTGTTATTAAAGCTGTTGACTATTGTTCAGTGACCTAAGTGTCGTCTTCTAACTTTAAGTCGAAATCGTGTGTCGTGTATGTTACACTTTTTTAGCTTAACTTACCTAGATAGATAAGATTTTAGATTTCTTTAGTTCATCTATTAACTGCATTACAGAATTTTATATTTTCAGAATTATACGTATTTCAAGTAAGGCCAATAACGAATCCACTGGATTATCAATACGTAGCGATCCAAAAATGAGCTTATATGTTTCATGACCTTTCATTGCAGCAGGCTGACTAGTATGCTGAGCAAATTCATCAAAATTCAGTACAAGTGTACCCGACACTGCAAGATAATTTAGTACTCTATGTTTGTAATTGCCTTGACACCGTAGCTGGCACTAAAATAAGAAACTTTCCGAATTTATAATTTAATTTTCTGTTTGTGAAATCATTCAATCTCTAGTTAGTTTTAATGTATTTCTTAGTTTACCTATATCAGAAGTATAATATACGTCTATAGGACTTGTTCAATCGTAATTTTATGACGAAATAATAAAATGTGATAGTTTTCACAATATTAAATCAATAAATAAATAATATTTGATCAGTATTATTCACATAATGTACCAATAGGTAAGTTACAATAAGTTAGAATGTGGTGTGGCAGTTAATGGTTAGTATGAATATTTCTTTCTTACTAATGATTTTGAACCACGAACTTCCACTTGAACTCCGGCCCTTGCTGACGTTACCGGTTTCTTCTGGGAAACTATTAAAATTTCAGTAGGTACCATAAATTAACCATTCCAATACTGACGTAAAAGCAGCCTAGTTTATTCCTCAGATCTCCTTCGTCGTCGCTTTGATGTCGAAGCAGTTAACTAAACACCAGTACTCGCGCCATGTCGAAGTCAAAGCCCAAAAATGGTGTTATGTCTACAATCTATGTTGTTTATACCATAACACCTTTTCTGAAAGCTTTCAAAGGATTTTGTGTTATCATAACCAAAGAATTTTGTATTTAAATCTTAATCTCTAATTTATTAACGACATGATCATCACATTGATAGTAAAACATGACAGAAATATATTTCAAACCTAGTTTCTTCATACGTTAATTTATGACAAGCTAGTAACAATAATACTTTAAACATTTACAATCAATATTTTAACAGTCCATTCAAAGATATAGCAGAAACGAAACTTATTGTGATTGTGAAGAAGATAATACACATGCAGAAATGAGACATGTTGTTTACTGTAAACCCGCATTCGAAATTTATGGTGGTATACATTTCTTACGTAAAATTTTATAATTTATTTGACCTATCTAACCTTGGAGTATTTTTGGAGACTAAGAAGTCAACATATGTACAATCGGGGGTAGATGAACCTGACAACTATGAGGTAGGATTAGGTGAAGTAGGTCATTTTCATCTGCCACTCAGCCCCGACTGTACAATAAAGTGATGTAAAATAATATATGATGCAGTTGGTACACTAAAATAGACAGCACTATTCCATACAAAAGGCCCCCTGACATTTTCAGTCGGCCTTGTGTACGTTCATTTGATCTACAAACGTGCAATCCATTTGGCGCGCAAGAATATGTTTACACAATGTCTGAATATTCGAAAATTCCGATAATTTACTGCCAACATGTAATAAAAGACTTTTAGTCATTCAAATTACGCACATCATTCTACAATATGGTGCCAGCGATAAAAAAAACAACTCGTGTATTTCAATGGAAAAAGCGACATGGCAACTAATAACACATAGGAAACTGTTCATACTATTAAAATTATATTCGATCGCCTGTTCCATTTCTTCTATTGACGCAGGAGACACAGGTGCCGGAGTAACTAGACTTTCTTCGCATGATAAACAATTTTATAACAATTTGAATTCTATTGTGCCCACTTGTGCTGAACTGACACTACAATCTGAATATAAAGTGGTTCAAATTGACTTCGCATTGCAGTGGCAGGAACTTTATCAGATTATTTATAGATATCTTGGACGTTTTTGCTGATATGTTATATTTCATGTGAAGTAAAAACCGGTTGTGTAGCTAATTATTTTACAGAGGGTTCCTTATCATCAGTCCTCTGAAACTGTGAGTCTAAATATCGCACCTTTTATGAGTCACTCACTCTGTGAGTTCACTCTTGCCTAATTTTCCGTATAAAGCCTCTAAATTTATACTGATGCTGATTTCTACAGGGCAAATAGCTTTTCAATATAAATAACCCATCGCTCACGCTCCACTTTATTACGTATGCTCTATTAATTTACAGAATTAACTGGCGATAAATTGCCGCCTAGTCGATCATTTCCAGCATCGTTAATTGATCGAGAATCGATTTTCTCTAATGAGCTGACGTCCGATCGATATGCTCACGATGCTAATTGTGATGGCTCATCTGTGTCGCTCATTACATCTCCGGCCGAGCGTGGAGACCGTCTGTCGTGAACACTTTCCCTGTTTCCATACCAATTCAGTCATTGAGGAGACATGCGATACTCTTTCTCTGTGAATTAATCGATGTGTCGTTTTCTTTTCCTTTCACACAGCACCGTGTGTTATTTTTAAGGTTGATGTTTGTATACATGCGTTTCTTTATTGTATCGTAATTTCTTGACAAATCTGTGAGGTGTCCTTAGATTTCTTACGTCTTCGTCGTCCCAAGTATGCTATGGGGCTTTTAGAACTGCAGTCGTGTTTTAGAATTTTGTAAAATGTGTTTAACCGAACAGATTATTACTATCTTACAAATACGTCGGTACTTATTATAGTATTCTAATCAATCATTGATAATTCATGCTATTTTTTTTCTTATTTAACATCCCCCCTTTCGAGTTTGTTAGAGTCAAATTTTACATTTTTACATGATTTTGCATGCGTTAGAAAGAATAGAAAGCAACTGTTAGAGTAAAATATTTATGTGTTATCGTTGGCAATTTATTCGTCAATTCGATCTTTAACTGTAAAATCAAAGTTATTCAGGTTAACGTAACATCTTACTCAGATTAACATAGCATCCATAAAACATGTGTGCCAACCAAAGGCCAAATGATTGGATCGAATATAATTCGCATACTAGCGTTTTCCAAGAACACCAGGCGCTTGGCCTGGATTAAGATCTAGAATCTAGATAGGTAGCTACAGTAGTGTGCTAAATGGATAGACATTTTACGAAAACAAAGCTAACAATGTTCGTTGAATGCGTAGGTTGGTGCTGCTTTTCACTTTGTTAGAAAATATCCGCGACCCAAGCACGGTAAATCTTTACCGTAACCAAAAGCTGCGGTTACCGCTTTCATCAGGTGGATTGCCTGTTTGTCTATTTAGTATTGTAAAAAAATGTTTTCACGCACTCTGTCTAGTACTTGGCCTGGCCAGTTGCCGATAGCAATACTAACAAGCCTCTCGCTTGTCCCACATCGGTCGCGAATCGTGATCGCTCTGCATTCCGCGCTAACGCAATCAATTAGAACCCGTGTAAGGTCGCAGAAGGCCTCCGTCACCTAGCTTGCCGATATGCCTGAAATTGACAGTTTGTAATAACTCGCGACGATCGTTAAATAATTCGTACCCTAAGAAGCACTATTCGTAACGTAGTAATATCGTTCTTTTGAAGTACTAACTTCGATGGCTCAACGACCGAAAGAGGATCTTGGCCTCCGATACCAGAAGTTTCCACTCCTTCCTCTATCTTCGAAGTAGAGCGTAAAATTCCAATACATTCCTGCTTCCTATGTTAAGTTATATGGGTTCTCTCGTCGTCTACTGTTCTGGTACGTGAGCTATGTAGGTAGGATAGAAGTTTCAACTTTGAGATAACAAAGAAAAATCTATTAACTGATTTATCCATACACTATTTGACACGGGGTGTGAGAGATCATAAAACTGCTAAGTACAAATTTACTCAAACAGTTGGACGATATTTACGATCTAGTTCATTTAATAACGACTTTCCAATAAATCAACCAATACTATCGAATAAGTAGTACCTTTGTACTTAGTTTTACTATGTTTTAAGTTTCCTATCTATGTATTTGTTGTGTACAATAATTAATAAATAATTAAATCGACTAACATAATCTTCTCTTGTTTCCAGGCCAGTCTCCGCCAGTTGGACCTCTCCCTCCTCTCGGAACTGTGGACCCTGAGCGAAGCCATGGCGTCCTGGCGACGGCAGCTGGAGCGGGGACCACGCCTCCGGCCGGCGCCGCCGCCGCCGCCCCCGCCGCACTACCTCCGAACTTAACTTAAATCTCAATAAATACCTATCTCATTCACGCTCCGTCTTTACTTTGACGCCTATCCTCAAGGCCTCTACTCAATGTACTTAATCTGGGCCGATATCGGGAGCAGTGTTGCCAGATCAAATTAAAAAAAAAATCCTTGCTCAAAATTCCGTAGATTGGCTCTACATAAATCCTGCGGATATATCCAGAGAAAATCTACAGATTAACGGATTATCAAGTAAAGCCTTACGCATTTTTAAAAATTGCATCCTGCAACTCGACTAACAAATCACTGCTCCCGATATCGGCCCTGATTAAGGACCGCCAGTCGAGGCCTTCAGCTTCAGTCTCCTGGCTCTGACCCGCTATGCTCCTCGCGGTGTTGCCCTCTCGGTCTACACACTGCTACTTATATTAATTCTGTGACACTGCTTCACTCGCGCAATCTATCTTTTCGTTGTACTAAGTATTAGCAGGGTGAACACGTTTAATATAATGTAGGTAGGTAATAATCTATCGAAAAGATTGAACTGTATAATAATTTAAAATATGTTTAAGAGTTTTTGTTGAAATAAATAATTTATTAACTAACGAGGTCAAAAACATTATTTTATTGAGTCGCTGAGAAGCTCAGTGGTGTGGAGTAGTAGGTTGCGGCGCAGCTGGCAAGTCCAGCTCCAGCCGCTAAGTCTATGGTCCAGCCCGACTGGTGTGACTTGGATTGTTTGCCGTTAGTGACACATAAAGCATCCTGAGATGGTACCCAGTCATCAAATACATTAAATAGATCTGATGCTTTTGTAGTTGGCCAACGTGATTTAAAACTATAAGTATAGTTCGCGTTTGATATGGCTGTATGTATAACAAGTGTCTATGCCCATTTGCACATATTTTTTAAAAAGTTCCATTGACAGCTATCAGTGTATATGTCGCAGCCACAGACATAATATTACCTAGACCCCGCAAGTCTCATCGCCTGCATAGAAATCAAGCGTGTCAATATTTTTTTACCTACTGTGACGTCACATAAGCGATTTAGTGATGGGAACGCTCGCCATCCATGCAAACGATTCAAAGGTGTCACCGCCGCCGCCCTTTACTTTCCAAATTGATACTGTAAGCAATTTTACAATACCGATATTATAATCGATTATTCGAGTTCATCGACAGAGGAATGAGAAAACGGCAGAGAAATGATAAATCATTAATAACTTGTCTTTTTCTCTACTACGGCGAAGCTAAAAGAAAGGTATATGATTTTAATCAAGTTGGACAAAAATTAAATTGTTTGTATGTATGTATGTTTGTTCTGCGATAACTCTCGAAGCGTTGATCCGATTTTGATGAAACTTGGAATATACATAGAAATGATTAATAGAATGTTTAAGTTTGTTGGGCATCTAAATAGGTCCAGCCGTTTTTGAGATATTCGATTGTTTTTAAAAATACATATTCTATTTTAATTTTCGCGAGGGTTCCGTTTTTACCTTTTGAGGTACGGAACCCTAAAAAAAATACATGACACAGAATATCATTCCTCTGTCATTATCATTCCTCTGTTTCAATCGATTAGGCTTTTAGAATCGATTAGCTTTTCTGTGCGGTACAGCACAATTTGCCTTTTTTGACAGAAAAATGAGATTAGTGATCGTACCACTAAGCTAAACGACGTGTGAACGTATAGTTCATTTTAACATTCATTGCGTGTTTTAAAAGATAAGCCCTACAACACTCCTTTTAAAAGCGGCAATGTATTTTAAAACAACAATACACACTCGCATACATAGTTTTCTTTGTAAAATCGCTAAATCCGTGCCGGTAACAGAAAATAATTGTTTTCTTAGTTCAAAACAACATCATTTTAAAACAAAATTACTTACCGATGAAAAGAAATGTTTCCTTTATCTCGTCCCCCTTTTTGTGTATTGTTTCTACAACTCAATACCGCGCAATTAGGCATTTTTTACTTTTTGTAATACGTCTGACTGCGAGAACGTTCGATCGCGGACTGAATGAACGAGCGTTAAATGAAGTTGAATCATCTTCCATTTTACACGCGAAGTACATACACTTGCGGGGTCTAGGTAATATTATATCTGTGGTCGCAGCCAACTGGTTAAAATAGCCGTTCAATCAAACAGCTAGCCCTTTCACTGAACAACGCCATTCAACCACACATCTAGCTTTTTAATTAAATATTTAAGTCGCTTAAAACGTTCAACACTAACTACAGCTGATTCAAAAGCCTCCGGCTAATTGAATTAGTTCAACGCTCACCACCGCGGCGCTAGGTGCGTTTTTTTTTCAATATGGCGTCAAGTCAACTAGCCGATGTCAATGTAACTCATGGAAGTAATAAGTACGTTGTACAAAGTACATAATACTTCCATTATGTAACTATATATTGAAACATTTTATAAACTTTTTGAAGAATTTTTTTTTTTAGGTTTCATGTTATTCACTTTTTTTCTAATAAATATTTTAAAAATTTCAATTTTATTATAAAAGACTTAGATTTTATGTTAAAAACTTTTTTTAACTATTAAGAATGTTTCAAAGATTGTTTTGAAATTCGTTAAATATTATAAAAAGTTTTTCTATTCTCTCAAATTAAATACTAAACTAATGGTCACCTTAGTTAAATTGTCATTTAACCAGTTGGCTAAGCGTCGTCTAGCTATAGTGTTGAACGTTACAGTCAACAAGTCGGCTAAACGACGTATAGTTGTGTGATTGAATGGCGTTGTTCAGTCAAAGGATCTGTTTGATTGAAAGGCTATTTTAACCAGTTGGCTGCGACATATCCAACCCATGGAAGTAATAAGTACTTAAGTACCATGATACAACCTGCTTCCTGGCCATATTGAACTTTTCTACCCAATAATAAATAATAAGCACACGAACCCAGCTCGATACAAGGAATTGGATAGTCTGATACGCAAGGACATCATGGAGGCAAGAAGTACTTATTACATAGATAAATGCCAACTTATGGAAGATCTACATAGGAAACACGATAGCTTCAACATGCATAAACACATCAAAGACATGGTGGGGCGTAGGGCAGTCTCGGTTGCACCTTTAATGGACGACAGTGGAAATCTCGTGCTCGACACAGAGAGTAAGAAAAAAGTCTGGAGTGAATATATTGCCAAAATGTTTGCAGACACCTCGAGGAACATAATCTCTTCGAGTGAATACAGCACGGGCCCAACAATCCTCAACACCGAAGTTCTGCGGGCTCTTCATACAGCAAAACGGGGCAAATCACTCGGCCCAGACAACATCCCTGTTGAAATATTACAGCTCCTGGATGAGGATCAGATTGACTTGCTTACCATTCTCTTCAATAACATTTATAACACTGGTTCTCTCCCTGATGACTGGCTTAAATCTACGTTTATCACCTTACCCAAAAAACAGAACGCAAGGAAATGTAGTGATTTTCGTACGATAAGTCTCATGAGCCAAGTACTGAAAGTATTTTTATCCATAATACTAAATAGAATTAAAAATAAATGTGATGAACAGCTAGGGGAGAGCCAGTTTGGTTTCCGATCGGGTGTGGGTACCAGAGAAGCTCTATTCGCACTTAATGTTCTCGTGCAGAAATGTCGTGACATGCAGACTGATGTATTTATATGCTTCATAGATTACGAAAAGGCTTTTGATCGTGTTAAACACGATCAGTTAATTGGATTACTGCACGACATTGGTCTTGATGACAAAGATATAAGAATAATTAAGAACTTATACGAGAACCAAATGGCAACTGTAAGGGTAGAGCGAGATGTTACAGAAGAGATTCAGATTCGTCGAGGCGTACGCCAGGGTTGCATCTTGTCTCCATTACTCTTCAACGTGTACTCCGAAGCTGTAATGTCCAGATCTTTGGAAGGGCTTGAAGAGGGGGTGAAAGTGAACGGCAAAATCGTCAATAATTTGCGTTACGCTGACGATACAGTTCTTATTGCCGCATCTGACAGAGAACTACAAAAGATTTTGGACAGAGTACATGAATGTAGTGAAAGGGCGGGCTTAAGTATAAATATATCAAAGACCAAATACATGGTGGTGTCCCGAAATGTCGACTTAAGGCAGTGTGTCCAGCAATACAAATATCTTGGTGCGTGGGTGAATGAAGCATGGGACTCTGATCAAGAAATTAAGGCCCGAATTGAAATTGCCCGTGCGTCATTTATTAGGATGAAGAAAGTACTATGCTGTCGACATATTAACATTCAGCTCAGAGTACGGATCCTCCGCTGCTACATTTGGCCAGTGGTCTTATATGGTTGCGAAGCATGGACTATAAAAGAAGACGTCAGGCGACGTCTCGAGGCTTTCGAGATGTGGTGTTACCGTCGCATGCTTCGTATCAGTTGGACTCAGAAAGTCAGCAATGAAAAAGTTCTCCAGCGCGTTGCAATGTCTAGACTGTTGATGCAAACTGTCAAAAAGCGCAAAGTCGAATATTTGGGACACGTGTTACGACACGACAGATATCAGCTGCTTCAACTTATAATGATGGGCAAAATAGAAGGCAAGAGACGTGCTGGAAGACGTAAAAAATCATGGCTGAGGAACATACGCGAGTGGACCGGAGTCACCAGGGTTGAGGAGCTGTTTCGCATAGCGGCGAACAGAGAAGAGTTTGCGAAACTGACGGCCAACCTCCAGTAATGGAGAGGCACTACAAGAAGAAGAAGACCCAATAATGATGGATGTCTAGAGATGGGCGCTTGGATAAATTTCCGGAAGGTAAAAATGGGAAAGAATGGGTAGAATGGGTAAAAATTAATTTATACCCATTTATACCCGATATTTTTTATTTATACCGGGTAGAAATTATAATGAAAGTAAATTATCCTTATTTACTTTAAACTGTTAAAATAATAATTAAAGTATAAATATTAGGTATGTTTTGATTATAAGGAAGATAAATAACTAGTTGTTTTCGGTCCAAATATTAAAAAAACGAAAACAACTGATTTACAATCATATGTATTCAAATAATATTTTGAAAATAATGATGCATATTCAGTATATGGATGTTTCAAGTAGAATTAACAAAAAAGTAGACTATCATTTGCCCGCGGGTTTGCCCGCGTGAATTTCTCACGGGAACAGTGCTTTTTCTGGGATGAAAAGTATCCCATGTCCTTCTCAGTACTTCCAACTATGTTTATGTGAAACAGGAAGATTGGCTGAGTAGATAAAACGTGAAAAGGTAACAAACAAACTCACTTTCGCATTTATAATATTAGTTAGGATTAATATTTGAACTTCGCAATATTTTACTATCGAGAAAGTTTTATGCAATCGTGTTTTTGAGAGAGTTAGTAATTAAGTTTGCTGCATTTTAATTTCAAATTCAGTTTTTCATTATTACTGATATTACAGACATTTGTAATAATCTGGCCTAGTACGGCGGGTCATACGATTCGATGATCGCCTAGCCGTTCAATAGAATTCCGGCATTTGGCAAACTTGTTCGTCGCCCCGGCATAACATTCATTGCCTAAAACCAGTTGGCTGTGAATGAGTCAGAATTAAGATATATCTTGTTAGGTATTTTTGTAACCAAAACGTAAATTGTACACTTTATAAGTATTTTTACGCAGTACTTAATTTAAAAACTGAATAGTAACTACCTTAAACACTTTATTTCTTAATAAATCTTAACGGTATATTATAAAATATCGCAATTACAAACATTTTAATTGATTTTAATTTTTACCCGGTGTAAATTAAAAATTCCTGGGAAAAAATGGGTATAAATGGATAAATTTCCGAGTCTCGGAAATTTATCGGGTAAATGCCCATCTCTATGGATGTCTGTTTTATTGAATTTTTTAATCTGAATGTGACGTGCGTTGCGACGTTGTCGGTCGGTGCGTCTAAAAATAATGTTGAATGGGGAATTTTCCGAGACCCAAATAAAAAAATAATAGTTCCAGATGACTTCATAGGTGGCGCTTAGTAAAAGGCGAGTACAGAAAGTACAAAATGCATGGGATTGGCATAAAAAAATAATACAACTAAAAAAAAACAACTAAAAAGTATCAATATTGTGATTTGTGCAACTGTCTAACTCTTAGGTGATTTTTTTTTCTGTCTCTGGTTGACAATAAAAAGCGCACAATATACGACTCGGCTTTCATAAAACGCCATCTGTTGAGACTTTTTTATACTGATTTTTTTTTTCTTGGTGGCAACATTAAGAAAATAGAATATATGTCAAGTAAATGTCAGTCGTGCGTGTCAGTCAGTGTCAGTAAATGTCAAAAAAAATCTCGTTTGTTTTGTTTGTTGGTTTGGTTGATTTCCTGGGAATCGTGGATTTTTTGTGCGGCTTACTTGGATTGTTTAAGTACTTATGGAGTAAACGGCGAATTTTGTTATTATAACACGAATACATATTCATCAGGATTGTATGATTTAAGAACACTAACTGACCGATGTCAGAAACATCCATCCAGGCCAGTGCTAAAGAAGAGCCACCATCCAAAATACCTGAATCTGTAAAGGTGAATGTTTAAAAATTTAAAAGCATTTCCTCCGATTTTGTATAATTATCTTTATAGTAATTTTCCTGCGACTTCGACATCGTTGAAGTAATTTTACCGTATCAGATTTTTCACTACTTGCCAATTCGAATGTAGCTTTTGATAGTACAAGCAAATATTTTATCAGTTATACACATAATATCTCATCATAATAATCGTTATGTATTTTACAGAAAATTATATCAATGGAAAAAGATAATGAAACAAGTGCCAATCGAAAATCAAGAATTGATCTCAATGCTTTGCCTACGAGGCAATACTTGGACCAAACTGTTGTGCCCATATTACTTCAGGGCCTGTCTGCATTAGCTAAGGAGAGACCTCCAGATCCAATTAACTACTTGGCAGCTTATTTACTCAAGAACAAAAGTACCTTTGAAAATAGCAATACAGGACCAAATAATAACTCTGCTCAAAATGCTCAAACATGAGTTTCTATTGTGGTTTTTAGTTTTAACATGTGAAAAGATGGACGATTTCAATAACATCAAATTGAAGCAAAATGTACATATTGCACACTTCAGTTGATTTTAAAATATTTTACTTAGATACAGTTAGTTCTGTAATACACTATATTATATAAGACTACTATTACTTGCTTTATCAAGTAATGTAAGTTATACAAGTCACTAATAATAAAATGCATTGATCTTAATTAATAGGTACTCAAAAGTATATGCAATTTTATATAAGTAAAATAATAATCTTGTCAATTTTATTGCTCCAATTTGTTGCTATCCAAAGTGTGTCCATCTTTGTATCCATGATATTTAGTTTGTAACTTGAGCATAACATTCTATGTCTGTGCCTTGTGTTAACATTAAAAATATTAACTAAGATTGCCACATGTAACCCATCTGAAATGTTTGTGCACTCAGCTATGTTGACGTCTGTGGGTCCACTTATATTTCCGATGAGTTATTAGTATCTTTTCCTAATTCATTAGTCATAATAGTAATTTAGGATCCCAGAAGGTAGCTTTTATGAGGAATTTATATAAGATTAACTTTACAATAACAGTCCCACCATGGGGTTATGACCCAGGGTACAGTATATAGTGGCTGTTGTGTATGACAATTGTTTAACAATAGACGCAAGGTCCTCTTCAATGTTAAAAGACTAACGGCCGAATACTGAAACGTCACTCAAGTATTTGACGGCGTCTTAAATATTTGAGACGGTCTTACATGCAAAATTGGTATACTCAAACGTCAATTTTGAGCACGTTTTAGATTTGAGAGAACTCGAAACTAAATAGGTCTCAAACTCCTTTTAGTGCAAAATTCGTATACTGAAAGGCTACTCAATTTTTTTTGCTGTCAAATGTATTGTCAAACCATTGTCAAACCGACTTGGGTGCATCTGAGATCTAAGAGTGGTCGCGAGGTCTCCCAAATCTGTGATCGTATTGATTCTGATGTTAAAATAATGTATTTATCGATACATTATTATCTACAGACACTAAAATCAATAACTTTTTACCTATATATTATTTTGGCATGTGCAGTGAAGAATTACACAACGTTGATCTTTCTTGCTTTTGGTGCCTGCATAAAATATCCTGCAAAAACCCGCTTCTACGCTTACACGTTTTTGGCAGTGAATTACAAATTGTTTTATTTTTTTCATATATTCCACTGATACATTGTAAAAAAAGGATTTTAATGAAATAGTGGATACTTTGGGTATATTATAGCATCAGTTCCATTCCATTTATGTTAGTAAATCGGGACGGAGCCGATACATTTTTACCCGACTACAGCGAAACAAAAAGGAGGTTGGTCATAGAGGTGTCTCTTCCTAAAGGCCCTTCACTCATTGCGACGTTTTGCAGCGATACAATCGCGATGCAGTGATAAGTTAACAGCTAGTGGCGTAGCTATAGTGTTACAGTCGCGATGCAAACGCGAAACAGCATCGTTACAAATGCGATACAGCATTAATACAAACTCAATGAAACAACGTTCAGTATTTCGTTGATAGGCACAGGCAGACATCTGAATCGATTCAAACGTGCGTATGCGTCGCTACTCACTCGCGCATGTATCGATACTCATGTCGCAAAGCAATCGCACGGCTGAAAAAACGCGGCGGTTGTATTGTTGAAAAAAGTCGCAATGTGTGAGTAGGGCCCACGCCACAGAAAAAATAGGTATTATTATACCTGAGCAGAAACGATTCATTCCACGAAAATTTATAACGATTTGTTGGTAATTTACGTTTATTTTCATTATTTTTTTATAATAAATATGATTTTATCACGGAATAATGAAATAAATTGTAAAATAAATAAAACTTTTATTTTTTATGTTATTTTAACTAAATTATATGGTAAAGAAAAAATATTTTTTTCAAACAATGTTGCGTAAAAAGAGATTATTGAATGAACGTGAATGATAGGAAATGACTTAAATACTTTAGGTCAGCTTAGCTGATAATGGCTTCCAAACGTTTGAGTAGCTTTTGTGTATACCACTTACTTTTTGGCAGATGCTTAGATTTTAGAGCGCTTCAGCTGACTGTTGCATCTGAGTGACGTTTCAGTATTCGGCCGTAAAAGTAGTATACTTTCCTCATAATAGGTTATAAGAATAATGGGCTTTATATACAGCTATAGTACTAATTACATTACCAATAGAAAATGTATTAAGTTTGTCAAAAGTTTCGACTTAATACTTTTTAACTGAAAAAACCAAAAATTCATACAAATCAGCTTAAATGTTAGTACTTGACATTAAATGTATTAGCTCACTTAATACAATATAATAAGTATATAATAGGAACATTTCTTTTTATTTCTTTGGCCTATTCATCTGCAATCTGTAAACTTGTCCCAATATATTTATGTATAATTTCTGTATATAACTGGAATAAAAAGACGAAGAACAGAGATGAGTGGAGAGAATTAGGGGAGGCTTTTGCCCAGCAGTGGGACAAAAGCTAGAAAAAAAAATCTGTATTAAGTAATTCAGTTCAATAGCAAACAATATCACTTTTCATAAGTTTTTATTGTTATTTCAAAGAAGAATCCTTCAAAAACTCAAAATAAGAAACAAGAGAACAACTAAGGCTCTTTCTGTTCGGTTTCCTCCAAAAACTTCTGTCTATGCAAGAGCCAAGAGTCATTGTCTTGAATATTTTCTTCTTCGCCAACATGGGACATTTCAAACTGCATCACGTCGGTCTCTATGGTCTCGTCCGTCAAGGAAGGCACGGAGTCGTGAATGGGCAATGGCACAGCCTCAGGAGGCAGGAATTCTGCCATGTATGCTGTCACGTTACGAGCTCGCCACACTGCTATTTTGCCTGTTGATCATAATGATAGGGTAAGGATTAATTTTATTATTGACATCCGTGGACTTATCAGTCAGTTAATTGTCTCAACTAGCGGGTTGAGACATACTGTATTTTGTAGAATTATGCAATTTTGATGTAAATACTTCTATTGGCACCGCTTGGCAGTAAATTCGAATACCGTGACAGAACTAGAAAAGAGTGATGAGTGTAGAGGAAGCAAAAAAGATCTGTAAGGATCGTAGCAAGTGGAAATCGCTAGTCTCTGCATGGGAAAAAGGAGTGATAATATGTATGTATATGACGGAACTTGGTGTGATCATCGTGCCATCGACGCTATGATAACTTCACAGATATTTGAATTTTGCTGTTCAGATATTTTTAATCTAGCTGGCGTCCTAAGACAGCTCTAACGGCTTTTTTTCCATATACAAGCGCAATGACAAATTACACTTGACACTGTTATAACGAGGAATTGTTTGTGAGTTTGTATGGAATAATCTTCAGAACTACTGAACCGATTTCAAAAATTCTTTCACCAATAGAAAGCTTTATTATACCTGAGTGATATAGGCTACATTATGTATGTACCTTCCGAGCGAAGCCAGGGCGGGGCGCTAGTACTAAGTAAATGCCTGAAAAATATTTACCCAACGTCTCATCTATCTCGATTTCTTCCTCCTCCTCGCCGCGCTCCTCCTTAACCTCTTTTTCTTCCTTTTCCTCCTCCCCCTCCCCGAAATCTTCCAAATCCGGATCTTTAATCAGCAAATAGAAACCATGCTGCATGCAATTAGTATCGAAGACGAAGCATCCTGGTCCTTTCGGCTTGCCTTTCAGCCAGGCACCGTGGTAACGCACACGCGGGTATATTATTTGTCCCGGACCTTGGATGACACCTTCCACCCAGGTTCCCATGAATTTGACCTGGTACTCTGAAAAGAAATAAGTTCCCAGGCCGTGTCGCTTCCCCTTGAACCACGCTCCTTCGTATATATCTCCGTTTGGGTAGTAGTAAGCTCCGAAGCCTTGCTTCAGGTCAAATCTCCAGTCGCCCTCGTAGCGGGAACCATCAGGGTATATCATTGTTCCGGTTCCGTATTTCATAGCTTTTCGCCACTCACCTACGTAAATCAGTATATCTATTAGATAACTCGATATGAAACTACCTAAATATAGCTAGGCAAAAACATACTTATTATTTCCCAAGCAAGAGGGGTAAGTAGTGTTGAGTCCATATTGTATTATTATATTTGGCTTTCTTAGGGCTATTATATTTTCACCAAATAGCATTAATACTTGACTAAATTTGCCTAAAATTGTATTGCATTCCTTGTCGTTTAGGGTTATTGCCGTTTGGCCAAGGTGTCTTTTAGCGAAGTTGCTCTTTAGCGAACGAAGGTTTAAAAACTAGGCATGGTAATTAAGTGGTAGATCCTTACCATCGTATCTAGAACCATTTTTGAAGACATAGAGCCCCCGCCCATTCCTCATGCCGCGACAGTAACACCCCTGGTAGAAGTCACCATTTGGAAGGTGAGCCCAGCCCTCTCCGTGTCGTTCGCCATCTTGGTTACGACCGCCTACATAAATCTGCAGAGCAAATACACTGTAAAGCAGTTGCTATATCTCATTCATAGGCGAGGGTAGGTAGATTAACCGAAGAATATTATTGAAATATTTCTATGTACCTTTGAAGCTCTGTGACCTGCCTGACCTGATCGAATACAAGTAGTCTGCTTCTGCGCATCGAACTATACCTATTTCAGATTTTGTGGGTTTTACGCATAGCTCGTTTCTATAGAGTATGGAGGCATGCTAAGTGTAAATTGCTAGACTAATATGAATGGATTTACGCCAATAGTGTCGATGTCTTCTGGTCCCTCGCCCTTTTCTTCTTCCGGCATTTTCTCTTATTTTTTCGTATAAGTAAGTTTATTAAAATACACAGTATTTGTATTTTTTATTGTTGTTTACTTCAAACTTGGAGTGACATGCAAGTGACAACTTGGTTTGAAATTTAAATTATATGCCAAAAAGTGACTTATAAATTGTACAAAAAAATATTTTACCATGGAAGTAATAAGTACCTAAGTACTTACTACTCTCCATGAGTTTGGCAAAGGATCATTATTATAAATTCGAAAGAAAAACTGCACGCCAAGCGCAAGCTTGCCGGTTCATATTATATACTCGACTCGTCAAAATCGCGCCATTAACATAAATTGTCTCTATTTTATTCATATTTAGGTACTTTTATACTAGTTACTTTTTTCACGTATATTTCCTTCCACCCAAAGGTTGGCTGGAAGAAATTGCATTTGCGATAAGCCCGCCTTTGCGCTCATTTATTTATGTATTTACTTTTGTTACTACGTTGTATGTTCTTTTTTTTGTAAATGGTGCAATAAACGGTTGATCTATCTATCTTATTAGCTGTGTGTGCCCCACGACTTTGCTCCTAAAGGAAACTAGCGCCCGCCCCGCCTCCACTCGGAAGGAACATAAAGTCCATTTATTCATAATTGTCCTATTATGTAAACAATCTTAACGTCTTTTTATGATTTTACAAAAATATAAATTAAAATAGACTTTTTAGAAAATTACTTTCGTCTTCAATAAATGATTGACTTAAGAATGTTTAGGTTTGAACTAATATTTGATTTATTTTAACAAAATTCTACAAAAAGTACTGTGAAGATTATTTACATAATAGGACAATTATAAATAAATGGACTATACATAAATTGTAGCCTATGTCACTTAAATAGGTATAGTGTAGCTTTATACTGCTGAAAGAATTTTTGTAATAGGTTCAGTAGTTCCAAAGATTATCCCCTACAAACAAACTCACAAACTCTCCTCTTTATATTAGTGTGATTTGGGATTCTGGAGCATTTCTCATGTTGTAAATAGAATTTAGTGAAACTTTTCTCTAATAGTTCCTGACAAGTTTATTTTTAACAGTTATTAATGATATTTTTGCGACAAAATTACCGTATAAGAGTTTTTATGCACCTAGTGATGTGCCAGTTTCGAAATTTTCCTAAAAACCGAAAAATATCATAGAATTTTCAAGTATAGTTTTATACATTTACATTAATTAAGATATTTATTACCTACTCGAAGAAATATGTGAGAAATAAAACAGAGTTTGTAAACGACAATATTTACTTAGATTAAAAAAATATATTCAATAAATTAATAAAAACAAAAAATTAAGTTATTTTCTACAAAGCGACCAAAATATTATGCATTGTTTACAAGTGATAAAGTTGACAAAATAGTTAAAAATGTAAGAAAAAATAAATACTTTTCCTAAATCAGTAAAGCGACAGGCAATAGGCAATCTTAGACACGAAAAATAAAATATGAACAACCACAATTGCATTTTTCTAACTAAGCAATAATTAAATAGACAAAATTACAATGAGGTCCTCTAAAAAGACACATTTTGATGAGGTAAATGTAATTAAATAAAGCACAGTCAAGGTGGACTTCGATATAAGGAAACAATATAGTATTTACTAGGATCATAATTAAAAAAAAATAGATAAGGTCTCGGCGGCGGCATATTAAAATTTGACTAGAGATGTGTGTTTATTCGGGAAAATTATCAGAAATAATATAGCATCATTGAAATACAACTACATACATAATATCTCGATGTATGATACATCGAAATACAACTACATGCATAATTTTTTTAATTAAGAACCTACATGTTTTATCCACTGTTTTCATAAGATGTTCATAAAATTGGAAAATTAGAAGAGTTAGGTAGATCAAGAATACTCGAAATTAATCACAGTCATTGATAAATAACTTAGTCCATAATAAAATTTTATATAGCCTCATAATTCGTAAAATAATTATTTTTTCAAATAAATAAGCTAAATCCGAAATATTTTTCTTTTGTTACACTCAAAATATTTGATATCCAATCCAGAAGTACATAATATACCTAACCTACTACTGTTTGTACGTACAGTCGTGAGCAATGTCATTTATTTATTGTAACATAATGTTCATGTTATTTTATTCTCATATGTTATTATTGCTCGTGACTGCACCAACTTTTAGCAACACTAATCTAAAAACTAATATCTACTTTGTACTTTTCGTTTGCTTTCAATTTACATTGAGAAAAGAACTTATAAATGCTTGTAGATTCACGTTTTAAATGTATCATAATACTATTCGGTTGGTTACCTATTCCACTAACTAAATTCCATTGATAAACAAGGCCAAGCACAATCAGTTCTTTAGGTCACCCAACTCGTCTTATGACCTCGATCAACTTGATTCAGAGTCGATGTTGTTCATAAAATCTATGCTTTCGATTCTGTGTCAGGTGCATCATAAAATGAACACCATTTCAACAGAAAGTCATGTAAAAATAGACACCGAATTAAAGTCCGGGTTCTGAAGGAACAAAAAAGTTAACGCGGTGGCGCCTGCGGCGGTGCTTCCTCCAGTTTACCCCACACTACGTTACACATCTCTCTCACTAACGCTTGCTCTCCCGAATCCAAATCAGGAGCAGGTCTTCTTCTTTCTCTTTCCACTCTTTCTCTAACTTCCAACACCTGTAGAGCTCGCACTACAGCCTCAGGACGTTCGTTCACTTGCCCTCCGAGTCCCTTTTCCGCTTCTAGTCTTCGAACTTTTTGTTCTAGATCCCGAACATACTGTACAGTTCGTTCAGCCAGTTGTGGATGTGTGATCGGCGCAGGAGGCGCCGCGCGCGGGGCCTCGTCCACGTTGGTCCCGTTGCTGCTGCCATCCCCATCATCTCGCTCCCTCCCAGCTGTCCGTCCACAACTGACGCAAGTGCTCCGCTCTCGTTCCTCATCCAAATATAAACACAGCTCTTTCAATTCCAAATTATCTCGTATCAATTCTTGTTGTTTATCGTCCAATTCTCTTAGTTTACTTTGATATGCTGACACTTCTTGGCGCATAACTGAGGCCGTATACCTTCCGAACCTTTGCCATTCTCGTGCTAACTTCCTACCTTTCTGCCGATCGTCGTCCAAAAAACAGCACAGGTCCCGCAACTCCTGATTATCGTCACTGAGGCGACGATTGGCTTCTTTCAATGCTTTTATTTCATCTAATAGTGTTTGGATCTGTCGTCTTTGATCAGTTGAAGCTCTGGGGCCTTCAGCATCTACGCGTTTTGTAAATTTGAGCATGTCGGCTGATCTTCTATGTATTTGCTCCTCTTCGATATTTCTCTGTGTTCGTTGCGTGTCGTCCGCGCTGCGAGCGCGAGCTGCTGGCTCCACGGGTTCGTGCACGATCGCTTTAGTTATCACTTCAGCAGACGGTCGCAACACTCGAATTGCTCCTGGCGGTAGCGGGTAGCCTGGAGGGTAACCGTGTGGATATTTAAATGGCACTGATCCTCCAGGATATGAACCGGGTACGCCTTGAGCTCCAATTGGGTATTGTATTTTAGTCGGATCGATTTTGCTGCCGTACGGAGGTTTATACTCTTTGGCGGCCGTCTCGCCAGTGGCTAGCTTTTGGCCACCTGCGGCCGGCGGAGGCGGATGATAACGCGGAGGAAAGTTGACCGGTTCCGAGCCCTGTTTACCTAGTTGTTGTTTCTGTTTACTAAACTGTGCTGCGTTCTGATTGATTGACATTGTCGTGGAAGCCGATGCTCAGAACAACTTCAGCTGAGTGGGTTCATTGCCAATGTTTTCATCATTTCCAAATCGGCGATTGCATGTGCGCGAAAGCTAAAGGCAGCATGAGTTCAACGATTGGTCCTTGAATGAACGGAGGTGGGGGACGCCGCCGGCTGCGAGGTTGTGGACCGTGGCATTCGCGCAATTCACTAGATCGTATTTCAGTAATTGTCAATGAACACTGCTCTAACACTGTGGTGTCTATGTATAAAGTTGTATCTTCTAATTTTGTTTTTAGATTTGATTTGTTGTCGATGAGAAATCGAAAGGCAAGATGGATAGCGTAGAGTCGAGTGTAAAGCGACATGCGCGCGCGCGGGCCGCGTTTGTCAAGACTGAGACGCAAACGCAGCCTCGCTCCGTCGCTCTACCTGGCTAGAGGAGGCTCTCGCGCCGCTCCGTCCCGCTCTACCGACATATTTTACCTGTGTGAATACGCACACGCACACAGGTTACTAAGCTACCTGCTGCCTGCCATACTTACCAAGTTACCACCTACCTAGCGGTGCTGATGACTTTTCTAAAGCCAACGCTTGTAAATGTTAAGTCTTGTAGATTAGTAGGTATGTAAAGGTGGTCTGTGTATGTAATCAACTAAATAATAATAAGTTTATTTATTTTCGTAGAGAGAGATTGCAGGCGTTGTTATATATGTATATACTACTTAATTGAGTAAATAAAAACCTAACTGGCTCCTGTGGCAACTTTAAGAAAAAAATTGCGTAGCGCTTAACCTTCCACAATAAGCATTGAAACGCGAAAACAATTATGTTTAGCGCGTTCAAACTACTTACATATTTAGTTTTATTATATTTATTAGTACCTATGTATAGTGTGGGGATATACAGTAACTGTGTGCACTTCTGTCTGTAATTATTACTTAATATATTTTTATACTAGCAGGAAATAAAATGTAGAGATTCGTTGATGTCTTTTGTATGCGTGCTGTGAATCAAAAGTTTTTTTCAAGAGCTTTTGCTCCTTGATTTTAATCTACTGATAGTATAAGGATTTCTTTGGCTTGAATTTTTTTTCTTTTGAAAATAACCTATAGAAAATTTCACTCGCCCACAATTTTTTTTTTATTTTGAAAAATATAACTTTAAATACAATTTTAGTGGAATTTTATTTTTGCAATTCCAACGGCAGCGGAGTACCAGGCCCAAACGCAAATGTATGTAGAAAGCTTGGAATATTCTCAAAGATTTATTTGCCACTATGAGTCTCTCTATGAGAGTCACTCTTTCCAGGACTTCTACATACTCCTAAGTCACTGAACCAAGTTACTACGTGACGTATCATCATGTAGAACCGTCAATTACCTTTCGGTCCAAATCAAATTCCTTCCTGCCAGTAGCACCGCGATTATCCGCGACATTTACATAAACTACGTGACTGTTACAATTTCCTATGGGACGTACAGTAAACAGCATATCAAGTCACAATATATGAATCCTTATGCGGCGGTAATAGCAACGAAAGGAAAGGTTTGGTGAACTGTTTACGTACCATCACCGCGAATTCCCCTCCTGTCCAATTCAAGTGGTACTTAGTCCTTCCTCGGCAGTAGAACCGCGACGATCGAAGATGGCGCGTGCGTGGACGCAAGTAGCGGCGGCGGCTGCGCTACTGTTTGCATTCGGTACGTACTCTTGCAAAACGTCCCTTGTGATTCGTACTCGCATTTGCGTGACATTTTTCGCAAGAATCATATCTACTCTTTTGCATAATGTAGAAATCCTTACGTGCCTTTATCTTTAATTTACACTTTACTAATATAATAAAGCGGAAGAGTTTTTTGTATGTTTGAACGCGGAACGTCTGTAACTACGAATTGGATCTGAAAAATAACATAGCCATCTAATTCCCAACGGAGCGGTGCCCCGGGGCACAGGTAGTAATATAGGCACTTATTAGGAATTTGTTAATTTTCTAATCCCTGGAAATTGGTAGCCCAAATAGTTTTTAGATACCCCAATTAGAAGGCTGTTTTGTGAATTGGAACAAACGCCGGATGAAACCACGGGGTGCTAATTCGTATACCTAGTTGTTTGTTCAGTTCAGTCTATATATTGAACAAATGTGAAATCTATGTCCTTACATTTAGATAATTGCGTTACTTTCGCAAAAAAATGACTCTTCTTTTATTTTTAACGAATTATCTGAAGGGATGAACCGATTTTGATTGTATGATATTTTCTTCTATGATTATGTCCTATGACTAAAGAAAATCTGTACACACTCGTTCGAAGATCATATAACACAGTTCTTTCTTGTTGGCATTAAACAACTCCTGTAATCCCTTGGTGTTGCATAGTTGTCTATTTATGGGCAACGGTAATCACTTACCATCAGGTAACCCGTTTGCTTGTTTGCCGCCCTATGTAATAAGAAAAATAATGCATTAATAAATGATAAATAATTTAGGTAACATGTGATTCATAACTCGGTGTCGTGTCAGTGTCAAAAGGAAATCCAATTGTCAATCGTAAATAAATATTACCACATGTTTGCTTTGTTAAATATTGACTTAAAATCGTCATCGACCCATCACCAAAATGATATATACTTACCTAAGGAAGAGAATACTAAGGTACAATTTGTAAATATAGTTTTCAGATAAAAGTACCCTAAGTAAGGATATATACCAAATGAAATTCATCATTATCTACATAAAAATCTGAACAATATTATAAAGAAGTTCGTAAGTTTGTTGAAGAGGGTATAAATATCACTTTACTTCAGAACCCACTTTAGGAATCCTTAACCAAACTGCAAGATAAGTTCTTGTAACTGTTGTATCTTAATATTTATTTGTTAATTTTTGTACACAACAAATACATACATAGGAAACATAAAACATAGTAAAACTAAGTACAAAGGTACTACTTATTTCTATAGAAATTTCTTCCAGTAGACCCACGAAAGAAAAAAGGGAAAAAAGAGGCATTGGCGTGTACTAAAAAGAAAAGAAAATAGCTAATAGAGATAAGTAACAGATAAAAACAACACATATAATATAAGAAGAAAAATATAATACATATAGACCGTATAATACGTACAATGTATAACAAAAATATATATGGATATAAATAAATAAATTATACAAAAATATATACTAGGATGAGAGAGAGAGGTAGTGTTCCTTCACTCTTTTCTTAAAGACAAAAATAGTTTTATCTTTTTCTGTATCTGTTCTAGTTTTCGGAAATACTCTACCGATTTCAAAAAATATTTCTGTGTATCTTCGCGCACGGAATTATTCTACTCGTTTATGATTATACCTTTGAGTGTATTTTTTCTTTGCCTTTGATAAATTATACATATTTACAAATCATTGTATAGAAATTATATAATGAAAGTAAAACACAGTCACCTAGAGGTGTAGCTTTCCACCGGCCGTAGAAATTGTTTTTGTGACTAGAATTATTTATAGAATTCGTGAAATCCATTCATATAAATAAATCACTTAATTTACGTTTCACTTCCGAGCTGTCATATTAACGAGCAAGATAGAGGATATAAATTAGAATATGGTTATGTAATGAGTTACTTTTAATCTTTTATTTACATTACTAGCTAACTTTTGCCCGCAGTTGCACTCGCGTGAATTGCACCATGACCTTCCCCGCGAATCACCCGATCAATAGAGGGTTAAAACTGTATGAAAATCAGTTTAGTGGTATTTTACAAAAAGTGTTGATCTGTGGTTTTGCGGCAAGGGACATTAGTTTTAAAATATAGGTAGGAAAGAAATATAGATAGATAGATCTTTATAGATCAACACTTTATTGCACCATTTACATATATTATATCATGTTTGTCTGTACATTATGTATTGTAAAAGATACACTCTAGTTACTCTTTTTCTTACTTCATGGACCTTTCTTACCTAATAAAGCCATAAAAAATAAGTGGACACATTTTTACGTCGCAATTATTCATTGCGTTAAAGGTATGTTTACTTATATAAAATCGTAGACTTTCTATGTCACAATGTTATATAGTAGGACAGGCCAACATTCCTAGTTAGAGATTCTAGATATTTCGTTTACTAAAAGGACTTTACCTTTGGAGACCGGTATCTGCGATGTAGTTACGTAATATGTCGGATAAAGTAAGTAGGTACCTAACTATTTTAAAAGGTATCATAATTCCAACCGTATCTTCAATCAGCCTCGCTACTCTTACAAAAACGAAAATCAGTTTAACTATTTTATTATTAATTCTTCTACTAGCTTTTGTCCACCGGTTCGTCCGCGTAAATTAAACACCAATACCTTCACTATGACCCACCCCGTCCATTGGTGAAACCACTTGAAAATCAGTTCAGTAGTTTTTGAGTTCATCGCGAACAGACAAACAGACGCGGCGGAATACTTTTTTTAATAATATGTAAGGATAAGGCTTTGGAGGATAAGGATATACGTTTTGACATATCGAAGTGAAGTAAGTGTCGAGTACACGTTAGAATCGCACAGCCTTCCCATGTTAGCATTCCGTGAATAGGTGATTATATAATATTTTTTTCCTCAGACACACTAGCTCAGCGGAACCCTATCAAGGAAGCATTGCTGCTGCACAGCGACAACTTTACAAATGTTTCGTTTGAGGACTGTGTGTGGAAGCGAGACAGGGAGCCCTGCCCAGACCCGGACGTCTTCCTGCATCTATACACGGAAGCCGAGCCTGAGAAGAAAGTGGTGAGTACCTACTGTCGTTTACTACTTACATTGTGTAGTGTAAGTAACTACTTGACGTATTTGTAGACTGCGTGTTATGGAATGAATAAACTTCGAACTGTCCCCTCGTTGCTAAGACAGGGACAGACCAAACTTTTTTTCTGATCTGCGTGCAAACGAAACAGATTTCCTGCATTCAGACTTCTTGTATTCCTCTGCATGGAAGCCGAACCTGGGAAGAAAGTTGTGAGTACCTATGAGTACCTACTGTCGTTTACATTGTGTAGTGACTACTTGACGAATGTTTGAAAACTGGGCAAACTCCCAGCGGTCCAAAAATCCTTTGATCACAAAAAAATGCCGCCCATACATACAACTACTCCCAACTACTCCCTACTACAATAAAAAATAAGATTTAACGGGTCCACGAGTTTTAAAAGTGAAGTCGCCTACAGTTATTGTTTGTATTTTTATTAATTCTATAAAAGATTATCTGTAAATATAAAATTGCTTGCTGACTTATTGGTATATCAACGCAGAGACGAAACCGCTGAACGTAGAAACTTGAAATTTCGCACAGAGGTTCGTTATATAGTCTAAGTGAGCACTAAGAAAGGAATTTAGGGTGGAAATTCCAAAATTCCATTCTTAGTGTAAGGGGTGAAATTTAAGCAGGCGAAATCTAAGAAAAAAGCAAGTAATAAAATAAAGTATGGTGATTAAATAAAATACAAAACATCGATTTCAAATTATACTTTTTATTAAAATGCAGTTGAGAAATTTATATCGACTTTAATTTGCTGACCAGTGTACTTATCATAATTTCGTGGACCCACCTGAAATCACTTATATGGAATTTAAATATTTGGCGTGGACTCGCTGGTACTAAAATTTTGGACCACTGGGAGTTTGCCGAAAACTGCTACGTGTGTATCTCTTCCTGCATCTCAACACGGAAGCCGAGCCTGAGAAGAATGTCGTAAGTTCTGGCACATTGTATTTAACTTCCCTCTTTCTATGTGTAGTTTACTAACATCGAAAAACATTTTCAATGTTATCACACGGAGATTGTGGCTTGCACTGTCAAAAATTTATCGGATCTCATGCAGAGCCAAGTTTTTGACTCTACAAGCCCTAACTTTACAAACTTGAAACTCTACACCTTTCGCTACCATCATAAGATAAAAAAAAAACACTTTTCATTACTTTTCTGTATGCAATACAAACAAAAGTAACGAAACATCATGTCACATATTTTGACTAAAAAGTGTAGAAGTTAGGGCGGGCTTGTAGAGTCTGGACGTGTAGAGTTAGAAACATGGCTCTACCTACATGAGATCAGATAACATTTTGACAGTTCAAGCAATATCAAGAATGTCTTGGTAACATTTTTAATTAATGTTATGTTTTTTAGTGGGATATACCTACCTCTTTACTAATTGTAGTTTTAACAAAGCACTTGCAACAATAATATAAAGCGAATGTTACGACCCCATGCTATTTAATGGTAATGTAAGTTGCGTGTGTGAACCATTGTACTGTCTATATTTCCCACGCGAGTACATACACCAACACAAATACTTTACAAAATCGCCGTTATTACCGCGGCAGAGAGGTCTGTGCGTGTCATGTGATATGCAGGTGACTGTACGTCGTCGCTTTATTTACATCTTGGCGGAATGCTTGTATGATGATTTTATAGCAAAAAGTAACAAAATTGTTTTACTCTCCAATTCTAAGTCCGATCAGCTGAACCGCTAATATATGTATTTAAGTAATAAGTATTAAATAAGTATAGTAGTAGTATTTAAGTTTAAGTGTGTAAGTTCTTTTGTATGTCATATTGCTTTTCATTTTTAAATATAGTAGGTTTGATAAATATTATTTAGTATATAAGTAGGTACTTAATATCGGCGAAAATTTAAAATTTTTATTTAAGTATATAGATACTTAATATCGGCGAATATTTAATTTAACGTAACAGACAGTCGCGTTCAGTCATTTAAACATAACAGTAAAAGTGATATAGTGAAGTGATATTTTTCAACACAAGATTATCTGCCTTGCGTCATCATTTTTTTTTTAAATAAAAGATGGCTTTGCTCTTAACTACAATCTGGCCCGAGGACAAAGTTGAGATCTACGGTATAGCGAGCTTACCCAGAAGCAGCCTATATGTTTATATATAGATTTATGTTCTATCAGCGTCCTAAAATTTCACTTTTGTCGTTGTCAATGACTGCTCGCGTGGCTTGGCTACTGTATGTATGTCTGTATGTGGTGACCGGTGGAATGCGTCCGAAATACCGCTAGTCGTCCTCGCGACGCGACAAACCTTTTAACTAAACGAACCCATTGTTTTATGACCTACAACTTGCAAGGAAATTCATTCATAAATGTCAGAGGGAAATGAGAAGCTCAGAAACGTATTGACGACCTCCGTGGCGCAGTGGTAAAGACTTTGCCTAACCAGGGAGTCCCGGGTTCGATCCCCGGTCTTGACCTGACCGGGGATGGGGATGGAAAATGATCTTTTTCTGATTGACCTGGGTCTTGGATGTTTATCTATATATGTATTTGTTATAAAATATAGTATCGTTGAGTTAGTATCCCATAACACAAGTCTCAAACTTACTTTGGGGCTAGCTCAATCTGTGTGATTTGTCCGTATATATTTATGTTTATTTATTTTATTTATATTGGCACTAGCAGCCCGTTCTGACTTCACACAGGTGGAGATTTATAAACTTAGATAAAGATAAGTTTATTTCCAAAAAACATGAGTATACAAACAGAGAGATAATGTAGTATTTTCATGGTGAAACAATTTTTGAAATTAGTGTAATAGTTTTCGAGTTTATTCGTTACAAACATTCAAAAATACAAATCCTCTTTGTGATATTAGTGTGGAAGTAGATTACTTATAGCTGTGCCTTGAGTAACACTCCCCTGGCATTTTCCTGATAAAAATTTGTTACTACCTATTTCAAGTTTTACTATAGCCTTACGATTTATTCAAAATCCATCCAGTCGTTTTTGCGTGAAGGACTATTAAACAAACACATCCATTCATTAAAACACTCATAAAATATACACACATAGATATTATAGATATTTTAAAGAGAAATGTATGGAATTCGCAAGGTATAGTAGAGAGGTTTGGAAGAAAATTTACTTAGATTCAGCCACTTTGGGTAAACGCCCATTGCATTGTCGTCAATCGAGTGTAAAGCGATGCAAATGCAACTGAAGGGCAGTGCCGCCTATGTTACAATTAATAACGGTGTCGCCGTCATTAAACGGAACACTCTGATTGCATTAGAAATTGTTAAACCTTGATTTATGGGATTTGCGTAAGCGCAGAAAAACTGTATACTTTTCGTTAATATTAGTCGTATCGTATGTAGTTATTGACTGGATGTCGTAGTCGTTAATATAGAAAGTTACAATTCCTGTGATGTTAAAACAATATTTATAAGCTTTATATATGAGTCTGTAACCGATTGTAATCTGTTTTGTGTTCTAATAAATAAAGAAAAAAAGAATTGGGATTATTCGAAGTCAAAGTCAAAGTAGGTATTTTTTTTTTATTGAAACTTGGCCTTCAAAGAAGGCTCTTTTTCACGTCGATAACTAATTATTTAATCATAATATATTATAACTCAAAACTACAAACTACTATCATTTCGGAACGACCACTGCTGAGAAGAAATGCCGAAAGAAACTTATGAAACAGTCATGAAACAAGCATGGTAGGTATCGATATCGATACCATGCTTGTTTGTGTTGTGGGAAATACCTACACAAGGAACGTTACCAATAACCAACATGACCAATAACCATTAGGTTAAAATATGGGTCCAATTGTATTATAGTCCATTGGTAATCCAGAAGGACCTTAGACAGTAATTTATTGTACACACAAACAAAAGTACAGTACAAAAGGTGGAGTTAATGCTAAAAGCATTGTCTGACAGTCAAACCTTGGGAAACCTTAGGGACTTACCTTAGAAATCAGCGTAGGCCGTTAAGTGTTGCCATTTTAATCAAGCCCTTACTTGCCTTCCAGGTAGACCTGTCGAGCGGGGACTGGCTGCGGCAGAGTGGGTGGGAGCCGTCACACGAGACCATTCTGCTCATCCATGGGTACGCGGGGGGCGATGATACACTGCCCATCACCGTGTTGAGAGATGGTAATAGCTCAGAGTTAATAATGTTAGGTAATGTTTTTACACGACTGACCAAAAAAGGAGTGTTATGTTTTCAGGGTTCATATGTATGTAAGTTTCTTATTCCACCATAAGTCCTGAACGGCCTAACAGATTTTGATGTGAGAGGTATTTTTAGATTACTTGCAATCCTCCGAGTGACATAGGCTATGTGAGTTGTCAGTCGTATTTTTTATTTTTAAATAATTAGCTTGTTTACATAAACTTATGTTACAAAATATCCTACCTCGTGGAAAATGTCGGAAAAGGTCGTGCTAGTTACATTGCTTCGTCTCTACTTTTTCCATGCCACACTATTGATTTATTTTATTTATTTAAAACTTCATTGCACAAAATTAAAAAAAAATTATGTACAAATGGTGGACTTAACGCCATAAGGCATTCTCTACCAGTCAACTATTAGACCAAACAGAGAGTAGTAAGGTGGTGCGATAAAGTGCAACGCGGTATTATGAATTCGTAAAATATAGACGTAATAATAAAAAGAATATACTTATAATGACTATAAATACATACATACTAATAATAATATTATATATATAGATGTATATATAACTAAATATATATGTGTAGCTAAATATATATATTTATATATAAAAAAACATAAATATAAATAAATACATATATCAGGATGACTTAGATTCAGCGATTTGCTGTAAAAAGTGTTTTTTAACTGCCTGCTTAAAAGCGAAACGGCTGGGAGCTCTACGAATCAGTTCTGGAAGGGCGTTCCAAAACCTAATAGCCTGCACTTGAAACGACTTGTCCATGAAACTCGAACGATGAAGAGGCATTGCAAGGGAAAGATTATTGGACGAGCGAGGAGGGCGGGTGTGGGTGGAGCTGAGGAAACTGAATTTGGATTTGAGATAGAGGGGAGAAAAAGGATTGTTAAGAATAGAGTAGAGAAAACAGAGAATTCTACATATACGACGCTCAGGTATTGGTAGCCACTCTAGCTGAGATCGAAATGGACCACTATGTGGACGCACAGCATATTTTTTGTTCAATAAAACCGAAAGTGAAAATTCATACACCGATAATTATTCATCGGTACATAATGCTGCAAATGAGATGAGGCCCAATTTTTATCTATTTACTTGGGCCAGGTACTTGTTTACAGAAATAATAAACAGAATCAAATGGAAGATTTTTTAAATTCCTTAGAGTTGTTAAATTACAGTAATACTTAATCTATTTTCTACAAGTTTACTAGTGAAAGTTATGCGCTTATAAAATCGATGCTAAAATCTTGCCAAAGTGAAAGTGGTTGCAGGCGGCAGGTGATCCTGCAAATTGCAGCCAGCTTGCATGTTGCACCCGCGTGCACTGTGCACTTTGCTTTCTCTGCATTGCGATGCAGTGGTAAGGTTAATGACTTCCCTGAGAGTCCTCAGAGATTCAGTATACTTATATCATATCGACTCAGTGTCGTAGTATATATATATATATATATTGTATAGGTGCTAATATAATACTAGCTGTTGCCGGCGGCTTCGCCCGCGTGAGTTTCGCTTAGATGAAAAATCTTTTTGTGTTCCCAACTGTAGTAACCTAAACTCCAGTACCTACTCAAAATTACAGACATTTGGTTATCCCGTGTCCCGCGGGAACAAATGTTGATGAACGGGAACAAAGTCAAAGTCAATTATTTTTATTCATATAGGCTTAAAAATAGCACTTATAAATCGTCACATTTTTGTTTTTTAGTCATAAAATTACTTAAAGCTAAGTTTACCACCGCCTCCAAAGCGCAAGTGGAGAAGAGGCGGCGCAACAAACTCAAACAGATGTTCCAGATCTTCAATATTTATACTTCAGTAGAAAATGCTCATCAGGTTGAACGAATTTTGCTAAGGCGCCACAGAACTATAGTTCTCCTGTCTCGGCAATACATATAAAAATTAAATTGTCTCATAATGACTCTATACTTTGATCTTATCTCCCTGTCTCTAGCTGGTATCATCCGGAATTTTGAACATCCTACCTGCGTCTGTGTTTCCGAGCACATACAACCTGACTCTCTTCAAAACCAGAGTGAATAGGCTGCTTCTGGGTAAGCTCGCTTCATCGTAGACCTCATCTCTGTCCTCGGGCAAGATTGTGGTCAAGAGCAAACCCATATTTAATAATAAAAAAAAAGAAATAAATTATCTACTAAATGATAATTTGCAATTTAAAATTGCATCAAAATCAGTTACGTAGTTTAAAAGATCTAAGCACACTAACAAACTACAAACAGCATTGTTTATACCTATTAATATAGAAAACTAAACCAAAACGAGAATAATTAACAAAAAATCTGTCTTTGAGTACCTCTGAGATTCTCTCTATTTCGTTGTTACAGCGTACCTACGTCGAGGCGGCTACAACGTGTTCATGTTGGACTGGGGGGCGCTATGCCAGCCCCCGTGCTACGTCGCAGCGGTGCACAACCTACGGCCCGTGGCGCGCTGCGCAGCCGAGGCCTTGGGAGCCCTGCGCCGCGCCGGCCTCCGCCCCGACCGCCTCACCTGCGTCGGCCACTCACTGGGAGCGCATCTCTGCGGCATCATGGCCAACTTCCTGTCCTTCAGGCTCAATAGGATCATTGGTGCGTTTATTAGCCACTCGCAGAATAATATCTACATGTTATTAAACTGGGGGCCAAGCTAGGAGCCCTGCGCCGCGCCAGCCTCCGCCCCGACCGCCTCACCTGCGTCGCTCGCTGGGGACGCAGCTCTGCGGCATCATGGCCAACTTCCTATCCTTCAGGCTCAATAGGATCATTGGTGCGTGTATTAGCCACTCGCAGAATAATATCTACATGTTATTAAAGCTGGGGGCCAAGCTAGGAGCCCTGCGCCGCGCCGGCCTCCGCCCCGACCGCCTCACCTGCGTCGGCCACTCGCTGGGAGCGCATCTCTGCGGCATCATGGCCAACTTCCTGTCCTTCAGGCTCAATAGGATCATTGGTGCGTTTATTAGCCACTCGGAGAATAATATCTACATGTTATTAAAGCTGGGGGCCAAGCTAGGAGCCCTGCGCCGCGCCGGCCTCCGCCCCGACCGCCTCACCTGCGTCGGCCACTCGCTGGGAGCGCATCTCTGCGGCATCAAGGCCAACTTCCTTTCCTTCAGGCTCAAAAGAATCATTGGTGCTTTTATTAGCCGCTGGCAAAATAATATTTACCTGTTAGTAAAGCTGGGGGTCAAGGGCCAAGCTAGGAGCGCTGCGCCGCGCCGGCCTCCGCCCCGACCGCCTCACCTGCGTCGGCCACTCGCGGGGAGCGCATCTCTGCGGCATCATGGCCAACTTCCTGTCCTTCAGGCTCAATAGGATCATTGGTGCGTTTATTAGCCACTCGCAGAATAATATCTACATGTTATTAAACTGGGGGCCAAGCTAGGAGCCCTGCGCCGCGCCAGCCTCCGCCCCGACCGCCTCACCTGCGTCGACCACTCGCTGGGAGCGCATCTCTGCGGCATCATGGCCAACTTCCTTTTCTTCAGGCTCAAAATAATCATTGGTGCGTTTATTAGCCGCTCGCAAAATAATATTTACCTGATAGTAAAGCTGGGGGCCAAGGACCAAGCTAGGAGCGCTACGCCGCGCCAGCCTCCGCCCCGACCGCCTCACCTGCGTCGGCCACTCGCTGGGAGCGCATCTCTGCGGCATCATGGCCAACTTCCTGTCCTTCAGGCTCAATAGGATCATTGGTGCGTTTATTAGCCGCTCGCAAAATAATATTTACCTGATAGTAAAGCTGGGGGCCAAGCTAGGAGCGCTACGCCGCGCCAGCCTCCGCCCCGACCGCCTCACCTGCGTCGGCCACTCACTGGGAGCGCATCTCTGCGGCATCATGGCCAACTTCCTGTCCTTCAGGATCAATAGGATCATTGGTGCGTTTATTAGCCGCTCGCAAAATAATATTTACCTGATAGTAAAGCTGGGGGCCAAGGGCCAAGCTAGAGCGCTACGCCGCGCCAGCCTCCGCCCCGACCGCCTCACCTGCGTCGGCCACTCGCTGGGAGCGCATCTCTGCGGCATCATGGCCAACTTCCTGTCCTTCAGGCTCAATAGGATCATTGGTGCGTTTATTAGCCGCTCGCAAAATAATATTTACCTGATAGTAAAGCTGGGGGCCAAGCTAGGAGCGCTACGCCGCGCCAGCCTCCGCCCCGACCGCCTCACCTGCGTCGGCCACTCGCTGGGAGCGCATCTCTGCGGCATCATGGCCAACTTCCTGTCCTTCAGGCTCAATAGGATCATTGGTGCGTTTATTAGCCGCTCGCAAAATAATATTTACCTGATAGTAAAGCTGGGGGCCATGCTAGGAGCGCTACGCCGCGCCGGCCTCCGCCCCGACCGCCTCATCTGCGTCGGCCACTCGCTGGGAGCGCATCTCTGCGGCATCATGGCCAACTTCCTGTCCTTCAGGCTCAATAGGATCATTGGTGCGTTTATTAGGCACTCGCAGAATAATATCTACATGTTATTAAAGCTGGCTGTCTAATATCCGTGTCGCACCCACTCCTCTAAAGGTTGGAGACTCTACAATCGAAGTTGTTGACAATTATGTATACCTGGGACAAACAGTTCAGTTAGGTAAGTCCAACTTCGAGAAAGAGGTCAACCGTCGAATCCAACTCGGCTGGGTAGCGTTTGGGAAGCTTCGCGATATCTTCTTGTTCAAAATACCGCAGTGTCTCAAGACTAAGGTCTTTGACCAGTGTGTGTTGCCAGTAATGACATACGGAACAGAGACGTGGTCGCTTACTATGGGCCTCATAAGAAGGCTCAAGGTCACCCAAAGGGCGATGGAGCGCGCTATGCTCGGAGTTTCTCTGCGTGATCGAATCAGAAATGAGGAAATCCGTAGGAGAACTAAAGTAACCAACATAGCCCGCAGAATCGCGAAACTTAAGTGGCAGTAGGCGGGGCACATAGCTCGCAGAACAGATAGCCGTTGGGGCAGAAAAGTTCTCGAGTGGCGACCACGAACCGGAAAACGTAGTGTTGGCAGGCCTCCCACTCGGTGGACCGACGACCTGGTGAAGGTCGCGGGTTGCGCATGGATGCGGGCAGCGCAGGACCGGTCGTTGTGGAAATCCTTGGGGAGGCCTTTGTCCAGCAGTGGACGTCTTTCGGCTGAGAGAGAGAGAGAGAGATTAAAGCTGGGGGCCAAGTTAGGAGCCCTGCGCCGCGCCGGCCTCCGCCCCGACCGCCTCACCTGCGTCGGCCACTCACTGGGGACGCATCTCTGCGGCATCATGGCCAACTTCCTTTCCTTCAGGCTCAAAAGAATCATTGGTGCGTTTATTAGCCGCTTGCAAAATAATATTTACCTGTTAGTAAAGCTGGGGGCCAAGTTAGGAGCCCTGCGCCGCGCCGGCCTCCGCCCCGACCGCCTCACCTGCGTCGGCCACTCACTGGGGACGCATCTCTGCGGCATCATGGCCAACTTCCTTTCCTTCAGGCTCAAAAGAATCATTGGTGCGTTTATTAGCCGCTGGTAAAATAATATCTACCTGTTAGTAAAGCTGAGGGCCAAGCTAGGAGCCCTGCGCCGCGCCGGCCTCCGCCCCGACCGCCTCACCTGCGTCGGCCACTCGCTGGGAGCGCATCTCTGCGGCATCATGGCCAACTTCCTGTCCTTCAGGCTCAATAGGATCATTGATGCGTTTGTCGATAGCTTTCATTAACAAAATAACGCCATTTATCGGTTGGAATAGAACATGTTTATTACTACCAGGAGGATATATTTCAGAGGTATAAATAAATAGACTAATCGGCTTATCCTCGAATTCACTACAGGATCTTTCCAAGCTACCTCTACTGAAATTTATATTGCTGATTGTGTTATTTATTACCTAAAATTAAATGAACAACAAGATTTTTAAAGAATTCTGGCATTCTAGCGGGAACTGCCGCACAGATTCACGGTGATGTATTCTAGCTTGCTGGTGATAATCTTCATTAGCTACGCACGACTGTATAACGGTGCCTGTTTGTCATCATCTAATGACAAAAGTAGACAAAAGTAGTTTTATGTCCTCTCTATCTACATGGTGTCCAGATCGAGGTGGTCTATTGTTTATGCAAATAAACTTTGAATGATTGATCCTAAGAAGTATCATAATTCTTACTTCTCAATAGAATTTAAAATATCAACCTTCAAATGACATGATAAATTGATTCCTCTCTTGACGACCTCCGTGGCCGGTCATCACGCCGGACTGTCACACCGTAGATCCCGGGTTCGATCCCCCGTCGGGTCAAGATGGAAAATGATATTTTTCAGATTGACCTGGGTCTTGAATGTTAATCTATATGTATTTATTATTATTATAAAATATTGTATCTTCGAGTTAGTATCCCATAACACAAGTCTCGAAGTTACTTTGGGGCTAACTTAATCTGTGTGATTTGTCCGTATATATATTTTATTCTCTCAGGTCTGGACCCAGCGCGGCCGCTGATCCGTTCTGCGCCGGCGCTGCGGCTGGATCCAGGCGATGCGCGCGCAGTGCACGTGCTGCACACTAATGCCGGTCGCTATGGAGAGGCCTCTCGACTCGGACACGCTGACTTCTGCCTCAACGGCGGCCGCAGCCAGCCTTACTGCGAAGACACACCAAGTAAGTTCATGATTCTCAATGGCAATGGATTGGCCACACACTTCGTCGCCCCTACGACCATATTCCACGACGGGCCTGGGACTGGAACCCGCAAGGCAAACGCAAGGTTGGCCGTCTTAATATTAATATTGTAATTCTCGTCTATCTCAATATGGGCAAAAGTAGATTCAACACAATCAGGCCCTGGTACAGTCAGATGCAGAGAAACCTGATTCCCTGAGATAAGATTCGGTGAGATAGGCTGAGGAGATTCGGTAAGGGTCAGGTTTCTCTGCATCTTACTGTATCTTAAGTGCCTTCTGGATAAAAGGGCCTTTTAATAGTACGAAGTAGAAAAATTAAAATGAGTGTGATATTGCAGACGAGGCGCTGTGTAGCCATATCTGGTCGATCTGCTACCAGGCGGAGAGCCTGTTCCGCGCGCGGCAGGCCGCGCCGTGCGGCCGGCGCTGCTCCGTGCGCGTGCCGCCCGCGCGCGCCGCCGTGCTGCCCGTGTTGCTGGGGCAACCCGCGCCTATGACGTAAGTGATTGTGTGACGTCACAGACGTGAACCAGTCTGGTCGATCTGCTACGGGGCGGATTCCTGTTTCGCACACCCTTATGTTGCTTACTTTATTTTCAAATGTCATTGGTACCAGATTTTTTCTGCCTAAATCATGACTTGACGAATATCTAGCGACAGCAGCCGTATACACACTAATGTGCAGAATAAGATTGGCTATCCTAAGCCACATGCGAGCTTATGAGAGAGCCCTGAATTCATGAAGTGGTCACCATGACCTAAATCGGTCGAATATCATCATCATAAATGTGCAGAAGTCCTCACGATTTCTTCCTCCACCGGAATCAGGTAGTTATCGATGGCACAATAGTTAAGTCCGATATCTACGTCATTCTACTCCCTAGTAGAACGACATATCCTACAACCAATATAATCTCAACCATTTTCTGCCCTGCCATGTCACGTTCAGAAAGTCAATATGTGTCCATCCACGGGAAAAGGTAACTTATGGGCGTTGACACTTACGACATTGTGCTTATTACGAGCTAAGTGAACTCGTATGGTTTCTTTTTCTAAACGACTTAAGCGCCTTCGACCATAAGGTACATTTTTCCGTGGAATGACATATAATCTCAACTGTTGCAGTGCATCAGGCGCCTACTGCGTAGAAGACTTCACGACGCCGTTCTGCCCGCACACCTCCAACCTTCCGGAGGGCGACCGCCGCTGCTGCCTCGACGAGCAGTACGCGGCGGCGGCCACCACCGAGCCGCAGCGGAAACGCCCGAGGCCGATCGTAAGGCTGCGCGCGCGCAGGGTCAAGCCACAAGACGATAATGACCTGCCAGAGGATTAGGAGGAGAAAGAGAATAATATCGATAGAGTAGTCCACAGTGCGACAAGGATATTTTGGCACGTGGTAGGAAAGCATATTAAAGTTTAAGCTTTTAAAATTTATCTATTATTTAAAACGTGTGGTGTACTCACGTGTCGATAGATCTTTGTCGCACTTTGATCACTGTCGCTTACACGTCATCGCTCGCGTTCACTACTGAAAAATGTCATGATTTTACTTGCTTTAAAAAATAATCACATTTTTTAATAAGATATGTACAAAGTACCACTTACCTATTGACGTCAACAAATTTATTTATAATGACCACCAACATTACGCAATTGGAAAAGAAGCGCCAAAATTATTAAAAAAAATATTTTCTCCAAAGATGATTTGCAAATGATTTGGGTAGATAATTGTTCGCTTTTGGGGAATTTATAAAATAGCTTAATAGGAGGGGTGTCGTGTTTGATGCAACTACACATAAGCTAATGAAAAGTAACTTGTAGTTATTTCTACGTAGCAGTCTGACGTTGATCGTCTTGCATTTGTCGAACTTTGCGTATTAATAGGTAACTACATGTTAGCAAAACAATTATATTTAAGTACAATTATAAGTCACACTGTACTAATTAGATAAAAATAAACTTTGGTTTTATTTAAGTACATAAGTAAAAACTACAGAATAAATATTTTTATGATGATTTATTATGATTATTTAAGATAACGTCGCAAACATAAGTTTTCGTCGATAAGAAAATGTGTAAATAGCTAAATTAATAAAAACTGATTTTATCTAGAAGACAATAATGAACCAAAGAAAAAACATTGTCAAAGAATGTTCTATGTGTACTTCATATAATAAAACTGTATAATTATTTTGTAAGTTCTGTGTTGAAGAGAACCATAAACTGAGTAAATCCTTTTATTTAAATACCTATTGTTTTTGACAACAAACGGAGTTCCACACAGGATAGAAAATACTTAGGTATTCTGTGACCTTGGTCTCTGAGTCCATGTTCCCGTGGGCAATTCAAAAATATCTAAGTAGAAGTATATGTGCCAGGTTTAAATTAAAAAAAAAATATCCTCCTTCAAAACTTCTCAAAATCGAAGCAGGTTTCAAGAGAACAGATTTCAAGCAATGTTCGGGAATAAGACAAAAAGTTGTGTGCACATGCCAATACATTTGTATTTACATTTTGAATTATTCATGTTCACACACACAACAGCTTAAGTTTTAGGTAAGTACCTACCTAATTACCTAAGTATGTTATTGTTTATTAGGATAGATAGCATACAACTCAACAAATAATTTGATAAAGTTCCTGTTGTTTTCGCAGTTGGGCGACTTATGCATATTAATTATATGGGCGAAAGCGAGTTGGTTTGTTTATAAATTTATTTTCTATTCGTCCTAAGTGTTCAACCGACCAGCAAACCTTAAGACTGATTGTCTTATTGCGGAATCAAAAAGATTATCAATGTACTACTTAGATTCTTTTGAAGCCATGGCATCCACAGATATCTACTTCGATAGATAAGTATAGGAACCTACATTAACGCGAGCAATACTGCGGTAAAAGCACAGCAAATGCATAAAAAACATTACGAATAAATATTTAGCTTTCGTAAATATTATTTAGTTTTATATTCGTTTACTCAACTGCTTCTAAGTACCATAGAAATCTATTGTTACTTCCTACTTATTGATGAATGTAATGCGTCAAAAGACTCCAAAATGGACGTGGCAGCGGATGTGTCACGAGTGATCCACACCCAAGAGGTGTTACTGGCCCTGGCTACTACCTTACACATGACTGAATATCTGTTCCCCCCACAGGCGCACTTTAATCGTAAGTACATTAGGTACCTACAGGTAAAACCATAAATATATACCTAGGTATTACCTACTAGGTACCTACCTTTTTTTTAGACTTTCAACAACATATTTACAACTTTCAGATTTATTCGCCCTTGCTTTTTGCCAAATAATTTTAGGTCAACGGGAAAAACCCCATTGGGTTTTGATTGCTGTCTGAAATCGCAAAATATGCAAAAAATCGCAACATTTACGGTAATAACTCCTGATCGCGTTGACGTATAATTTAGATTATAGCCCGGGAAGTAATGTCATCCAATGTATGGAACCTGCAAATTTTGGTATCGGAAGAATTCACTTGGCACAGGTGTTATATACATGAAGTTAAGCTAATTTAGCCCGGTAGCCATCCACTCCCCCTGGTGGGGTAGGTAGGGGGGCATTCAAAGGTACACGCCGCACAGTGAATCGCGTAGAACAACCTAGCCGTGAAAAATTATTTTGGCGTATTAAACAGCTCTTATTAGTTAATTACATTATATTTAGCCTTTATAGTTAGCTATTGACGTATTTTAATGTTGGGAATGAGTAAAAAAAAAACATTGGTACTTAAATAACCATGTAATTGAAATGATAGTTGAATAACAGTGAGGGAATCATTCACTAATCACCATGATTACTATAAATAAGTAAAGCAGACAGGTATAAAGTTTAAACAATGAAACAGATTGTGTTCAAAAATATTTTTTTAATTAAATTTACGTCATTAAAAACTTTAGCTCATAAGAAACTGAAAGTAGTAAACAATTTATTCATCTTCATCTGATTCGGTACAGACTCATGTATCTGGGTCGTGATAGCAATCCTGCTCTGCTGTCATCTGTTGCTCAATTTATGTAGCTGGGAGTGATACTGGGTTGAAAAGTTGTGATTTTGGTGTGCGTTACCCTGGCAGGAAAGTGTGTCCTGGAGTTAAGTGAATGGAACCAAAACGTTGTGCGTAGTCTAGTGTACATGTGCCGCGAATAAAACTTTTGTGCGTCTTGTAGTTTAGGAAAAAAACGGAAATCTAGGATTCTGCTAGGGTAACGTCGTTCTAGCAGGAAAGTTCTAAACGAATGATCGGAGAGAGAAATATTCTGAGGGGGCAGAGAGCTTAGAGCTGTGCATTGACCTGGGCTGAAAAGATCATTTGTGCGTCTTCAGGTTTTCGTGATATTGCATTTCCTGCTGGAGTAACGTTTTGCAAAATCGTGGATCTCCTAGATTCATCGTATGTGCGCCTGTAAGATAAATATACATGAGTAGCTATTCATTTGTGCCCATCTGTGCCATAATTAGATTTAAGAAAATATTTATAATTTTTAAGTAATCGCGTTGTCTTTGAAATCACGAAAAAAATCATAGCGCCTAAATGAAAAGACGTGTAAGCTCGCTGAAAACAGTATTCGATTCTTCTATACACCTATAATAACCACAAAAAGTTTCTGAAGTGCACATGTATTCATTATTGAATAATATTACTAAAAGACAAAATTAGGTGACTTAACTTTGACGTCAACATACAAGAAACCGGCTCAACCTAATAAGTGTGCGTGTGAACCAAAGATTAGTGTGTTCAGTCATAAGTTATCGTGGAAATTTTCAGTTCAAAATGTTAAGGATATAAGTAAATAAACACAAATCCAAAAACATATGAACAACGGCAGATTATCCGGCCAAATTAGAATGACTACAAAAAAGCGACGGTTTCATACATATCGATAACCTTCTCTATTGAACGTATTATACCTAAGCTGTTCGTACAGTCGCATTCAAACGTTTATTAGCAAATGCCAACCTGTAACTTTATTTGTGGGAAATAGTGGAAGTAATTAAAAAATATGTATTGTTGTTAAATAGGGATTTGTATAAAAGTTAAGGTCGTGTTCCTTATTTGTCGAAATAGGTAGATTAGGTACCTTCTATAAAAATACAAAATGTGTTTTTTAAATGTGAAAGTTTATTTAGGTACCACTATTATGAACTAGCTACATGGCTATGGCTACTGTTTCTTCTTCCATGTCGAGTCGTACAATTCTGCACACCGACCGATGTTTCCTTCCTCCGCGCGGCACCCGATGACGTTGGATTAGTTTTCTGTCTACGGATAACAAAAACAACAGTGAGGGAGTCGCTTTGTCTAGCTAGCGTGAAGAAAGTGAGATAACTAGTAAGCAAAATGGTATAAGTGGGACAGAGATAGATATATAATCGTCATTCTATTTTCAATAATGCGATGTATTTTGCTTTTTACTAGAAGTGAGTGAGTCATCTTTTCTCTTGGTAAACAGTTTGGTGCGTTGCGTGCATCACGCGTGCATGTTGTATGTTATGACGCTATGGAGATCCTGTTGCGCAGTTGCGTTTGTTTACTAATTAGATGTAGGTTAAAAGTTTATGAAGTTGGAATGGAATAATCTGCAATGGTAAGTAAATATTTAAGTTACCAATGGTTAGAAAGGAAGGCATTTGGTTTTCTTTAGCAGTAAGTAAATATTATTTTATTGTTCGAGACCCACAGCTAAAAGTGCAGTCCAAAGTCATTGAGTCATTTTTGTTTTCGGCTAAGCAGTTGATTTGAAAATGCAATATCCCAATAAGACTGGAAATCCTTTCCGCAAAATCTGCTTGGTAGATATATAAAGTACCCAGCCAGATCATGAAACATATTTTATGCTTTGACAACTGGACCACCGAGGCATCTACGGTGTCAAATCCGTTTGTTTGTTACCTCTTCATGCTTTATCTACTGGAATAGTCTTCCTGAAATTTCACATACACATAGTTAGAAGTACTGGAGAAGGACATAAGGTACCTTTCATCCCGGGAAAAAGCACTGTTCCCAGTGTCCACAGTAGTAGTTTGATCTGTGATTTGATGCCATAATATTTACTATTAAAATTACCTATGTATAAGAGAATAAAAATAATAATTTCCAAATCAAAAACCTCTTTTTTTATTTTATATGGCCACTATGTGCATGTCCTGTGCATTTTATATCCATACTAGCTTTTGCCCGCGGCTTCGCCCGTGTGAATTTCCCACGGGAACAGTGCTTTTTCCCAGGTATCTTATGTTCTTCTCAGTACTTATAACAATGTGTATGCGAAATATCAGGAAGAATGGTTCAGTAGATAAAGCATGAAGAGGTAACAAACAAACAAGTAAATAAACAAAAAAACTCACTTTCGCATTAATAATATTAGTTAGGATAGGATAGTTAGGATTTTTTAATTATTTCCTCAAACTTTGTCGGGAATTCCCAGTTGGGAATTGCCGACAGACGTTTGATAGCGACTGTACGGCCAACAGCTTAGGTATAATACGTTCAATAGAGAAGGTCATCGATATGTATGAAACCGTCGCTTTTTTGTAGTCATTCTAATTTGGCCGGATAATCTGCCGTTGTTCATATGTTTTTGGATTTGTGTTTATTTACTTATATCCTTAACATTTTGAACTGAAAATTTCGTGTGCGTTACCCTGGCAGGAAAGTGTGTCCTGGAGTTAAGTGAATGGAACCAAAACGTTGTGCGTAGTCTAGTGTACATGTGCCGCGAATAAAACTTTTGTGCGTCTTGTAGTTTAGGAAAAAAACGGAAATCTAGGATTCTGCTAGGGTAACGTCGTTCTAGCAGGAAAGTTCTAAACGAATGATCGGAGAGAGAAATATTCTGAGGGGGCAGAGAGCTTAGAGCTGTGCATTGACCTGGGCCGAAAAGATCATTTGTGCGTCTTCAGGTTTTCGGGATATTGCATTTCCTGCTAGAGTAACGTTTTGCAAAATCGTGGATCTCCTAGATCCATCGTATGTGCGCCTGTAAGATAAATATACATGAGTAGCTATTCATTTGTGCCCATCTGTGCCATAATTAGATTTAAGAAAATATTTATAATTTTTAAGTAATCGCGTTGTCTTTGAAATCACGAAAAAAATCATAGCGCCTAAATGAAAAGACGTGTAAGCTCGCTGAAAACTGTATTCGATTCTTTTATACACCTATAATAACCACAAAAAGTTTCTTGAAGTGCACATGTATTCATTATTGAATAATATTACAAAAAGACAAAATTAGGTGACTTAACTTTGACGTCAACATACAAGAAACCGGCTCAACCCAATAAGTGTGCGTAGTGAACCAAAGATTAGTGTGTTCAGTCATAAGTTATCGTGGAAATTTTCAGCTCAAAATGTTAAGGATATAAGTAAATAAACACAAATCCAAAAACATATGAACAACGGCAGATTATTCGGCCAAATTAGAATGACTACAAAAAAGCGACGGTTTCATACATATCGATAACCTTCTCTATTGAACGTATTATACCTAAGCTGTTCGTACAGTCGCATTCAAACGTTTATTAGCAAATGCCAACCTGTAACTTTATTTGTGGGAAATAGTGGAAGTAATTAAAAAATATGTATTGTTGTTAAATAGGGATTTGTATAAAAGTTAAGGTCGTGTTCCTTATTTGTCGAAATAGGTAGATTAGGTACCTTCTATAAAAATACAAAATGTGTTTTTTAAATGTGAAAGTTTATTTAGGTACCACTATTATGAACTAGCTACATGGCTATGGCTACTGTTTCTTCTTCCATGTCGAGTCGTACATTCTCTGATTAGTTTTCTGTCTACGGCACAGAATTAATATTAGTACTACGTACAGAAAGGAAACTCCCTGCCCCTCCCGCAATATGGCACCCCCCCGCTCCTTCCGCACTTCTCCCCCGTTCTTGTGTAACTGTGGGACGTTCGACTATGAAAACGCACACATTGACGTGTTACTGACGTGTTCACGGATATACAGTTTCATTTGTAGTAGTAGTAGGCATATTTGACGCGCCGTTTCTATGAAGCGCCCGCCCTGTGTCTACGGATAACAAAAACAATAGGGAGGGAGTCGCTTTGTCTAGCTAGCGTGAAGAAAGTGAGATAACTAGTAAGCAAAATGATATAAGTGGGACAGAGATAGATATATAATCGTCATTCTATTTTCAATAATGCGATGTATTTTGCTTTTTACTAGAAGTGAGTCATCTTTTCTCTTGGTAAACAGTTTGGTGCGTTGCGTGCATCACGCGTGCATGTTGTATGTTATGACGCTATGGAGATCCTGTTGCGCAGTTGCGTTTGTTTACTAATTAGATGTTGGTTAAAAGTTTATGAAGTTGGAATGGAATAATCTGCAATGGTAAGTAAATATTTAAGTTACCAATGGTTAGAAAAGGAAGGCATCTGGGTTTCTTTAGCAGTAAGTAAATATTATTTTTATTGTTCGAGACCCACAGCTAAAAGTGCAGTCCAAAGTCATTGAGTCATTTTTGTTTTCGGCTAAGCAGTTGATTTGAAAATGCAATATCCCAATAAGACTGGAAATCCTTTCCGCAAAATATGCTTGGTAGATATTAAGTACCCAGCCAGATCATGAGACATATTTTATGCTTTGACTACTGGACCTCCGAGGCATCTACGGTGGCAAATCCGTTTGTTTGTTACCTCTTCATGCTTTATCTACTGATATAGTCTTCCTGAAATTTCGCATACACATAGTTAGAAGTACTGGAGAAGGACATAAGGTACCTTTCATCCCGGGAAAAAGCAATGTTCCCAGTGTCCACAGTAGTAGTTTGATCTGTGATTTGATGCCATAATATTTACTATTAAAATTACCTATGTATAAGAGAATAAAAATAATAATTTCCAAATCAAAAACCTCTTTTTTTATTTTATATGGCCACTATGTGCATGTCCTGTGCATTTTATATCCATACTAGCTTTTGCCCGCGGCTTCGCCCGTGTGAATTTCCCACGGGAACAGTGCTTTTTCCCAGGTATCTTATGTTCTTCTCAGTACTTTACTTATAACAATGTGTATGCGAAATATCAGGAAGAATGGTTCAGTAGATAAAGCATGAAGAGGTAACAAACAAACAAGTAAATAAACAAAAAACTCACTTTCGCATTAATAATATTAGTTAGGATAGGATAGTTAGGATTTTTTAATTATTTCCTCAAACTTTGTCGGGAATTCCCAGTTGGGAATTGCCGACAGACGTTTGATAGCGACTGTACGGCCAACAGCTCAGGTATAATACGTTCAATGGAGAAGGTCATCGATATGTATGAAACCGTCGCTTTTTTGTAGTCATTTTAATTTGGTCGGATAATCTGCCGTTGTTCATATGTTTTTGGATTTGTGTTTATTTACTTATATCCTTAACATTTTGAACTGAAAATTTCCACGATAATATATGACTAAACACACTAATCTTTGGTTCACACGCACACTTATTGGGTTGAGCCGGTTTCTTGTATGTTGACGTCAAAGTTAAGTCACCTAATTTTGTCTTTTTGTATTATTATTCAATAATGAATACATGTGCACTTCAGAAACTTTTTGTGGTTATTATAGGTGTATAGAAGAATCGAATACAGTTTTCAGCGAGCTTACACGTCTTTTCATTTAGGCGCTATGATTTTTTTTCGTGATTTCAAAGACAACGCGATTACTTAAAAATTATAAATATTTTCTTAAATCTAATTATGGCACAGATGGGCACAAATGAATAGCTACTCATGTATATTTATCTTACAGGCGCACATACGATGGATCTAGGAGATCCACGATTTTGCAAAACGTTACTCTAGCAGGAAATGCAATATCCCGAAAACCTGAAGACGCACAAATGATCTTTTCGGCCCAGGTCAATGCACAGCTCTAAGCTCTCTGCCCCCTCAGAATATTTCTCTCTCCGATCTTTCGTTTAGAACTTTCCTGCTAGAACGACGTTACCCTAGCAGAATCCTAGATTTCCGTTTTTTTCCTAAACTACAAGACGCACAAAAGTTTTATTCGCGGCACATGTACACTAGACTATGCACAACGTTTTGGTTCCATTCACTTAACTCCAGGACACACTTTCCTGCCAGGGTAACGCACACGAAAATTTCCACGATAACTTATGACTGAACACACTAATCTTTGGTTCACACGCACACTTATTGGGTTGAGCCGGTTTCTTGTATGTTGACGTCAAAGTTAAGTCACCTAATTTTGTCTTTTTGTAATATTATTCAATAATGAATACATGTGCACTTCAGAAACTTTTTGTGGTTATTATAGGTGTATAGAAGAATCGAATACAGTTTTCAGCGAGCTTACACGTCTTTTCATTTAGGCGCTATGATTTTTTTTCGTGATTTCAAAGGCAACGCGATTACTTAAAAATTATAAATATTTTCTTAAATCTAATTATGGCACAGATGGGCACAAATGAATAGCTACTCATGTATATTTATCTTACAGGCGCACATACGATGGATCTAGGAGATCCACGATTTTGCAAAACGTTACTCCAGCAGGAAATGCAATATCACGAAAACCTGAAGACGCACAAATGATCTTTTCGGCCCAGGTCAATGCACAGCTCTAAGCTGTCTGCCCCCTCAGAATATTTCTCTCTCCGATCATTCGTTTAGAACTTTCCTGCTAGAACGACGTTACCCTAGCAGAATCCTAGATTTCCGTTTTTTTCCTAAACTACAAGACGCACAAAAGTTTTATTCGCGGCACATGTACACTAGACTATGCACAACGTTTTGGTTCCATTCACTTAACTCCAGGACACACTTTACTGCCAGGGTAACGCACACGTGATTTTGGATAAAATAGTTCTGATATTTTTGCAAAGGGCTTCGTGATACATCGATTACTGGATCAGAGGAAAGTAAGAGCATGTTCAGAAGATCCCTATTGGTTTGAATCTTAAATCTTTTACATGTATTCGAAATCCTAAAACGCCGATAATCTTTATTCCTACACTCCTGAGCTTCTTCAGAAAACTGGCTAATTGGGAGAATGCACGATCCTATGACATCTCTTTCGTGATGTAAAGTTTTTCTGGTCTGCCAGGAGTCTTAGTAATTTCAGATTCGTCTGCAGAATCCTCACAACCTAAAGCAGTGAAGTTAATAACTTCGCCCCCTCCAGCCACTCCTTCTACTTCAACATAAATCTTAGAAAAAATACCATTGATTTCACTTATATCATATTTCTCTCACATGATCAAGACAAGAAGTGACCAATTAAGTAATATTGAAGGCATCAAGTATTTTAGTATAAATAATATTTACTGTCTTTGTGTGATCAACAAAATTTAAATTTTTTCTCAATTTTCGATTTAATACTATGCAAATATGTACTCTTGCAAGATTTGAGATTCTATTCATGAATAATAAAGCATAAAATAGCTTTATTGCGATTATTTTGGCTGTAGATTTCATGTAATTCAAAGAATTCCGTTCGGGCCAAAAAATACCTCCTATCTAAAAAAAATAAAAAAAATATGATGCAAAGTCGTGTGAAATGTACTGACATAAAAAAATGAAAGTATATAACATAAGCTTTCATTTGTGGTAGAAATTGTAATGACACTTTGGTATACTCATAATTAGATTGTCTAAAATATATAAGAAACTTGACTTATTTCGTAAAAAAAGAAAACACCATTTTTCAACTCTCATAAACAAAATTATAACTAGTTAACGGGTTAAATAAAAATAGTATCAATAAGTACACACCTTCAAAACTGTCTCTCATTTTTATCAAAATTTTTGGACACTCAAAAATATAAATAATAAATATTCCCGTAAGATGCGTCGAATCCAAATTGATGACATGTTTAATGCAGTTTTTGTTTATATACCCACTTTGAGCGCTCATTACTCGGTGGTGATAGAAGTTAGGTGATTAGTGAAATGCAATTTTTTAATCGGTGGACTATCAGGAATCATAATTGAGATGTCATTGACCGCAGTATTGGGTTGACTTTTTCGCGGCTAAATTGGGCAAACAGTTCACTGTGCGCCGCCGCGCTTTATTCAATAAAACTTTTTTCCAAAAAAGTGAACCGACTTCCATCATAAAACTTAAAATCAAGAAATAACAATAAAGAAAAATGTATTGGCATGCTACCTACTGATTGAGGTGAAGTCGGTGCCAAGTGCAGGAGTAAGGGTGTTTATGTAATTGTTTAGCTAGGCATTTTATATACTCGTATATGTATACACGATTCTAATGTAAATTTAGATTATTTATATTTTTCGGCACCGACTTCACCTCATTCAGTAGGTAGCATGCCAATACATTTTTCTTTATTGTTATTTCTTGATTTTAAGTTTTATGATGGAAGTCGGTTCACTTTTTTGGAAAAAAGTTTTATTTTATCATTTTTAGTGCTACTACACTAATTTTCTTTAATAAAAACTTAAACTTTTCTTCTGGCCGAAAATAAAGAATTAAGAATTCGAAACTTTTTATGTCAGCCTGATTTGAAATGTCAAACATGTCAAATTGTCTATTATTTTTGGCACATAAATAGACCGAGAGCCCGCGACGACCAAACTTCTTATTTTAAAAATGCTGAATGTTTCTCTGCGTGGTATATACGGGTAAAAATATTAGCGACTAGGTATGAAGTTTGGATCTTAGTTGCTTATGCAGGTAATATGGCTAGCAAGGATGATGTTTATAGGTATAAAAAGCACCCTTGGGGCCTCCCAAAGTAACATTAATTTCAGATTTTGTAATAAAACAAATATAACTGTAATTTAGTAAAGTAACTATATCTGGCAGGGGTTTATATCTGCACCAATTGCCTGGTAATGGATGGCGTGATTTCTAATATTATTCTGAATAAAATCTTTAAAAAACTTTACTTTGAGGAAATTGAGCTACCACTTTATATGCTATTGCTACAAATTATCTGCCTATAAGTAATCATGATCCAACTTTTATAGTCGCTAATCGCTATATCTATGTTGGGGACATACACAGAAAATCTTGAGTTTTAATAAAATAAGAAAGGGCATGCTGTCGCGGGCTTTTGCTCTATAATGCAATGTTGATATTTTTATTATTTGTTAGGTATCTTTAAAATTACCGAACAGATTCGGACGTGGTTAAAATGGGACCAACTTGGGAATAAACCCTTTCGAATAAAAAAACAATTTTGGAAATCAGTCTACAATTGGCGGAGAAATCGGCGAACATACATAAAAAAAAAACATACATACATCGAAACATATAACCTCCTCCTTTTTTGGGAAGTCGGTTGAAAAATCATATCAGCTTCTATTTACCTACCACCTCGAGTTTGGTGTCATTTTCTAGTAAATCAGGCATGAGGAATTCATTTTTGAGACATTTAGTATATACTTTGATAGAAAAAAAGGAAAATAATGACGAAAATATCAAAATCAGTTTGTTATTTTTTTTATTCAACTGTCAATATTTTTGAAAATCCTGAATTTTGTGCAAATAAAAAAATACTATATTAAAGAATATTTATCTAGCTTTTAAAAAATATATACTTTCATATATATAGTTATCATAGATCTTTCTGAAAAAAATCGGACATGGTACGCGGCGGTGGCTAGGATCTTTTCCAATCGTCTAGTCTCTCATCCTTTTGTAACCATATTAATTTGGTTTTATATGCAAAATATACAGAATATGTACTTTACTTAGTTATTGACTGTCTCTTGTGATCTGATGAATAAATAATAGTTTTTTTAGGGTTCCGAAGTAAACATGGAACCCTTATAGTTTCGTCATGTCTGTCCGAGGCTTAGCTCAGAGATTATTAATGCTATCAAGTTGTAATTTGGTACAGATATACATATTAATTACGCGGATAGAAATGGAGAATAAAATCATAAAAAAATTTTTTTTTAGCGCGGCTGCCCTACACCTAAAGTGGGGATGATTTTTTTTTATCTCTATTATACCATCGTGTGGGATATCATTTGATAGGTCTTTCAAAAATATTATGAGTGTGTTAACATCATATTTTGATTTAGGGATCCGTTTGTGAAATATTTGACTTTAAAGTGCAAAATTTTGTTAGAGTCAAGTGTTCCCCCTCTCGAATAGGAAAATAGTGGTCGGTGGATACGGGAAAAAGTCATGATACGTAGTAAAGATAATGAATTTAATAGGAAAACTATTACTATTATGTAGGCTTTACACTTTAACTAGTAATAGACGATAAACACAACATTTTCGTGTACCCCCATTGTGCAGAGTATGATGTTGTTGTCGGCATGTTTTCATGTTTTCATTCTTTTTTGTATTTTTATTTTTGTTGTGTTGTGTTTTTTATCTAAGAAATAAACATATTCTATTCTATTCTTAATAAACTTACAAAATCGATTTTAGTATGAAAAATATTTGTAGGAACATTTTTCATTGAATATGATTGTATAATACATGGTACTTAGGTTATAGTCATTAGTTAAATAAAGCTGGGAGTTAATTTGAGTTGATGTGTCCACATTTGTACAGGGTAGGCAGGCAGGCACCTTCGGAACTCTACAATGGTGGCCCGATACGGACTTGACCAATTATTTTATTATATTACCGACATTTTCCACCACAGTGGCATAATTTGTTTCATTTTAATTGAATTTTGACAGCTGCACCTAACACCGCACCGTGGCTTGCACCGAATCAGTTCACGACAAGCGGTAGCAGCAACTGGTGCAATAGTCCACTTTGGTTTCCATTTATTTAATTCCATTTCCCATCCCAAATCAGCAAGTGCGCTGTTCTCTAAAAAAGACTGACAGTGTCACGTTGTAAAATTTTCCTTATTAATTTTATTTTTTTTTCTGAACGCAAGACATCGATGTTTGTTGTAACCATGGAAGTAATAAGTACCTTTTGGTTGTAACAAAACGTTTCCAAACGTCAACGTCAAATCGAGGTTGTGTTCTGTCATCTGTCAAACATCATTAGCTTGAATGTCATAGTCCGGTACGATGGGATTTTGGAAGCTCTTGGAAATTCCCTGGTTGGGAGCACATGGCTGGCGGGCTCTGATGAGAAACTGATGATCCTCAGAGTGAGTATTCTTCAACTCATGAAGTGAGTCAGAAAGACGTGAGGTCTTTCGTTGTCACGAACAAAATTGTGACAAAACTTCTTTGTTCTTTTCAGGGACCGCGTGTCAGCAGTTCCTAATTTTTTTATATATTCTAAATGGGTGGAGGGATGTACTGCGAGTTTCTGACGAAGTCCTGGTCAGAGCCGGTAAGCATTCCTGACTAAATTTGGAATAGGTTAGAAAATTTAATGCCATGTGTTTTAATCAAACCAATTTTGTTGTTTCAGCGGACGGGATTATTTTGAATTTGTTGTTTTCCATTTTGATAACCTTACTTCGTCATTATTATTATATTATTTTGGATCTGTACAATTTGATTTGTACGGGATAGGTTTTCATCCTTTTGTGATGGAACCAAATTTTTATTGATCTTCCCCGAAGCCGTCGAGTCGAAGAATTGGATTTCATATAGAAGGAACACCCAGGTATCCTGCATAAGAGACCTCCAGGTAGCCTTTATCTTATTAGAAATATTTAACTTAGCATCGTCTCAGCGAAGATAATTCTTATGTAAATTTAAGTCTAGCATTTCCATGGTGACACAAAAATTAACCTTATTTGATGTAATTTGGTAACAGTATCCTATGGTTTATCTAGTATAGTACATAGAACCTATAGCGACCCAGCTTGGTCTACTGTGGCTAGTTTTAACAAGAGGGCATATGTGTGTACTAGTGTGTTGTAAGTTATAAAATAAACCTTATTTTTGTTGTGTCTCAACCAGGATATTATTTATCTACAACCTTTATCACCCCACATCAGCAGCTCAAGGTAAAGTTATTGTTTTCACACCATTTCATAGTAATACTATTATTATTATTTTTTTGCCCATGGCAAGTCGCGGGCAACTCCCATAAAGGGATAGATTTGCCATGTGGCAAATGGCGCCCACGGTTAATTATTTTGTTGTATTTTATGGGTACATGGTGCTCAGTTTTTTTAAATGGTGTTAGAGCTGTTTGGGGGATTTTTTTTGTGCCACCATACTTGCTGAAATTTAACTTAGTTTGTTAACTTACAGATTCACTATAAAAGTTGTTTTATTTTGTGTATTTGCATACAATTATACATTAATTGTAGGGTTTAGTTGCTGCACTTAGCATTTATTGTGTTATTTTGGTAAAAATAAGTTAACATAACTTGTCATATGTTCTTAGGTTATAAACATGTGCTTTTGAAAAATTGATATTTTACATAATTGTGACTAAACAGTCATGGGAATTTGGTTTGTTTATGCTGCACTACATATTATTTAGCATATTTTGTGAAATTATTGTGTTTTTATGCTAAGAATTAACTTATACCTAGCGGAAAAAAAAAAATTGTAAACTTTAAATTTTTCTAAGGTAATCATTGTGAGTCACCAATGGAAATAAGTGTATTAGGCCTCCTTATTAACATTTCTAAATTATTTTGAATTTTAAACTGTTTTAAATTGAAAATTAAGTTTTTTTGGTAACTAATATGGAGCGGTCAATACAGTTTCATTCCCTGAAAAAGGATGAACTATCTTATGAAGTTTCTATTCGATCTGAAACTCCTGCTAGTACTGTCGAAGCCCTGCGCAAGCAGCTTCGAAATCTTTTGTCTGAAGGTCCACCTGAAGCAATTTTAGAAACTGAGTTCACTGCTACATCGGAAATAAAAACTATTTCAGATAAATTAGATGAATTAAATGTTAGTGTTGATAAATTTATTAAATACAAGGATAGGTACTCACAAAATAGGAGCCGTACCTTAGGTAGTCATTTGTATCATAGACTGTTGAGGGTTCAGTCTGATGACCCCGCTGTTTTATCCACTAAGTCTGAACTGGGAAACCGGTTGGATTCTTTGTTGTCTAAGGTTGAAACAGGCAGTGTATCAGTACCTGCGGTCGATCAATCTCCAGTTACTCCAGCGGGTAAGGAGGTTACAGTGGAATGTGCTGGTGACAAAAATGTTGCCAAATGGAACTTAAAGTTTAACGGGTTGAATGATCCCCGTTCGTTTGTAGAAAGGGTCGATGAACTTCAACTATCTTATGGTGTTTCTGATAGTAAACTTTTTAATTCCGCTGCTCATTTATTTGTAGACCAAGCGTTGCTTTGGTATAGAGGTATAAGGTATCTGGTCTCGTCTTGGTCAGAACTCAAGGAGATTTTGTTGAAGGAGTTTGACCCAGTGGACTATGATTATAGATTATTAGGTGAAATTAGGTCACGTACACCGGGAGCTGATGAACCAGTACACATTTACTTTTCTATTATGTTCTGCATGTTCGCTCGACTCAAAAACCTTTGAGCGAGGAAGATAAACTTGAGATATTGTTACACAACATAAGACCACATTTTACACAACAGTTAGCATTGATTGACATCACTTCCATTACACAGCTTAAGGAAAAGTGTCGTACATTGGAGGCAGCACGTCAAAAAGCTAAAAATTTTGTTGAGCCATCGCGTCCTTGCTCCAAAGTGCTCAGTGTGGATTGTGCGTATAAGCCGAAGTCAAAACCGACAATTACGGTTACGGTTAATGTTCGGAGTGACAAAACGGTTAATTGTGTGTGCGCTAGTGTAAATGTGAAGAATTCTCAACGTGAGCATGTACAAAATTTTAAAATACCCGTTGATCCGATACCACGTTGTTTCAAGTGCGGAAAACCAATCACAACTTTGCACGTTGTAAAGGCACGCCAACAGATGGCGCTATTAAGTGTTTTGGTTGCGGGAAAACGGGCGTTACGCTTAGGAATTGTGTACAATGTAAAAATAATAAAAAACACAGTGGTTCAAAAAACTAGTAGTGCAGGATCGTGGTGAAAATAAAGATAAAGTTAATAAATTTTATAGTTTTGATTCGATCGCCACGGTTCTTTTTGCTCCAAATTCTAACGATATTAGACCTTATTTAAAATTTAATGTAAATAATTTTGAGATTTTCGGTTTATTGGATTCTGGTGCAGCCATGTCAATTCTGGGAAACAATTCACATTTAAACTTTGTGAAATTTGGTTTTGAATTTCAAGAAATTGAAAGCAACACGATTTGTCGCGTTGCAAATGGTATTGAGGTAAAGACGATTGGTTATATTTTTATTCCTGTTACATTTAATAATGTAACAAAGATTATTAAGTTTTTTGTTATACCTAAAATAGTCTCGCCAGTTATTTTAGGGGTTGAATTTTGGCAGGCCTTTCGTCTGGCACCTGAGATTTTTGACAACATTGACTACAGAGTATCCCCAGTTAATTATTTTAGAAACTCAGTAAATTCAGAAAGCATCAATACAATACAGTCTTATGAACATTTAACAGTCGCTCAAAGGGAGATGGCTGATTCAGTGGTTGAAAAATTTAAGAACATTTCTTTTGAGGAAAAAGGTTTAGGTAGGACTACACTTATTGAACATGTCATTGACACGGGCGATGCGGCCCCTATTAAGACAAAGCAGTATCCACTTTCACCGGAAAAGAGAGCATTTTTGCAAACTGAATTAGATAGGATGCTGGCTTTAGATGTAGTAGCGCCTAGTGAAAGTCCTTGGAATAATCCAGCCTTGCTTGTCAAGAAGTCAAACGGTGACTGGCGGTTTTTTTTAGATTGTAGGAAGCTAAATACAGTAACGAAGGGGGATTCATATTCGATTCCATACATACCCCAGATTCTTGATAGCTTAAAAGAAGCTAAATATCTGTCTTCCATCGATTTAAGTTCTTCCTTTTGGCAAATACCGTTGAATAAAGACTCGCAAGAGAAGACTAGTTTCACAATTCCAGGTCGCGGACTATACAAATTTAAAGTCATGCCTTTCGGACTTTGCGGCGCACCAGCCCGCCAACAACGTCTTATGGATCGACTATTCGACCATAACATAACTAGTGATATAGAAAACGGCATGGTCTTCTGTTTTATCGATGACATAGTGATTTGTAGTTCAGATTTTAACACTCATTTGGTTCTTTTAAACCGTGTTTTGGAGAAATTGAAAATGGCTAATTTAACAATAAATTTTACTAAGTCTAAGTTCTTCAGGAAGTCGCTTAAATACCTAGGTTACGTCGTAGACGAGTTCGGATTGCGTACTGACCCTGAAAAGGTAGCGGCCATTTTAAATTTTCCTACTCCGAATAACGCACGGGATGTAAAGTTTTTCTCGGTACTTGTTCGTGGTACCGTCGATTTATTAGAAATTTTTCAACTATTGCTGCTCCTTTAAATAGGCTAACTTCAAAAGGTAAAAAAGCACCTCCGTTTCAGTGGTCGGAAGAGGCAGAAAATTCTTTTATAACGTTAAAAAATGCTTTAGTTACTGCACCAATTTTGGCAGTACCTGATTTTGATAAACCTTTTGCCGTCCACTGTGACGCTTCTGCTTATGGTTTAGGAGGTATGCTGTCTCAGACTATAGATGGTCATGAGCATCCAATTGCGTACGTTAGCCGATCTTTAAATAAAGCAGAGCGTAATTATAGTGCTACCGAGAGGGAGGCACTGGCGGTAATTTTTGCTGTGGAAAAATTTCAAGCTTATCTAGGTTCCCGTCCATTTAAAGTTATAACAGATCATTCCTCGCTGAAGTGGTTCATGAATCTGGAGAACCCGTCCGGACGACTTGCTCGTTGGGGTTGCCGACTGTCTCAATTTGATTTTGAAATCGAGCACAGAAAGGGCTCTGACAACGTCGTTCCTGATGCGTTGTCCAGATTGTTGAGGATTGAAGCTGTAGGTGATTCTGCAAATGATGATCAAGATGATTGGTACGTAAAAACTCTAAACGGTTGTAAGGCTTTTCCTAAAAATTATCCAAATTTTTGCGTTAGAGACGGGAAACTTTATCGTTTTTGCAAAAGTAAGTACAATTTACTGAGTGAATTTGACTGGAAAGAAGTGGTAAAGAAAAGTGACCGAAATGAAGTTATTAAAGCAAACCATTGTGAGGCAACAGCCGCACATTTAGGTGTATTTAAAACGCACAGACGAGTGTGTTTAACGTACTTTTGGCCGGGTATGCACAAGGAGATTGTAGAGTTTATTAAAAAGTGTAATGTCTGTGCCGCGTATAAACACTCAACAAAAGCTACCCCAGGATTGATGGGGCAGCCTAAGGTTTGCTATAGGCCTTTTCAGGTAGTTTCTACAGATTTAGTAGGTCCGTTACCACGTTCTCGTTCCGGATTTACAATTTTATTAGTTGTAACATGTTGCTTCTCAAAGTACACCCTATTATTTCCGTTGCGTCGAGCAACTAGTGCTTTAGTTGCCAAACATTTTGAAAATGACGTTATTTTGGCTCATGGAGTGCCTGAAACTGTTATTGCAGATAATGGAGTGCAATTCACAGGATCGGAATTCCGTAACCTTTTAAAGCGATATAACGTACCTAAAGTGCACCTTACTCCACGCTATACGCCGCAAGTGAACCTTGTGGAAAGGTATAATAAAACGGTTATGACTGCTGTGGCTTCGTATGTGGAAGAAAATCATAGAACATGGGACGAACAATTACATCGTATTCGTTTTGCTATTAATAGTGCAGTAAACGAGTCCACAGGGTTTTCTCCTTTCTTTTTAGTCCATGGTAGGGAACCAGTTATCAATGGGTCATTCTACAAAGACACAGATGCGGAGTATGACGTAGCTATGCCCCGCGACGAATATGCTGGAGAGTTAGGTTGTTTAAAGGATATTTTTGGCAAGGTTAGGCTACACTTATTGGGAGCACATGAAGTAAATTCTAGATATTACAATTTAAGGCGAAGGCCAGCAAAGTTTTCTGTAGGGGATATTGTGTGGAAACGTTGTTATACGCAGAGCGATGCTGCAAAATTTAAGATGGCAAAATTAGCTCCCAAGTACGAAAAGTGCAGGGTTAAAGCTGTTTTGTCCAATTTGGTTTATGAACTGGAAAGGTTGGATGGTCATCCTATTGGTTCCTGGCATATTAAAGACCTCAAAGGTCTGTAGTTTTTTTAATAGGGTTTTACCTTATTTTTTTTATTACCTGCTATTTTGTGTGGACAATTTTTTTTGTAATTCGGGTAAACGGTGGACGTGCGGTCCGTTCGGAAAATTCCGTGCTCACCGCACCACCACTGAAAACACAGCAGCCGATGTTGTCAGTTGCAGCGGCACATCTGTATGTGTCCTTGTTCCGTGGACGCACGACCTGTATCGTCGCCGTATTTCGCGTGCTCGTCGTGCCGCCACAGTTGCGACTACCAGTGAGTCTCTGTAGCTCGACTATCGCCCACAAGTGATAGGAACGTGGTAAACGGAAGTGGCCGTTTTACTACTAAGAATGAAAGGAGGGAGTGAAAACGAATAAAAGAAGGTATGGAAGATGAGGCCATGGTTTTGTTTCTGCGAGAAATGTAAGTGATGTGTGAAAGTGGAGTGGATAGAGGAGCGCAGGCTGTTAGTGATATTATTTTATTTACCCAATTACGACGAATATGGAACTGTTGTTGCTGCCTACTGTAATTATTTTGTACTAGCGCTAGTCATTGTTTTGTTTTACATGTAGGAACAACTTTTTAGGATTTCGGTCCGGTGTTTTGTAAGACTTCGGTCTGAATTTTGGTTCGCTGCATTTTTCAGTGGCATTATTTTTGGACATTGATCCAATTTTACCTGTTATATCTGTATGATTGACGGTGTTTTTTTTTTGAGCAAGTAGTTGGCTCGTTTTGTTCCATATTTGGTAATATATTCTTTTTGGTTCACTGCTGACAGTAGAATCTTTGGATTTTTTTTTATTTCGATTTTGTTTTGGTCGCCAAAATATGCAGAGGATTTTTTTTATTGGTTTATGGTAATTACCATAGTTCCATTATTGTTTGTTTTATTATTTCAAGGGGATTAGATTGGATTTTTTCTCTCTGTTCGTTAGCAGAGCTTTTGACGAAGTTAGGTTAGTTTTAACACATGCATGAGTGTTATTTTTTTTTTGGTGTTGGTTCATTTTTTTTGGACTGGTGGTTTTGTTTTTGTGAGACACAGTAGAATTAAGTAGTTTTTTGTAGAACGCTGAGGGCAGCTACGGCTTTACTTAGCTGTTGCTTAGCAAAGCCTTTTTACTTAGGAGGGAGGTATTGTCACGTTGTAAAATTTTCTTTATTAATTTTATTTTTTTTTCTGAACGCAAGACATCGATGTTTGTTGTAACAAAACGTTTCCAAACGTCAACGTCAAATCGAGGTTGTGTTCTGTCATCTGTCAATCATCATTAGCTTGAATGTCGTAGTCCGGTACGATGGCATTTTGGAAGCTGCTGGAAATTCCCTGGTTGGGAGCACATGGCTGGCGGGCTCTGATGATAAACTGATGATCTTCAGAGTGAGTATTCTTCAACTCATGAAGTGAGTCAGAAAGACGTGAGGTCTTACGTTGTCACGAACAAAATTGTGACAAAACTTCTTTGTTCTTTTCAGGGACCGCGTGTCAGCAGTTCCTAATTTTTTTATATATTCTAAATGGGTGGAGGGATGTACTGCGAGTTTCTGACGAAGTCCTGGTCAGAGCCGGTAAGCATTCCTGACTAAATTTGGAATAGGTTAGAAAATTTAATGCCATGTGTTTTAATCAAACCAATTTTGTTGTTTCAGCGGACGGGATTATTTTGAATTTGTTGTTTTCCATTTTGATAACCTTACTTCGTCATTATTATTATATTATTTTGGATCTGTACAATTTAATTTGTACGGGATAGGTTCTCATCCTTTTGTGATGGAACCAAATTTTTATTGATCTTCCCCGAAGCCGTCGAGTCGAAGAATTGGATTTCATATAGAAGGAACACCCAGGTATCCTGCATAAGAGACCTCCAGGTAGCCTTTATCTTATTAGAAATATTTAACTTAGCATCGTCTCAGCGAAGATAATTCTTATGTAAATTTAAGTCTAGCATTTCCATGGTGACACAAAAATTAACCTTATTTGATGTAATTTGGTAACAGTATCCTATGGTTTATCTAGTATAGTACATAGAACCTATAGCGACCCAGCTTGGTCTACTGTGGCTAGTTTTAACAAGAGGGCATATGTGTGTACTAGTGTGTTGTAAGTTATAAAATAAACCTTATTTTTGTTGTGTCTCAACCAGGATATTATTTATCTACAACCTTATCACCCCTCATCAGCAGCTCAAGGTAAAGTTATTGTTTTCACACCATTTCATAGTAATACTATTAATATTATATTTTTTGCCCATGGCAAGTCGCGGGCAACTCCCATAAAGGGATAGATTTGCCATGTGGCAACAGCTAGAGAATGTTCCGACGATGGATCCTAGTTCTCGGCTGCTTCTCCTAAGCGCTGTTTACTAGGGTGTGCATGTAGACTAATGTAGAGTGTGCACTCCTACTTGTCAGAAAGGCACGTCGAGTACCCAGGGAAAGACGGATGGCAATGCTGGGAAACGTCATGTGGCATTCCGCATCCCAAGCCCTATGTTTTTGTCGTCCTAGACATGCACCGCCAGAAAATGCGAGCATAGTGGTAGGTGGGGTCAATATCGCTACTGGTGGAACTATGAAGTACCTTGGCCTAATCCTAGATGCCAAAAGGAAGTTCTCCGATCATTTCAAGAATATGGCTCCAAAACTCTTGAAATCGGCATCTGCGTTGTCCAGGATACTGCCTAATATAGGAGGACCCAATACACACGCGCGACGCCTCCTGGAGCCCCAGTATGCGCAGATGATTTAAAAAAGGAGAGCATAATGTTGTTGCGAAGACCCCAAAGGGCTATCTGTACAATACAAGGATATCGCACAGTTTCTGCAGACGCTGCTTGTATTCTTGTTGGGTCCTTGCCATGGGATCTAGAGGCAAAAATTCTTTCTGGGGCTTTTTATGGCGTGAAGAAAATTGCGCCCTAGGTCACAATAAAGCACCGAGGGAAGTGGCTACTTATAAAGCGGGTCTCCACTTGGAAGCTGTAAATGAATGGGAAGAAAGATTGAGGCAGCCAAATGGAGGTCAAAAAACAGTAGATGCTATCCGACCAGTTCTTTCCCAGTGGTTAGATCGGCAGCATGGCTGTTTGACTTTCCGGTTGACGCAAATTCTTACAGGACATGGCTGTTTTGGCAGGTTCCTGTATCTGATACCCGGAAGAGAGCCGACCACTGAATGTCATTATTGCGACTGCCTCGAAGACAGCTCAGCACACGCTTGAGGAGTGTCCGGCCTGGGGGTGAGAACGTCATGATTTACGCGCGGTTGTGGGAAGCGACCTTTCGCTGCCCTCTGTAGTACAGGCTATGATTAGCAGCGGAAGGTGTTGGAAGGCAGCATAGATATTCAGCGAGACTGTAATGTCAAAGAAAGAATAGGCAGAGCGATAACGAGAAGCTCTGTCTGGAAGAAGGGATACGCAGTCGGGGGCATAAGGTGGGCATAGGCCCATCTTATGCCCCCTGATAATGGCTGGCGATGGACCTGGTAATCAGTCCATCGGCCGCGTTTATAAGAGGCTATTACTTAAGGCAGGCGGAGTAATTATACTCGATGCAGGGTGACCTGTGAAGGTCACTGCCGTGGCTGGAGAGAGTGAAAGATTGGTGGTAACTCCACCGTTCCTACCTCTTTAGTATTGGTATGTAGAGGCACCGGGGAATTTTTAGTGGCCCAAGTCCAACATGCCGCTTCACTGCTAGACTGTCGAGAAGTGAAGCGGTATGCGAAGGCATTTTCACCACATTTTAACAAAATTTTGTACTTTAAAGTCAAATATTTCACAAACGGATCCCTAAATCAAAATATGATGCTCACACACTCATAATATTTTGAAAAACCTATCAAATGAAGCCCCACACGATAGTATAATCGAGATTAAAAAAAACATCCCCACTTTAGGTGTAGGGCAGCCGCCTTAAAAAAAATTTTTTCATGATTTTATTCTACATTTCTATCCGCGTAATTAATATGTATATCTATACCAAATTACAACTTGATAGCATTAATAGTCTCTGAGCTAAGACTCGGACAGACGGACGGACAGCCAAACGGACAGACATGACGAAACTATAAGGGTTCCATGTTTACTTCGGAACCCTAAAAAAACTATTATTTATTCATCAGACCACAAGAGACAGTTAATAACTAAGTAAAGTACATATTCTGTATATTTTGCATATAAAACCAAATTAATATGGTTACGAAAGGATGAGAGACTAGACTAGGAAAAGATCCTAGCCACCGCCGCGTACCATGTCCGATTTTTTCTAGAAAGATCTCTGATAACTATATATATGAAAGTATATATTTTTTAAAAGCTAGATAAATATTCTTTAATATAGTATTTTTTTATTTGCACAAAATTCAGGATATTCAAAAATATTGACAGTTGAATAAAAAAACAAACCGATTTTGATATTTTCGTCAATATTTTCCTTTTTTTCTATCAAAGTATATACTAAATGTCTGAAAAATGAATTCCTCATGCCTGATTTACTAGAAAATGACACCAAACTCGAGGTGGTAGGTAAATAGAAGCTGATATGATTTTTTAAATAAAGCGCGGCGGCGTGTACCTTTGAATGCCCCCCTACCTACCCACCAGGTAGGGGGTGGATGGCTACTGGGCTAAATTAGCTTAACTTCATGTATATAACACCTGTGCCAAGTGAATTCTTCCGATACCAAAATTTGCACGTCATGACACTACTTCCCGGGCTAATTATTGACCATGGATCCGAGTACCGATTCGATATTAATTTCAACTTGATATCTTTAAGCGTTCATGAGAAAAAAGTTTGAAAGACAGACAGACAACAAAGTGATCTTATAAGGGTTACGTTTTTACCTTTTGAGGTTTATTTTAAGTCACATTGCAGATAAGGACACGTTCGACTATATAGTGGTGGGTGCCGGCTCTGCCGGCTGCGTGGTCGCGAGCCGGCTGACGGAAGATGAGGATATCTCTGTCTTGCTCATCGACGCTGGCGACGACCCGCCGGTGGAATCAGTTGTGAGTTTACAAGAAACTAACTGCGCACGAATACGCACGAATACAGATTCCTTAATATTTATTTTCAATTTCAGCTTCCTGCATATTATGGTTATCTAAAGAACAGTAAATGGGATTGGAACTACACATCTACAAAAGAAAACATTCATAAATGTCACAAAAATAGTATTATAGATCTGACGCGAGGCAAAATGTTGGGCGGCTCTAGCAGTATCAATTATCTGCACTACGTCACGGGCAATCCTGAAGACTATAATACCTGGGCTGATATAACCAATGATAGATCTTGGAGTTACGACAATATTCTACCCTTATTTAAACAAAACGAAGACCTTCAAGATCCTGTAGTCCTTAATTCTCCTACTGGAATCTATCATGGAACTAACGGCAGTTTAGGAGTTACTAGGGAAACTACAAACGTAACGTATAATTATTTAAAATCCTTTCAAGAGTTGGGTTATAATATCGTTTTAGATACTAATGGTAGAAATACTATGGGATTTAGTAATATGATGTTCACACTTGCCGACGGAGTTCGTCAAAGTACAGCATACGCATTTTTAAGACCAGCAAAAGAACGCCCAAATTTATTCCTTCTTAAAAATACTTTGGCATCTAAAATATTATTTGACGATAATAAAAACGCTGTGGGTGTAGATACTATAAATGACAATAATGAGAAAAGAATATTTAAAGCAAGGATAGAGGTTATTATATCTGCGGGTACTATAAACAGTCCACAACTTCTAATGCTATCTGGTATAGGCCCTAGAGACCATCTTGATAAAATAGGAATACCAGTGTTAGCTGATCTACCTGTGGGAGAAAACCTACAAGACCATTCGCCAATAATACAAATTTATCCTACTGATTGGGAAGGTCCAACAACACCCATAAATCCCCACGAAGCGCCAAATCCCTGGATAATCGGCAACGTCGCTATAAATAAATCTCAATCGTATCCTGACTATCAAGTGATAGGTGCTATACTTGATGCAGACGGATGGTTAACGCGATGTTCATTTATATACGAATTCAATGACGATATTTGCGAGAAATTTTACAACGAATGTAAAGGAAGAAATGTATTACCTCAACTCGCGCCACACCCAAATTACCCGATTCCCGCGTCACTGACCTGCGTTGCGCCAGCGCGCTTATAGAGGTACCTACCTAGAGCGTCAAAGTCGACGTATCGATTTGTCATTTTTGGATAATTGAAAATAAAGGAGATGCAAAATGTCTTCAACGTGTAATGCCTGCGGTAAGAAGATTACTTCAATAAAATACATGGAATGTTCAACTTGTAAGAAATTGTACGATTTGCCGTGCATAAACATTACTGTATCGGCGTTCAATAAATACGATACCGAACAAAAAAACACCTGGATTTGTCCTGCCTGTGATTGTACAAAACCTAAAAGCGATACGCTGGCTACTCCAGCTGCCCTAGATAACACCGTGTCTCGCGGCTCCCGCCCGAAAACTCAGCCGACCTCATCTGGCTCTGATACTAATATTATACTATCAGAAATTCGCTATCTCAGACAAGAAATGAGCGAATTAAAACAACAAAATGCAGATATTAGTTTGAAATTAAATACAGTCACAGCTTCTTTGCACTCCAAACTCGATGAATTCCAGAAGTGTTTAAAAGAAAAAGACAGCGAAATTCTTTTACTTAGGGTATCCATGTCCCAGCTCCAGAACAAGCTTAATATCCATGAACAAAACAGCTTGAAGAATGAGCTAGAAATAATGGGGATTCCTGAACATATCAATGAAGATCTTGTTCATGTGGCAATAACAACAGCCAAAAAAATCGGGATTGAACTGTCCATGTTAGAAGTGGATGACATCTATCGCGCGGGACCACGAAGAACGCAAGGAGAGAAACCGCGCTCGATTGTCTTAAGGCTGTCTCGCAGAGCCAAGCGCACCGAATTCGTAAAGGCGGCTAAGGGCAGGCGACCGTTAACCTCTGAAGATATTGTTTCAGGCCCGTCCAGCACTATTTTTATTAATGAACGGCTAACCTCTGCAAACAGGCAGTTATTTCGTGACTCCCGCCAAAGAGCTTCAGCGTATAACTTCAAGTACTGCTGGACCCGTGACGGTAACATTTACGTGCGCCAAACGGACAAGAAACCCGCGATATCTATTCGTAGCTACCATGATTTGGATGAAAAAGTTGGCCCCTCTCAAAAAAGAGGACTCTGTTACCGCTTGAACTGTGTAGCTTCTGTTTTGCCCCTAAAGGTTATTTAGTTATGTTAAAAAATAATAATTCTCTTTGTTGTGTTTTTAGTAGTACTTATAAATTTTTTTCAAAACTTTTTAATTTCTACGTACACATGAGGGACTATTTCTTAAATAAAAATAATATTATATACAATTTCCAATTTATATTCCTACACGTACATTTAGATTTCTTGCATATAAAGCTTTATATAAAATATAACATACACCTAACTTGCCATCACCACAAAAAAGTTACATCGGGGTGCACGGTAGTGCCCGCCAAGACGAGCCATGCGATATTTTAATCTCGATGGCACTAATATAACAAAATACTATCTTATGAGTTCTTTACACGACCTGACACATACATATTATAGGCTGATTTTTATCTTATTTACTTTTACTATTACTAATATTTTACTTTGATTATGGCTAATTTAACGTTTACCGAAGAATTAGATAACTCTTATAATAGTATGTGTCAGTCAATTGATTTACTCGAAAATAGTAAAATACTTCTAAACTCAAACTATAATTTTAAAATACTTACCTTTAATATTCGCAGTATACAACATAATTTCGACTTGTTTTGTGTTGCATTAAAACGGTTAAATATTGTTTACGATGTGATCACACTGACGGAATGTTGGTTGGAGAGTCGGCCGATTATAGGTAAACTAGATGGTTATACCGCTCATTCTACTTTAAAAAACCTCAACCAAAATGGTGGTGTGGTTGTTTATGTGAGGGACTGCTGGGACGCAACGGTTACGGAGCCAGTTTTTAATGATGGAGAAATATTACAGATAAATCTTACTAAAGAGCTGTCACTGATTGCTATCTACAGAAGCCCCTCCTTCAAACAACTGGACAATTTTATAAATTCTTTAGACCATGTTCTGCATTCCGTCAAGAACGTTCCTACTGTTATTGTAACGGGCGATATTAACATTAATATAGTGAACTCAGATACTAGCTCAGAATATCTAGATCTAATGGCTGTATATGGTCTAAATCCAATAATTTCTAAAGTTACAAGAAATGACTCTTGCTTAGATCATATTTTCTTAAAATCTAGACATAATCGTGCTGTGGGAGTAGTTTGTGATACTGATATTACGGATCACAGAGTAATTATGATGGGGCTTGATACACACACATAAATAATAACTATCCTGTCAATCGTTGCGTAACTACCGTTAATTATAACGCTGTATTAGATCAACTTAAAACTACTGATTGGTCGGCAGTTACCAGCGAGCAGGATGTTAACATATCAGAAAACAAATTTAAATCTATTATCAAAACTGCGATAGCGAACAATACGGTTCACAAGAAAATTAGTAATTCTAGGTTTATCCATAAACCGTGGATATCCCCAGGTCTTGTAAGATGTATGAACCATCGAGACAAATTACATGCCACTGCCAAAAAATATCCCAACGATAGAACTAAAAAACTTATCTACACACGGTACAGAAACTTTCTCACAAATTTATTACATAAATTGAAATGCGAATATAATAGTAAACAGCTTGAAGATTGCAAAAATAACTCTAAAGACTTATGGAAAGTGATAAAAAATATAACCGAAGCTCCAAACAATAAAAATGTAGCGTCTGATTTGCTTAAAAGTAAGCATAATGCTCAGGATTCAATTGATAGTTGCAATGAACAATTCTCTTCCGTAGGTAAAGACTTAGCCAATAAATTACTCAACGAAATGGAAGAAAATAATGAATCTTTGATAGAAAAAAATGACTTAGGCAGCCCGGTTGGTATTAGTTTCTTCCTACATCCCACTGATATGCTAGAAATAGACTCAATAATCCAAAATCTGAAAAGCAATACAGCGCCAGGTATAGATGGCATTGGCACTAGATTACTTAAACATATAAAAAGTGAAATACTTCAACCCCTCACTCATATTCTAAATCTCAGTTTAAGCACTGGTATATTCCCTGATTCCTGGAAAGAAGCGGTAGTTACACCCATACATAAAAACGGACCCAAAGATAATGCAATGAATTATAGACCCATATCACTACTATCCATTTTTGCTAAAATTTTAGAAAAAGTTGTTAACAAAAGACTTTCTTCATTTTTAATGACTCATAAATTATTATCAAATAATCAATTTGGATTCACTGCTGGTAAATCAACCGAGGATGCTGTTAGTCTGCTTGTTAATCATGTCTCAACACTGTTGGACAATAACATGAAAAGTATTGGGGTTTTTCTCGATCTAACTAAAGCATTTGACACTGTGGCGATTCCTATTCTACTTAAAAAGCTCGAACATATGGGTATCAGGGTCTTCCGTTAAAATGGTTTGAGAGCTATCTAACAAACAGACGTCAAATGGTAAGAATAGGTAACTGTATCAGTAGTCAGCTTCCGGTTGAATTCGGCGTTCCCCAAGGCAGTGTCCTTGGTCCAACACTTTTCATTATTTATATAAATGGTATCCTTAACTTACCACTTCAAATGGCAACTATCGTCTGCTATGCAGATGATACAGCAATTATCTTCCATGGTCACTCCTGGGAATCAGTGTTCATTTCGGCCGAAATAGGTATGAGACTTATTACACAATGGCTAAATCATAATTTACTCTCTCTCAACATCTCTAAATCCAGTTATATTTGCTTCCATAAAACTGCAGTATCAGCACCAAACCCTTCACTTAGATTAACTATTCACACACCCCTTTGTAATTCATCTGTTTGTACCTGTAATACTCTGCAGAAATTCGATTTTGTGAAATACCTTGGCATCATAATAGATAACAGACTCTCTTTTAAGCCACACATTTCAATACTCGCGAAGCGAATTAGGAAGCTAATATATACAATGAAATTGTTACGTAACGGGGCTAACAATTCTATATTGAAATTGGTCTATTTAGCTTTATGTGAATCAGTTATTGGTTACTGCATTAGTGTTTGGGGTGGCGTTGGAATTACCACCATGTCTGAAATAGAAATAGCTCAACGGTCAATATTAAAGGTCATGTTGAAAAAACCTTTTCGTTATCCAACAACACCACTTTTTACAGAAGCTGCTGTATTAAATGTCCGCCAATTATATATTCTAAAAATTGTACTAAAACAGCATGCAATAGTTATCAGGTCCAAAGAATATCCACAACTATTACAGCGTAGAGTGTTCAAAGTTGACTTAATAAAAGTGAAAACTACTTTTGCCCAACATATGCAACAATTCATGTCAGTATCAGTTTATAATAAAATAGTTAAAGTTTGTGACATAAAAACACTAACTGTAAAAAGATGCAAAATAGTCATTCAAAATTTCTTATTAAATCTATCATATTCTGAAACTGAAAATCTTATACGAATAATTACCTAAATAAAACACTAATAAACTCACATAATTTTTCTCTCTATCTTCTAATAATGTTATATCTTAGTAGTATCCTCAGTGTACGTACGTGATTATTATTATTTTATTTTTTATTTTTTTGTCTTTATACTTTATTTCTTTGTAGGTTTAAGTTTGTTGATGTTTTTGGCTTTACGTATACTTAAAAGTGTTTGTTAATACACAGCTTTAAGGCACTTTGGCTTACGATGAATGTTGCTATTTTTCTATAATACTAATGATCGCATAAATTTGTTAAAACTCTATTAGACTCCCGCGAGACAGGCTCGTCCTAGTGTGGAAGTCGCAGGTCAATATTCCAGGTACTTCATTGTTCTAAAATATAATTTAAATTTAATTAATTAAGAAACTATTTGTAATCTGTTTGGAAATAAAGATTATTATTATTATTTGTTTATATCTTTTCTTTTCTCGGTTTTCGTATAAAACCGGTTTACTGATATACACGGGCCTAAGCCAAGTGTATATCAGGGAGATCATCAGGGAGGTTAGATTGGGGGACGCGGTCAGGGTTGGGCGTTACTAGTTCTTGTCGGGATGGTTGTGAAATAGGGTTTCCAGGTACACTACCTAGGTTATTCTGTGAGATGGATAAATGAACGGAAGATTGGTTTTCTGTTTGTAAAAACTTTCTTACTAGACGGCATGTGTTTAAAATAGCTGCCTTTTGTTGTAGTAGATTATATGTTGTGGGGGACAGATTTAAAGTTTGAAGAGATTGATGTAACTGTTTGGGTATGACTCCGGTTGTAGATAGGACTATAGGGACTATTGTAACTTTCTGAAGATGCCATATTCTGCTTATTTCATCTTTTAATTCGGTATACTTGGTCAATTTTTCTGCTATAGTGGTCTGGAGATTATGTGTATTGGGTACGGCAATGTCTATTAAAAAGGCAGTTTTGGTGGTCTTGTTTACGAGCGTAATATCGGGCCTATTGTAGTGTATTGTCCGGTCGGTAAGAATGGCTCTGTCGAAGTATAATTTAGTGGTTTTGATTTTCCAGCACTGTTTGAGGTGAGTATTTGTAATAAGGTTTTATGGACTGTATGAAATTATATTGTAAAGCAAGATTTTGATGGATGATATTTGCAACTTGATCATGCCTGTGTTTGTAATCGGTCTGGGCTATTGCTTTACATGCACCTGTGATATGTTGGATGGTTTCGGGTGAGCTATTGCATTTTCTACAGGGTCTGATGAGATTGATTTTATGATGTATATTATTATTATTATTATTACTTTTAACCACATCTGTAGCACATCCAAAATCAAGAGGCAGGATCTTGTTGCGCAGTTCAAATCCCAAAGACTATCCTTTAATTGATCTCGGCATATTTTCAAATAAAACCGATTTTTATAATGCCATTAAATACAACCAGGATTTAAGTCGTGTTGCGGAAACGAGTTTCTTTAAAAGTGTCAATTCGAAACTCTTAGCTCCGCCAGGTTGTGAAGATTTGGAACCAAATAGTAAAGAGTATTGGAACTGTCATACGCAATGTTTGGTAAATTGTTTTTACCATTTCGTGGGGACGTGTGCTATGGGTTCGGTAACGGACTCGAGGTTACGGGTGTTCGGAGTCCAGAAGCTTCGGATCGTCGACGGCAGCATCATGCCCACCATCACTAGTGGGAACACCAATGTGCCAATCATTATGATTGGACAAAAAGGTGCCAATATGATCAAAGAAGATTTGGAATAAAATTAGACTTTTACGAGACAAATAAAAATAAGACTTTAAAATAAGCCTTTTTCATGCAGGCTGTCGTGATCGTGGTCTTAGTAGAAAGAATTTTAGTAATTTCGTTTCTTAGCTTTATAAGTAGGTGAAGGTGTTTTCTTTCTTTATTTTAATGTAAGATTTATGTATTGTGTTTTTTCAAGAAAGCTTCTCAGCGGTATGTATTTTATAAAATATTCTCTATTTCCACAAATTGGATATCGAATAGTACCCATTGTCTTTGATTCATATTTTTTTCTCTTATCACTTGTGATGTGCCGTTTTTGAAATTTTCAAAGAACAAGCGGGAACTTTCGCGGAAATATTCTTGAAAACGGAAAATTTCCCTAATAAAAACGCGAGAATTTCCCGAGAATTTTCGGAAAATTTCAAAGGAAGTAATTTCCGAGAACAGGGAATTTTTCGGCGGCACATCGCTACTTATCACTTTCGCTCCCGCGCGATGAAATGACCAAGACTTGATGAGCAACACGGACTCCTCGGGCGCGGAAGTCCTTGTTGCTCATGGTTAACGGTCAAGAATATTTAGAGAACCTTGCGAAGATAATCCAGGATAAGCTACGGTATCATAACCCTTTTAACTACTTTGTATTATGTCGTGTATAAAAAATAAAAAAAATAAAAAATAAGTGTTGGTCGGTGTGCGCAGGGGTCTCCAACTATTTGAAGTGAAGACGGGCAATATCCCTGCGCAGTGCGATTATACACGAACAATTACTTTAGAGAGAGCCGGATGTAATGCTCAGGATAGAGCCTCGCACTTTTGAAGTACAAGGACCTCTTGTCTAGTAAGCCTTAGGTCCTGGGAGTCATGGGCAGGGTGATATCATTAATACAATATGGTTGGGATAGAATATAGCATTTTATTCCATAAACACACTAGCCGCTGAGGGCGGGCACATGTTATACTAATACCAAAATCTGATAAGTCTTTGTCGCAATTAAAAAATTAAAGTTAACATAAACCAAATATAGGGTACCTGGCCAGGTCCGTACACAAACGTCCGTGCGCACTTAGAACGTCGTTCCGTTCACCGTTATGATCCGTTGGGTTCGAGCACTGGCGCTGGTCACGACATCAAAGCGGCGCGGTGCTCCTGCGACGCTCCGTTGTATGCGAGACAGTAGATGCTGGCTGGACCTTCCGAGGTTTGCGCTGAGTCACTACAAGGACATCGGATCGGGGGCGGCGATGTGGCCTGTGGTTAGGATCCGTGTGTTGCACTTCAGGGTCGCCGACGACGGGGCCTGCGTCGTGGCATGCGGTCCACGGTCCGGGAGAACCGCACCCTCTGGTGATGGGAGGACACTCCAGGAAGCGCCAATTCATACGGCCGGGCGGGCACGTGGATATCAACAGCTCATCCTCCTGACAACTTCGTGGCGGCAAGTATCCCCTGTGTCCTTGCGCGTATCGCGGATTTTAAAGCTAAAGGTTAAACTATAGTCCCATGACGGGGTGCCGAGGGCGGCGAAAGTGAAAAAACCCCAAAAATTTAATGATTTTGCTTAAGCCATGTTACGTGTCGTAGCGGCCACCCAGGAAGAGAAAGATCCCTCCACTCGATTTGACATTCCGCCTCGTCGCGTTCCATTTTCGCCCAATTCGGACGCACGTCAAACCAACTTTTAAACATTCTTTAAAAAAGAACTAATGTTTAAATAAGGTATTTATTCGTTGAATATTATAACAATCTAAGTCGACGATATTAAAGGAGAATAATTAAAATTCTACAACAATCCAGCCATGATTTCTTATTTGTTTATGATAAGAAAGGTTGGTTAGGAACTGATACGGAACGTGTGTCACCAGCTGTCAATGTCAGACGTCCAACTCTGCAGATTTTGTTGACAGTCTAATTTAATCATAGAATGTTTTGTTATGAATGTTTAGTTTTTGATATAATTCCGTAAGTACACAAAATCGCGTCGAGTTATTGCTACCAATGGTTTCGGCGTGACTCAGAGAACGTTTTGATGTGCGGGTCTCCCTGTCTTCCTATCAAGTATTGTAAAAACAACATATGAAATTTGTGTACCGGTGTTTCACTTTCCAATTCAATTTGTCTGGAAACTAATGGATTTGAATGCCTGCTATTGTGATGCGTCGAGAGCCTATCATGCAGGTAATACGCCACAGGAATAATATCCCAATATATCAACTATTTCACCTAAAATATGACATGCAAAGTTGACCAGTTAGAAATTCAAAATAATTCTGTAGTTATCACTACAATTATCAATCTAAGGCTTCTAAGGACTGATTGTTTTTCTAATGACCTACTACATATTGCTTTCTGATGTAATTAAAACGAATAATAAAGTATTTTCAAGGAAATTTTATGTTTCTCAAAAACTCAATATGCCAAAGTAGTTAACCTCCTTCCATCCAGCATCCAAACCCTCGCCCTTACATGTCGAAATCGAGCAGGCAATGGTGACAAAATTACTCTTCCATACAAATTGGCTGATTAGTTGATCATTAACTAAGGATTTATTGCCACTTATAGGTATTTGAATCTGAATGAATAAAAAGCAAATTCCAACTAATAGCACAGAGAATTAATATAAGTACTACGTACCTCTACTCTGCGAGTCTGTGGGCTACATATACTCAAAAGGACTTACAACGCTCTGCGGGTCCAGTACAATAACGTTGCGGCAATGTTCGCAGAGGCACACACAGGCAGATGGTTTCGACGCACTCTGGCGTAAAAAGTCTGCATCTCAAAGTGGGGTCTGGCGAATACGTCGACTGTAGCTAGAGTTTACAGCACACCGATTATCACGAGACCGCCTTTAAGCCGCAAGAGTCTGCAGCACGCGACTACACTGAGTTGTAGTGATAATGTGTGTGATATATCTGTCTCTTTTTAGCACAGCATTTAGTGCATATGAAGAAAGAGTACATCCAATATGTCAACAGTTCAACTTATAGCGGCGTTAATCAAAGTGCTGCAGGGTGCTGTCGAGTGTAGCTGGTCGCTGCGACCGGCGGCACCTTGCAGCACCTTGCAGCACCTTGATAGACGCCGGCTTAGGGATGTATGCAAACACGAAAACAAAACATCGATATATCAATATTTTGTCTTTCTTGGCAGGTACTTACAAACTAGGGACAACCCGTCTGTCTGCTCGCGATAAACTCAAAAACTACTGAACAGATGTTTATGCGGTTTATACTAATGGACTGGGTGGGTCATGTCATAATAAAGGAAAGCTTTGATGTACAATTTTCTCGGGCAAAGCCGTGGGAAATGTGCAGAGCAACTACGCTCTGCTGCCAGAAAATGTGGCAGAGAGAATCCGGACAAACGAAGCGGCGGGAAGAATTCTGTACCGGAACTTCACCGGGAAAAAACCACCGGTAAAAATAAGTACCGGGAAAAAATCTCCACGCGGCACCACGTTTGCCCGACTAAAACCTAACTAACTTAACGCAGTCTGCTACCACCGTAGCTTATGAAGGGAGCTACAGGGCCCTATATGATAACCTATAAATTAACTACAATTGAACACTTACCAAATTAAATCTTCTTTCTCTTCGGATCCAAACTTGAGTGTCTTCGGGAAGGGGGAATTCCTAATCACCCTACCTAACCCTTGAGATCTCAATTCCCCAGGACAAATAAATAGATTTCTTCCCGTAGTTTCACTCGGGAACAGCCAGATGTGAACAGCCAGCCACGTTTCACCTCTCACAAGAAAAAGTCACAATAACAGATTTTTCACAAACCCAAATTCAATAGTTATTTAACAAACAGGAAATTCACGATTATCACTCAAACTAAACAACAAGCAAAAGACGCGAGACCGCTCCGCGTATTAAAATCAAACCGATATCGCCCGGGACAATGCAATGGCGGACCACACGCGACGCCATCCACGCTAGCAGTGTGAGAACCCCAAAACGCCTGGCGGCGATAACAGGAAACGCCTGCGTTTAGTTTTACCCAATATATTACAAACATCCCCCCGTCCCGGTCTGAGAAGCAGACCGCTAGCTTACTCTACGGGAAGGCGGGCGAGAGAGGTCACACCTCTCCTTAAAATCGAACCGTCGACCAACACCTCAGCCACACGCGGAGTGCCATCTCCGCCAAGAATCAAACGTAATATGCGAGCTCGTCGCCAAAGCAATGAGGGCAAATTTGCCTCTTTTAACAATACTAAATCACCCTCCCTGGGAGGCTCAGTCCTGTCTGTCCACTTCACTCTTTGCTGCAGCAAATGCAAATATTCAAGCGACCAGCGACGCCAAAAGTCCTGGCTCATTTGCTGCAACATTTGAAAACGCGACAACCGATATACGCGTTCATCCTTCCACGGGTATTCGGGCAGGGCATTCAACGGCCCTCCCACCAAAAAATGACCAGGGGTGAGAGCTTCCAAGTCATTTGGATCTGGAGATAGCGGACAGAGAGGACGAGAGTTGAGGACCGCCTCAACTTTACAAAACACTGTGGCCAGCTCTTCAAAAGTTAGAGCCGTTTCTCCGATAATGCGGCGGAGGTGGGTCTTTGCGGATTTCACAGCCGCTTCAAAAATCCCTCCCCAATGGGGGCAACTTGGGGGACTAAACTTCCAGGTTATTCCCCTTTGGGCAGCAATTTGACTTAAACTAGTACAATTTTTATCAATAAACACAGAAACATCCTTAAGATAATTTACAGTTCCTTTATAGTTTGTGCCATTGTCAGACCTAATAAGGGAAGGTAGACCTCGACGCGAAACAAAGCGATCCAACGCGGCGACGAAGGCTCCCGTAGTCAGAGCCGATACCACCTCCAAATGGACAGCCTTGGTGGCCAAACAAACAAATACACACAAATAGCCCTTCACAATACGGGCATTACGAAAGGGAGAAGCCTTGATCGAAAAGGGACCGGCAAAATCGGTTCCAACGCCGTCAAACGGCCTCGAAGGTCGGATTCGATCAGCGGGCAAATCACCCATCTGTGGTTGCATCGTGGATGCCTTCAACCTATAACATGCAATACATCGAAACAGGACACTACGGATTGCTCTTCGGGCAGACAAAATCCAAAACTCGCGTTGCAAAATAGCCAACAAAGCATTGCACCCAGCATGGGCGTTACGAATGTGTCGATCAGACACCAAAAGCTGCACCAAGGGTCCGCCCTTGGGCAACAACAGAGGATGGCGAGTCTCATATGGAAGATCCGCCTTCCGGAGCCTGCCTCCAACCCGAAGAAGCCCATCCGAGTCGATGTACGGGTTCAAACGAGCGACCGCGCCCTTCAACTTAGCGCGTCCGTCGCGCAAAATACGAAGCTCTGACTCAAACCGTCCGGTCTGCACGACACGGACCCAATGCAACAATGCGCTCCGGCGCTCTTCTGCACCTGCAATCGGCTCCAACCGCTTTGCCTGTGGGTTTCTACAATTATGTATGAAACGCTTAATCCAACTGGTAACACCCAGAAGCTTATCCAAGCTGCTATACCGAGCAAGTAGCCAATCCGGCTCCGACGTCGTCTCAGCGACTACAGCATGTACACGGAGCCCAGTCAAACTCAAAGAAGTAACATCTGTCTGACAGACAGGCCAAGAAGTTTCTGATCCCATCAGCCACTCTGGACCCCACCAGAGCGGGTGTGACACCAATTCTGGTGCCGTACAACCTCGGGAGGCACAGTCCGCTGGGTTAAGCTCTCCCGGCACATGTCTCCATGTTATATCAATTCCGATATTCTGGATTTGGGAAACCCGATTTCCCACAAAAACCTCCAAGGTATGTGGGGCCGCGCGCAACCATGCAAGCGCGACCTGGCTATCCGACCAGGCGAAGATGTCCCGTATCTCGACCGTGGCCGCCAGCTCACTGGCAACGTGATGCAACAATTTAGAAAGAAGGTGAGCTCCACTCAACTCAAGCTTGGGAATAGTCAGCCTAGTCCTGATGGGGGCGACCTTGCTCTTCCCTAACAAAAGCGAGACATTGACCCGGCCATCGGCGTCAACTGTCCGCATATAGACTGACGCGGCGTAGCCTCGCTCCGACGCGTCACAAAAGCCATGCAGGCTGGCTCGATATTTCCCGGGTGGCAATATTCGACGAGGCAAGGCAATCCGATTGACTTCCTTAATCGATGAAAACAACTCGAGCCAATCATCCAATGGAGAGCCAAACAGCGGCTCGTCCCACGAGACGCCCAAAGTCCAAAGTCTCTGAAGAAGACACTTCGCAGAGAATATCACTGGACTGATCCAACCGCTTGGATCAAACATACGAGCTATTACGGACAACACCGTTCTCTTAGTCCAGACTTTTGGTATTTCCAAGTCCACTTGGAATGTGAAAATATCGGTTAGCGGCTGGTACTGCATGCCCAGCACCGCTATCCTGTTGGGATCATCCACATCCTCAAACAGGTGAGGGTTCTGTTGGTGATCCTCCGGGATCCCTTCTAGAACTTTAGTCTCATTGGACAACCACTTACGTAGCTCGTAGCCACCTGTCTTCAATATTTCGATCAATTCATCCCGCAGTAGGAGGGCCTCCTCAATACTTTGGGCTCCGGTGCACACGTCATCAACATACAAGTCACGTGACAGCACGGAAGCCCCACGGGGAAAGCGGATCCGTTCCCGCTCTGCCAATTCAAGCAATGATCTGATGGCGATATAGGGACTAGATTTCAAACCATACGTGTTTGTGTTGAGTTCATACACCGTCACAGGATCCCTCAGGGCGCTCACGCCAGAGTATCAACTGGAATCGCCTGTCCTCAGGATGTATGACTGTCTGGCGGAACATCATCCGGATGTCCGCACCAAAAACCACTTGATGTCTTCTAAAGTTCAAGATGATGTCAAATATGTCCCTATGCAATTTGGGACCCGAATGCAAACACAGATTCAACGAAACCCCGTTCGAAGTGGGTGCGGACCCATCGAAGACGGTCCTCAATTTGCCTGTTGAGGCCTTCACCACCGCGTGGTGGGGCAAAAAATAATGCTCAGTTGAGCTCCAATCAACTCGAGCCGGAGACATGTGACCCAAATCCTCGTACTCGCGCATAAATTCAATATATTTATCGCGAAGTACGTGGTCACGCTGCATGCGTCGCTCCATGGACAGCAGTCGTTTCTCCGCAAGCGCCCTACTTTGCCCTAGGCTAGGACGAGAGGCAACAAAAGGTAACCTAGTTACAAACCGACCGGAGGGCAACCTCTCCGTGGTCGATCGAAAAAGGGCTTCGCACTCAGCGTGTTCCGGATCCATCCTGGAACTCATAGGTGGCTCCTCCACCTCCCAAAACCTTTGCATGGTCTTGGCCAAGGACGCAGATGCGACGACCGGTGGCTCCTCCACGGTGCTATTATCAAACACAGGGCCCATCAGGGCGAAACCAAAGATAGTAGACACTGCCATCAGTGAAGACGAACCCAGAGCTTTCTGGGTACCCAACAAAATCCAACCCAATACGTCCGAGCCCAGGAGCAAGTCCACTGGGCCGGGATGAAAGACAAAGGGGTCGGCCAAATCCAGACTCCGAAAACCAAAGACAACACACCCGGCGGTATGTCTGTCGAGGGGTGCCAACCCGCAATGGTATCCATTACCATAGCCGAAGTCGTGATCCTCATTGTGGAGGACTTCAGCGAAGAAAAGGTGACAAGTGTCTGGCCCGTCAGACACTTCACTTGTATGCCACCAACTCCAAGAAGTGGCACAGGCGAGTCTTCCACGACTAAACCTAACTGGCGTGCCACTCGAGTGGTAACCAAACTGCTTTGAGCCCCTGAGTCCAACAGAGCTCTCAAATTAATGGCTTCCCCTACGACCCCATACGCGGACCACCGCGGTAGGGAGCAGAACCGTCCGCGGCTCTGTCCCAGCAAGGGAGCAAGCTAGTTACGGGCTCCCACTCTCTCCAAACCAGGGGCGCGCCACTGACCCGGATAATATGGCGGGCGAGTGCACATCCCCATCTGAGGGGGGCATAACCGCGGCCCGGCCATACATATGGTACGGCGGGTGGTACTCCAGCCGTGGGTACTCGTGCAGCGGCGGAGAAAACCGCTGCGGCTGCATGTGTTGGGTATTGGTAACCCGCGTGGAGGGGGTGTCCCCACTCTCACGTCCGATCTAGGGCCCCCGCCCATGGGGGCCCTATCCGGGGCCTGGCCAGCTACATACTGGCCATGACCTTGGGGCGCGTGGTCCCGGTCCGCCAAGACCCGCGCAGGTACGCGACCCCTCCCGAGGGGGTGCGACGAGCGAAGCCGCGTCCTCCGTCCGGTGGTGGAGGGCTTCGCGCAGGAGCGCCCCCGCCCATAGGGGACCCCTGCCTCGACATCCGGGTGCCATCCCCGTTGCGGTTCATGCAAAGCATCGCGTGGTGCCGCCCACGGCATGCACTGCATGGTATGGCACTGGGACAGTCACGTGCATAGTGACCGCCCAAACAATAAAAGCAAAGTTCATGCCGCTTTGCCATGCGGCGCCGATCTTGTACTGGCAGTCCCTGCCAGTCCCTGCATTGCAGCAGGCTGTGGCCCATCCGACCACATTGCAGGCAGTCCGCGTCCCTCGCGACTGCTGCCGTGTGTGCAACCCGCGCACCAGCTCCACGCGGTGGCGGTTGCCGTCCCTGTTGGGGCCTCCTCGCCATGAGGGTTCCAAGGGCCTACGTTCAGGCGCTCTGGATGGCGCTGAGTCCGTCATGGTATTCTCAGCAGCCCGTGCCTCAAACTCCAAAAACTTCACCAAGTCAGTGAATGTTGGTAGGGTGGTGCTATCCCGCTCCGCATTTTCGCGCTCAAACCGCGAGCGGATGTCATTGGGCAATTTGCCCAATACAATGTGCACCAACAAAAAGACCATTGGTCCACCGGCAGCCCCAGTGTGCGGAGCGCGTTACAGGCCACTGTAACGGGCGTGAGCAACTGCAGGCGCAACTGTGCCCTGTTGGCCACCTTGGGCAGGGCCATCAACTGTGCGGCGTGCGCATCCGCTAACAAACGTAAGTTTTGGTAGCGGGAGTTCAATAACTCCCAAGCCGTATCGTACTGGTCGTCCTCCACCCGGAGGTGCTGGATGAGCGACCGCGCTTCATCCTCAAGAGTGGAGAGGAGGTAGGCCATCTTCTGGGCCTTCGACAAATCCTGTCGTGCTACGACCAGGGACTCAAACATATTTTTATATGCTACCCACTCCTCCATCCTACCCCCAAAGTGGGACAGCTGAAGGGTGGGGAGCCGACCAGTAACCGCTGGTCCTTCCTGTCTAACAGGTGTGCGAGGGGCTGGTCCGCCAGCCTGTCTCGCCCTTATTGCGGTCACCGCCTCCGCGATATCATCGTGCAGACTCAGGATCTGGTCCATGTCCGCCATGTGACCTGCGTAGGCCTCCGGGGTAAGATCGGCTTCGGTAAGCGCCGCCATGGCCGCTTCCGCGCTAATCAATCGTGAGTGGAGGTGATCCGCTCTTAGCAGTATGGCGCCCTCCCCTGTCCTTCCGGGACAGGAGTCCTCCGGCCGTCACAAACCATCTCAATTCGTTGGCGAGTGTCGCCCTAGCATTGGAGGCCTTCGCCATCGCGTCAAGTCACAAACAAAAAATAACAAAAGGTAAATAAAAAACAACAAAATCAAGCAACTACACGAAGAACCGCGGTAGGTATGAGAATGGCACAAACCCGGAACGCACGGTACAAACCGCAAACAAATACAAAAAAGGTTACAAATATTCTTATACAAACAAACTAAGAAAAATCTAATAATTTTTACAAACAATTAATTATTTTTTACAAACGAACAAATAGAGGGTAGATAAACTACGCTCTGCTACCAGAAAATGTGCAGAGCAACTACGCTCTGCTGCCAGAAAAATGTGGCAGAGAATCCGGACAAACGAAGCGGCGGGAAGAATTCTGTACCGGAACTTCACCGGGAAAAAACCACCGGTAAAAATAAGTACCGGGAAAAAATCTCCACGCGGCACCACGTTTGCCCGACTAAAACCTAACTAACTTAACGCAGTCTGCTACCACCGTAGCTTATGAAGGGAGCTACAGGGCCCTATATGATAACCTATAAATTAACTACAATTGAACACTTACCAAATTAAATCTTCTTTCTCTTCGGATCCAAACTTGAGTGTCTTCGGGAAGGGGGAATTCCTAATCACCCTACCTAACCCTTGAGATCTCAATTCCCCAGGACAAATAAATAGATTTCTTCCCGTAGTTTCACTCGGGAACAGCCAGATGTGAACAGCCAGCCACGTTTCACCTCTCACAAGAAAAAGTCACAATAACAGAGTTTTTCACAAACCCAAATTCAATAGTTATTTAACAAACAGGAAATTCACGATTATCACTCAAACTAAACAACAAGCAAAAGACGCGAGACCGCTCCGCGTATTAAAATCAAACCGATATCGCCCGGGACAATGCAATGGCGGACCACACGCGACGCCATCCACGCTAGCAGTGTGAGAACCCCAAAACGCCTGGCGGCGATAACAGGAAACGCCTGCGTTTAGTTTTACCCAATATATTACAAACATATAAGCTAGTCGATATATAAATATGTAATTCTATTGCGTTGCATTAAAATGATTTTCTAAAAACCGCATCAAAATCGGTACAGCCAAACGCCAGATAATCGCGGACAAACATACATACAAAAATCCAGGTCAAACTGAGAACCTCCTTTTTTTGAAGTCGGTTAAAAGTAGCATTTTTAATAATGTTTTTGGTTTTTTATAAGATGTTGTGTATACGTTTATCTTTGTATAGTAAAGTATTTAAAGTATATTTTATAGATTTTCTAAGGTTTCTAGATTGATGGAAATACACTCCTTGAAACTACTACAAAAACAAATTTTACCTACCAAAAAATAAAATAAAAGCTTCTATATAACTAATAATAAACATCGATGTTTTACTACACCCCTAAGTCTCGGTATAGTTAACGGAGGCCGCAGGTCGCAGCGGCTAACGCCGTCTGCTGCTAGCTTAAGGGGATGTAATCCATGATTACCTAATATTTTATTTCATCGTATTGTTTGGTTTATTATTTTATTTAGGTGAAGTTTATATCACTGATTACAAAATAACACATTAATTTGTTTTTAAAACTGGTATTGCCTTTTGCAACACACTAATCGTCATTATTATGGATTCTTAGCCATTACCATCTCTCTCTTTAGTCGTATTTCTTCATGACTGAGGGTTGTGGTCATTATATGGAATGAAACACACACAACGACTCTCTTTGCAATTTTAATGGAGTGGTTTGCCATTGCCTTCTCCATTTCACACACTAGCTGATTATCATCAACCAGAGTGCAGGTTTCCTCACGATGTTTTCCTTCACCGGAAGTAAGTGGTGGTCGATGAAAACTAACATGAGTCAGATTGGTATACAAAGCCATGTAGCCCGGGCAGGATTCGAACCTGGGATTTTGCATCCACAGGCGGGCGCCCCACCAGTCGGCCACCACCGTTTCAGCCATTACCATAAGTATTAAAAAATAGAATACTATTAGCCTGATGCGATTACCACCAGTAATTATTGTTTAAATCAAATATCACCTAATTTCTTTCGATATTTTTAACTTTGCACGCATTCCAGATGATTTAAAAAAAGGCTTCAAAATAAATCAGAAATAATCCAAAACGCGGCGCCTTAAGTTTGCGACAGTCTGCGTTCCTGTGTAGAAAGCCGCTTCTCGTAATAACTTTTTTGTGAGTTTATTTTTTGTGGAGTTGTTGTGACAATATGTCTATCTCTTTTTAGCTCTTTTAAGACGAAAGAGTGCAACCAATTTGTTAACAGTTTGACTTAAAATCTGTCGAGAATCCGAGACGCCGCAAAGCCACTCCGCACTCGCCGCTCTTTCCCCTCAACGTTACGCTGATATCGACGTTACAAGAGACCATTCTCAACGGTTTTCATATAATTTTGTGTCCTACGTGACGTGTAGCTCGTCGCTGCGTAAACGCGAGAACGCGCCAAGCCCGCAAAATCGCGAAACTTAAGTGGCAGTGGGCGGGGCACATAGCTCGTAGAACAGATAGCCGTTGGGGCAGAAAAGTTCTCGAGTGGCGACCACGAACCGGAAAACGTAGTGTTGGCAGGCCTCCCACTCGGTGGACCGACGCGACGACCTGGTGAAGGTCGCGGGATGCGCATGGACGCGGGCAGCGCAGGACCGGTCGGTGTGGAAATCCTTGGGGGAGGCCTTTGTCCAGCCGTGGACGTCTTTCGGCTGAGAGAAGAGAAGAAGAAATATTTTATGAAATGCTCTAAATGAAGGAAATAAATAATTTAATCTAATCTGACTGACTGACAGACAACGCACATCTAAAATTACTGGGCGTAGGAAGCTGTTTTGCTTGTAGGTTAATTAGGGAGTGTAAGGGAGCACAAAAAGCAAAGATCTTTGACTAAGAAATTCGAGGATTTCACGAAATTCCCACGGGAACAAAGTCCCTCGCCCATGTTTGTACATTTTATGATATGAAAGCTTGTCGGGAGATTTTACTTTTATATTTTTTTTTTTTTTTTTTTTTTCTTTGTATGAATAAGTAAGCTCTATTAGAAAAAACTAACTAATCAACCGGATTGACTTGCCAATAGTCAACAGTAGTTAATTGCATGCCCGTTGTTTTCGCAGCTGGGTGACTTACTTATATGCATATCTATATATATATATAACTCAAAGGTGACTGACTGACTGACTGACATAGTGATCTATCAACGCACAGCCCAAACCACTGGACGAATCGGGCTGAAATTTGGCATGCAGGTAGACGTTGGCATCCGCTAAGAAAGGATTAACGCGAGCGAAGCTGCGGGCGCCAGCTAGTTACTTATATGGCCGAAAGCAAGTTGGTTTGTTTATTTTATTTTCTGATCTGTCTCAACCGATCGGCAAGCCATCCGGCTGATCGTCTTATTCCCTAATTAGAATGTATCAATGTACTTACTATACATTCCATTAAAATATAGGGAAAAAAACCTTATTTTTCACAGATAATTTGATAGATGGGTATTTGTTAACGCGAGCAATACTGCAGGAACAACATATGCATAAAAAACATAATATTAAGAACAAATATTATTTAGTTTTAGATTCGTTTACTCAACTGCTATACTAAGAACCATAGAAATCTATTGCAACTTCTATATACACAGAATGACATTGTTTACTTCCTACCTAATGATAAATGTAAAATGTGTTAAAAGACTGCAAAATGGACGCGGTGGCGGACGTGTCAAGAGTAGTCTCCGTTCAGGAGGTGTTCCTGGCCCTGGCGACCACCTTACACATGACTGAATATCTGTTCCCGCCACAGGCTCACCTTACTCGTGAGTATTTATCATAGGAAACACCATAAATATAAGTATTGTACCTGGTTTACCGTGTGGAAGGTAATACTTTTAAACTCCTTGGTGGAAAGATCCCAGTCTTTTTCATCCAGCCAAGGGACTCGAAACAACCACAACCACACACGCTAAGATGTATTACATTCCGTAATGATATATGTGGCGTTCCAAACGTTTAGGTGCCACTTGGGTGGTATTGAGTTAAGACTGTATTCAGATAGTTAAATAGTTGGTTGATCATATGGAATAAAAAAAATAATTAACTTTATTCACATTTATTGGAAAAAATTTTTTTTCAAAGTTTTAACACTTACAAAAATCAAATTGTTGGGAAACAGACACTTAAAAGGTTAAACTGTAATAGCTAGAGATCTAGTTGTCAGTTACATAGATTATTATTTATTACTAGCTAATGCCCGCGGCTTCGCCCGAGTGAGTTTCGCTTAGACGAAAAGTCTTTTTGTGTTCCAAACTGTTACAGATGTTTCGGATCTTCGATTTTTATACTTCTACAGAAAATGCTCATCAGATTAATCAAGTTTTGCTAAGGCGCCATTTCCATATACGTTATAGTGTAGCTGGTCTCTTGGAGTTATTCATCAGATGTTCCTGATCTTCAATTTTTATACGTCAGCAGAAAATGCTCATCAGGTTAAACAATATTTGCTAAGGCGCCATTTCCATATATGTTATAGTGTAGCTGGTCTCTTGCAGTTCTTCATCAGATGTTCCAGATCTTCAATTTTTATACGTCAGCAGAAAATGCTCATCAGGTTTAACGACTTTTGTTAAGGCACCATATCCATATTTCTTATAGTTTAGCTGTTCTGCTATGGTTCTTCATCAGGTGTTCCAGTTTTCAAAATCAATTATAGCCTATACGTTGCCCAGGTCTAATAGCTATACAACAAAAAAGTTTCATTCAAATCCGTCCAGTAGTTTTTGCGTGAAAAGCGTACATACATACAGACAGACAGATAAGAAATTCCAAAAAAAATTTTTTGCTTTCTAATGTTCTTTTTAAGTGTCCCTCTATCTATTTTAGTCAAAAATACTAAATGTACAGACAAAATATTTTTACTGTTTTATTATATGTATAGATATAGATAATAGTGCAATATGTTAAGTATAAAATCAACTATAATTATTATGGCAACGCTATCGAATAAAAAAATAGAAGCTTAAAACTAATTTATGTTAAGTTTTGTAGGGCCTGGTTGAATACATTAAAATTTTAACTGTAATAGCTAGAGATCTAGTTGTCAGTTACATAGATTATTATTTTATTACTAGCTGTTGCCCGCGGCTTCGCCCGCGTGAGTTTCGCTTAGATGAAAAATCTTTTTGTGTTACAAACTGTAGTAACCTAAACTCCATTACTCAAAATTTCAGCCATTTGGTTATTCCGTGTCCCGCGGGAATGTATAGGGATTCGTAATACAGTATCAAAAATGATATTTTATTCAATAAACGATCTTCGTCTGCTCGTTATCTACAATTTCCCGTGTACCACTACTCCCACCCCGAGTCCCTCTTTGTCCTATCCCGTGTCCTGTCTTTTTATACGTCAGCTGAAAATGCTCATCAGGTTGAACGACTTTTGCTAAAGCGCTATTTCCATATATGTAATACTGTAGCTGGTCTCTTGGAATTCTTCATCAGATGATCCTGATCTTCGATTTTTATACATCAACAGAAAATGCTCGTCAATTGATAAACTTTTGCAAAGGTACCATTTCCATACTTCTTATAATTTAGCTGTTCTGTTATGGTTCTTCATCAGGTGTTCCAGTTTTCAAAATCAATTATAGCCTATATTATGCCCAGGCACAGAATTAATATTAGTACTACGTACAGAAAGGAAACTCCCTGCCCCTCCCGCAATATGGCACCCCCCGCTCCTTCCGCACTTCTCCCCCATTCTTGTGTAACTGTGGGACGTTCGACTATGAAAACGCACACATTGACGTGTTACTGACGTGTTCACGGATATACAGTTTCATTTATAGTAGTAGTAGGCATATTTGACGCGCCGTTTCTATGAAGCGCCCGCCCTGTGGCCCAGGCTTAAAAACTATACAACAAAAAAAGTTGCATTCAAATCCGTCCAGTAGTTTTTCCGTGAAACGCGTACATACATACATACATACAGACAGATAGACAAACAGACAGACAGACAAGATATTCCAAAAAAACATTTTTGCTTTCTTTTATTCTTTTTAAGTGTCCCTCTATCCATTTCAGTCAAAAATACTAAATGTACAGACAAAATATTTTTACTGTTTCATTATATGTATATATAGATAATAGAGCAATATGTTATGTATAAAATCGACTAGTTATTATATTAGCAACACTATTGAATAAAAAATAAAACTACTTAATTTATGTTAAGTTTAGTATTTATATAGCTTGACCAGGAATATAAAAACCCTCGCCATGTTGCGGAAAAGTAATAGAACTAATTTCTTATACTGGCAACTAATTTAAAAACCCATCTGTAATTTCTCCTGTCGAAGTTTGACTTTCAATCAAGGGCGGATCCTGTAGGTATTTTTTTCTGGGAAGGGCACCGTTTTCCATTCCCGAGAATATTTCCTATTTATATATATATATATATATATTTCGAAATTTTTAGGAAAGTTTCCGCTTGTTCTTTCATCATTTCGAGAACGTCACATCACTAAGGGTGGCGGATTAATTTTTTGGAATAAATTTCCAAAAAATTAAAAAAAATAAAATATAAATTACTTACTTGTAAGAAACTATTACTACTAAATCCTGTTATTTTAACAACTCGTATCTTAATTTGATATGTAGCTGTTGTAGCTGACTGTTATGGAAGCTGCCTCCACAGTATGTACACAAAATAGCAGTCGGGGGAGGGGGGAGGGGCACGTGCCCCCGTGCTACCACCCATTAAATCCGCTACTGCTTTCAATGCAATATAAAACGCATAAGTGCTGCCTCTAATTCAGGGTTTTTATATTTCTGGTCAGGCTTTTTAAAAGGGTCCAGTTGACCGAAATTAGGTAATATTATGTAATGTATCACACATTTATTTTAGAATGTTGTGTTATGTATTAGGATATTTATACAAACAGATTAAAACGACAAAATAATAAAAAGAAATTAATTTGAAGTCATTAATACCACACATTACTAAAAAAACCGGCCAAGTGCGAGTCAAACTCGCGCACCGAGGGTTCCGTTCACGCAAAGTATATCACATTATAGCTCTAACTAAAAGACCAACTAGTTTCAAAAACAAACTTAACTTTTTGCAGTTCGATCCCTAAGATTCATACGGAATCCGGCGTAAAAATAAGCTTGTAACACTTTTTTTAAGACTTCCAACGACATATTTACAATTTTCAGATTTATTCCTGTATTAGTACTGTTAGACCTTATGGCTTTTTGCCAAATTTCATAATTTTAGGTCAACGGGACAACCCCATAGGTATATTGCTGCCTGAAATCGCAAAATATGCGCAAATTCGCAACATTTACGGTAATATCTCTTGATCGCGTTGACGTATAATTTTGATTATTTTTTTGCTGAAAGAGACCGTGGATTTGAGTATTTGATATTAATTTCAACTTGATACCTTTAAGCGTTCCTGAGACAATAAAGTATGACAGACAGACGGACAACAAAGTGATCTTATAAGGGTTCCGTTTTTGCCTTTTGAGGTACGGAATTCTAAAAATAAGAATGTAATAAACTAATTGATTTGGTTGTAGCCGCAGCTCAGACATGTCCAAAAACTAAAGCAATTACAGCTGTCCTTACAGGCAATGAGAAAGATAATACTTTTATAAAAATGTATGACTGGGTATGGAAATCGGCATGATTGATTGATTGATTTATATATGTCATTGTGGATGGTCAAACATCGACTGTAATTGTTATTTTAACTCATTATCATTACATAATTCAATTCCAATACCACAATTTATAGAGTGTTGGTAACTGGCCCGTTTCACTAAACATATAATTGCATTTTTCTCACGTTGTGTATATAATTTTAAAGACGTTTATTGTATGAAAACATAGCCCTTTGCATGTTGCATTAAAATCAATTAAAATCGCAAAATGCCAATTTTCCACCTTTTTTCACAAAATCTCAAATATCTCGGTAACCAGAATCTGGCCAGTGGTATCCTTTTGCTTGGAAGGCCACATGTTACAATCCATAGTTCTAAGGCATCCCCATACAAAATGAATCATTTGATCATTACAATCTAAAGGCAATAAATCATCGTAAAATCAACGGCCTTTAAAACCAAAGTGGGTTTCACAATTTCATATCATAAATAGCTTTTGCCCGCGGCTTCACCCGCGTAAATTATATTATAGATACCCCATCCCATCATCTGGGTTGGCGCAAAATGTCCTTTCTCTCAACAATTTTCTATCTTTAGCCATAGTTTTATCCACTCCCAATACCTTCATATCCTCCCCAACTAGAGATGGGCGCTTGGATAAATTTCGGGAAGGTAAAAATGGGAAAGAATGGGTAGAATGGGTAAAAATTAATTTATACCCATTTATACCCGATATTTTTTATTTATACCGGGTAGAAATTATAATGAAAGTAAAATATCATTATTTACTTTAAACTATAATAATCATAATGTCGTTTATTTCTCTCTTACAAGGGCGTACATTCACTTATTACAGTCTTGTTCATCCTTGGTTAGAGACTAGCTCCTGAAATAGGTTCCTATGGGAACCTGTGCTATAGGTAGCTAGGCCCCTCCTCGGTTTACATTTGGTATTTTGATGCCATTTAGTGGACATAAAAGTTGGCAAAATCCTGTAAGACATTAATGAAGATAAAAATTAGTAAAAATAAAAATCCTTATAAAATGTTATTCCTAAGTATGGGTAAGAACGAGTGGGAAAGCATATAAATTATGATATTGGTAAGCTTTAATGGTAGTGAGTGGGAGTGCGCGTGGCAGGAGATTGTGAGGAGTGTGTGAGAAGGTTATGTGTACTAAGGTGTGTGTGTATGGAAGACGAGTAGGGGAGTTAGGCTTGTCAGGGGATAGAGGCGGCTCAGGGGTCATATTCGGTGACGAGTAGTAGAGGGAAATTCCATGGGGGTCTGTGTGTGTGTGTCATTGTAGTGTATGTGAGAGAAAGAGAAGGAAGCATTATGTCATCTCTAGCGCATGTGCGGTCGTAGCTCAGCCCAGTCAGCTGGATACGACAGTGGAGAAAGGGCACGCGCGTCTTGGAGCCGATAATCTGGAGAGAGACACCACATTTTGACGACGAGGCCTATCAGAACCCAGTAAGTAATTATTAAATTTCATTTGTAAAAATAAAAAAAGAGGAGAGATGGTGTGCTTTGATTTGTGACTGAGATTATTTATTTACTCTAGCTGATGAAAAATTACCGCCATTTTGATTTTCCTTTTTTTTAAGTTTTTAATTTCAAGGCTAAGCCAAGTGATAATTTTGCCAGTACCGGGATATCGTGGATACAAAAAAAAAAACTTATTTTTTTATGCTATAGATTATTTTGTACATAGACAAAAAGTCACCTGTACCTTCTAATTATATGTCTGTGTGCTGTACGTTGTTATAAATTATATGTCTGTGTGCTGTACGTTGTTAGAACATGGAAAAAGAAAAGTTTTTACCACAACAGAGAAAAATAAAGAAACATTGTTTTCGATTGGACGCATAGAGTTATTAGCTTTATGCACAAATATTAACTTTATGTTTGGACGTTTATTTACATTTTTTGTGATTTAACCAAAAAATTTTTATTTCTGTGGATTTAACTACGTATTGTATGGTAGTTTATGCGGTAGTCTAAATGCATAATTTATTTATTGTGGCAAAATAGAATATCATACGATTAATCCTTCAATCATGGTTGTTAAAGGATTAACGAATAAATTTACAAAGTGTTACTTGCCTATTTATAATTTTTGCCTCTAAGCTACAATGTCGGGCCGGATTCGATTCCCGGCTGAATTGAATATATTTTCAGATCACAAATATGTTATACATCAAAATATAAGAACAAGACGTATGTTGACTTCCATATCCGGCCAATAGGTATTATGTAGATTGTTAAGCAAGTAATGATACTTGTACAAAGGAGAACATGAGTCTCCTACTGTAAGGTCTCAATAACAGGTAATGCCTGTTACACAAGTCATTAAAAAAATATTTATTTCCGGTTTCTAGATCCATTTATATCTACATAATCAGCGTGATGAGTTGGACACGAACAAGTGACGTCTGTGTCTAGCTGTAATGTTACCAGGATGATACCTGGTAGTCCATAACAGGTGACGCCTGTGAGGACTTCGTAACTTACCTACCTTATTGGTACGGGTGATGCCTGTACATACATATGATGTTACCAGATGATGCCTGGTAGTCCGAAACAGGTGACGCCTGTGAGGATTTCGTAACTTACCTTATTGGTACGGGTGGTGCCTGTACATACATATTATGTTACCAGATGATGCCTGGTAGTCCGAAACAGGTGACGCCTGTGAGGATTTCGTAACTTACCTTATGGTACGGGTGATGCCTGTACATACATATGATGTTACCAGATGATGCCTGGTAGTCCGAAACAAGTGTAAGGACTTCGTAATGTACTAAGTATATGGGTGACGCCCATAATATGAAGTTTTATACGGGTGACGCCCGTAACATTTAGTTGTACACGGACACGGGTGACGTCCGTAACATGAAGTTATACACGGACACGGTTTTACACGGGTGACGCCCGTTAAATGAAGTTTTACATGGGTGACGCCCATTATATAAAGTTTTACACGGGTGACGCCCGTAATATGAAGTTTCACATGGGTGACGCCCGTTAAATGAAGTTTTACACGGGTGACGCTAGTAATATGAAGTTTTACATGGGTGACGCCCATTATATGAAGTTTTACACGGGTAACGCCCGTAATATGAAGTTTCACATGGGTGACGCCCGTTAAATGAAGTTTTACACGGGTGACGCTAGTAATATAAAGTTTTACATGGGTGACGCCTATAATATGAAGTTTTGCACGGGTGACGCCCGTTATACGAAGTTTTACATGGGTGACCCCATTATATGAAACGCCCGAGAACCATTATACGACCGAAGTAACGCCCGTAATCAGAAGTTTTGTATGCGGGTAACGTCGTTTACCTGAGAAGAGAGAATTTATAGCAACATTTATCGCTAAAACAATAAATAATAAATGTATCGGGTTGTTAAAAAAAGGATGAGCGCCCATTTTGATGCCTAAATTTAGGCTTTATTTATGTTTCCTAATCTATAGACTAATAATGTAAAAAATTTGTGTCTTTGGAAAAAAATTAAGAAATGATGGTGCACCAGGATCTATTGGATCTAGATGGGATTGCTAAAAAAAAAGGAGTTTTATTTACTGGAAGCTGCCGACGTTAAATGCTAGTTCTAAGGAACAAGTTTGTTGTTTTGGGGGGAGGAAAAGAACTCCACGAAATACTGTTTCAAATAGGACATGACTGAACATAAATGTTTTTGTTTGAAGTAGCAATAAAGAGTTAGACGAATACTTTTGCATCCAAGCGGCAATAAACGGTATGAGAGATACCTAGACAAATTAAACAGAAAGCAAACGGGAAATTTGTAATGTATTTAGTTTGACTAAATAACAAGCTATGAAATGTAAATTTACGAATCTAGATTGAAGTCAAATAATTGGAAAAGTATTTATCCGGAAGAACTCATGAGGAAAGTATTGCGTGCAAACGAAAAAAAAAATGCCTTATCTGATGCAAATACTCTAGAGATAGAGGAAAGACAATGAGAAAGGAAAAGATACACTAGTAAAAGGAAAAATCATTCAGTAAAGAAGACGTGTTTCCGATGTGGTAGCTGGAACCATCTATCTTGGATACGGAAAGTGTCCAGATAAAGTATGAATATGTAACAAATGCAAAAAAAAGATACAATTACATGGAATTGTAGTTAAATAATTGAATTGAAGATATAAAAGGAGACAGATGCGATAGAAGATAAGGTTAATTGCGTTTTTAATGTTTTCTAAAATGATTTCTTAAATTGTTGTTTGCATGAACGCGTTGGTTTAGTAGGTGGAACTCAAGCAAAGATGCTATGTAATTTATTTGAGGATTTATTTGATGAAAGACATGGTTAATGGTTAGTTAATGGAAAATATTTGAAGATAGGAAATGAAAGAAAAAAAATGCGTTGCTCTTCTGGAATAGTAGTCCCTGACTCTTTTTAAAATGTATTGATGAAGATATAATAGCGCATTGTACGTGGGACCACAAAACCACAAAACGTCACCTTTTACGTAATAGACAGAGGACAAGTAAATTACAATAATGTAAAATAACGGCAGCAGTACGTAGTTAAACTCGAATTATCTTGACATAAATTTATTCACACAGATTTAGCTAGCCCTAAAGTTAGTTCGAAACTGGTGCTCAAGGATACTAACTCAGAGATGCTAAATTTTATTTCAAGTCATATTCCTATACATAAATAGTAGTGTTTGTTACATAATTAGGTGTGTTGGTCGTCCTAATAAATAAAATATTCAAGAACCAGGTCAATTTGAAAAAGAGTTCTCTAAATTTAAAATATGCCAGAATTTTGGGTTACCACAAAGTGGACGTTAAATAATTGCAGTTATTTATATATGTAAAGTCCGGTAGGACTTTGTACAGACAAATTAAACTATGCATTGTTGTCTTAAAAGTATGTACCTACTTTAACCACGATGACACTTGGCAGTATAGAGAAAAAACAAATGGCATGATTCTTACAACTAAAGTATTTAAATATACAATATACACCCACGATATTGCCGTGCCTGACCATGCTAGACCAAAAGCTGGGTATCACTGAAAAGGCAATGAAAAACATTCAAAGCATTGGCATATAAACTGAAATATTTCGAGATTAAACAAGAAGTGGAATGATACAGTAAAGGGATATATAAACTATTAGCTCTGCCACATGGCCTTGCTCCCGTGGAAATTCCGGATATTCTAAAGCCCTTACTAAATGATTGAATGACGAATGTTGCTATAATATACAGAAGAATTTCTGAAATCTGACCATTAGTTCTGAGATGAGCGCATTAGAATTAACCTACAAACTATTCAGTTCTATTAATTTATCTGAATTTGAAAAATGAGGGCCATCATCTGTAGTGACCACAACGAAGGATTAAGATTTAGAGCAAAGTTCTGGTGGTAGTTAAGAACATATGAAGATTTTAAAGTGTATAAGTACGGACTTGTAAACAATGCACACTGATATTGGCACCAAATCCACCACACCTACTCAAAAGGAAAGGATTACCTACCCAATTCTCTGATATCCTAATCAAGTGATCATTACCTGGTAGTGTTTGATTACCTACTATATTCGGTGCAAAAGAAATTTAAGCATGTCAAGATATAAGCAATAAGACGATGATTCGCTTATGTAAGAGATTTTTAGCCGTTTAGATCATCAGAAGTAACTTTATTATTATGCCAAGTAGAAAGAAAAAGCTGGAAAGAAGCATTGGGTTGAGTGGCTACTTGAATATGTATAATACTCATACCATATAGTGTAAATGCAAAAACCGGTAGAAGTTATTCTTACATAGAAAAATTTAGATACAAGATTCGATAGATAGATAGATAGATACTATTGCCAAAGAAGACTAATAAAAAAAAAAAAAAAAAAAAAAAGAAAAAGGGAGAGAGAGTACACAGATAAAAGACAAGAAAGAGCATGTGATGTTGACGTACAAGTAAGAGATATGAAATGTGTGTTTTACGTTAAAACAGGAAAACTTAGTCTTAATTTTGATACAGCGCCTCACGGTTGTCACCCTTGAAAACGGAAAATATGCGGAGAGTCAAAAGATGAAACAAGAGATATGGAAATTACAGAACAATTATACAGGATAGCTGTCTGCCTGCACCAATAATTGACGTAGGCGTCGGGAGTCTTGGTTATACCCTCGATGATACGTAGTTGAAGGAGACTGCTGGTCCTGGTTGATTATGGGTTTAATGAAATGCAATTAGCACGTCTTGTTCTACTGTATCGACATTGTTGGATTTATTGATTTATTTATTATGACAGCTTTTCAAAAATATAAAAGAAAAAAAGAAGTTAAAAAGAAGGTTTACCATAAGTTGCGCTGTAACAATAGCAGTTGAGACGCAATCATTAAAGAATAAGTGAGAGGGAAGGGAATGGAAATCTATGAACAAGGGAAACGAATTTAGAAATGGTATTTAGAAAGGGCACAAGTTAGAAATGGTAGTACAAGAACGTTCAGGAGAGGAAAGATGATCAGAAATTTGTTCTTTAATCAGAATTTACAATAATTAATTGTAGTTGATAATTGACTTTCAGTCATGTGACCATGAAGTCATGATGATAATAAATTGATAAAGTAATGAAATCTAAATAATGACTTCATTAAACAAAAAATGCGGTCGTAGCTCAGCCCCAGTCAGCTGGAGCTACGACGACAGTGGAGAAAGAGGCACGCGCGTCTTGGAGCCGATAATCTGGAGAGAGACACCACAGTCTTAACTGATAAAATAATAAGTAAAGAATAAATATTAGGTATGATTTGGTTATAGAGGAAGATAAATAATCTTCAGTTTGTTTTCGGTTCAAACTATTAAAAAACAAAAACCAGATTTAAAATCTTATGTATTCAAATAATATTTTGAAAATAATGATGGTTATTCAGTATATACTTGGATGTTTCAAGTAGTATTAACAAAAAATCAATACATCTTCAATTGTATTATAGACTAACTTTTGCCCGCGTGATTTTCCCCACGAGAACAGTACTTTTTTCGGGATGAAAAAGTATTCTATGTCCTTCTCAGTAACTTTTAACTATGTGTATGTGAAACAGGAAGATTGAGTAGATAAAGCGTGAAGAGGTAACAAACAAACTCACTTTCGCATTTATAATATTGGTTAGGATTAGGATTTGGAG